>LPNX010540592.1:0-251503 GCA_001517045.1 Pseudotsuga menziesii | reverse complement strand
TGGGGATCCCAATGACCCAAGGAGGACTAGATCTCAATTTGAGAGTGGTCTGTGCATGAAGGATCCTATGTTTTCTGAAAAATGCTATTTTATGGTGGAGTCTAATCCTAAAACATATGAAGAATTAGTAGGAGATCCAAGATGGAAATCAGCCATGAAGGAGGAGTTCAGCTCACTCCAGAAGAGCAACACATGGGAGCTAGTGGATCTTTCCCCAGGGAGAAAACTAGTACAGTGTAAGTGGGTCTATAAGACAAAATTTGCTGCTGATGGTTCACCACTGAAGTAAAAGGATATATTGTTAGCTAAAGGCTACTCACAGGTTCATGGCATTGATTACAATGAGACCTTTTCCCCAGTGGAAAAGATGGATTCCATCAGGCTAGCTCTAGCCATTACAACCTCAAGGCAATGGGAGGTACAACATATGGATGTAAAATGTGCCTTTATGAATGGAGATATCAGTGAAGAGATATATATGCAGCAGCCTCAAGGTTTTTCTACTAACCCTTCTCTTGTGTGCAGGTTGAGAAAGTCATTGTATGGGCTAAAGCAAGCCCCCAGGGCTTGGTATGCCAAGATAGATAGCTTCTTGCTATCTCTGAATTTTGTTCGGTGCAAATCAGATATGAATGTCTATTTGAAGTCTGTTAATGGTTCATTAATGATCATTGTGTTATATGTTGATGACCTCCTCATTACAGGAAGCTCACAGGCTGAGATTGCTTCCTTAAAAGGAGCTATGAACCAAGCCTTCTCCATGACAGATTTGGGGCTCTTAAGTCAATTTATGGGGCTTGAGATTGCTCAAACCAAAGTTGGAATAAAGGTGCACCAGTCCAATTATGCCTTGGATTTACTGATAAAATTTAGAATTCAAGACTGCAAAGCAAGAAAAACTCCTTTCCTTTTAGGAGTGAAGCTGGAGGAAGATGATTCTCCACCGATGGTAAACAATACACTGTATAGGCAATTGATTGGATGTTTATTGTATCTGACACATACTAGACCTGATATTTGTTATGCATTAAGTGTGGCTCCTAGATTCATGGATCAGCCTCATGATATCCATTGGAAATCAGCCAAAGGGATCCTTAACTTTGTTCAGGGAACAAGGACACATGGGATCTTCTATAAGGCAAAATCTGATCTTGATTTGATTGGATTTACTGACAGTGATTGGGCAGGTGATAGCACAGATAGAAAGTCCACTTCAGGTTATGTGTTCATGCTTGTAGAAGGGCCAATCAGCTGGTCGAGCAAGAAACAGAGTGCCATTGCACTCTCATCTACAGAAGCTGAGTATAGAGGAGTTGTCAATGCAGCAACTCAGTGTTTATGGTTGCAGGGTTTACTTGGAGAATGTGGTTTCGAACTTGAATACTCAACTACCATCTACTGTGATAACCAGAGTACCATTCGAATCTGCAAGGATCTAGTTCAGAAGCAGAGAACCAGACACATTGAGATTCACATGCACTACATCAGAGAGCTTGTGCATGATGGCACCATTCACCTACTCTTTTGTTCATCTTCAGAACAAGTAGTTGATATCTTCACCAAAGCATTTTGTGAGAAGACCTTCAGCAATCTCAAATCACTGCTGGGGATTGCTGATCATGCTGTAAAGGCATGAGTGGAGACAAGATTCTAAAATTTTGTTTTACAGTCCATGTTTAAGGGAGGATATTCCCAAGTTGGTTTTGCCTCTTTCCTTGTTTATTTGGACATGCAGTATCTAAAGGGTGACTAAGCCTTGTTGCTAGGCCCTATATTTTTTATTAATNAGAATAATCAACCCATAGTATTACCCACTTAGACATTAATTCATTTATTTTTGTCTTATTTGCCTAGTTCATGAGTCCCACCTTGTGCAAGTTGCTAATTGCCAATCCATAGAGGTCAAACTTGCCACATATAACTCATGTAGAACTTGGGAAAGCCTTAGGAATCAAATCTACTTTATTCCTGGCCTCCTAGGCGCCCTTCTACTTTTTATGCTTTATTGCCTGTTTTTTCAATGTTTTAAGGCACATAGGAAAGCAAGACTAGGTGAGGTGAACTAATTTTTTGTCCTCTTCATCCTCCACTCTTTTCTCCATGAAAAATCATGTATGAGATGCCATTCCACTACTCTTTATCTTGCCCATGCACCCTTTCCAATTCGTGAGCTCCATGACAGATTTGGGATCAGCTTTTTACACCTATGGGGGATTTGCCTATTTTGAGTAAGCCTTCTTTATGCTAGTTTTGGACGCCTCCTTATGCATTCGACCTCTTGATGTATTCTATATATTCAAAAACATTTGTTATTACAAGTTTGGCTATTATACACTCAGTTAATATAATTTTGTGTTATAACTCCATATTCAGTCTCCATTGTTAGCAATTTTGCATGATCAATTGATAATTGTTGTAGGTAAAATTAATCCACTACTGGCCTGAATTTCTACATTTGTTTGTGTAGTGTATTTCCTTTTTTTATCATTATTAATATGATTCCACCATAACAGTGCTTGAATCATTCAATCGAATTGGTGTCCCCGTCATGCACCTGGGAACCCAGTTCATTGGTATCATAGAAGATTCAGAGCTTGTTTATGCATAAGTAATGTGTAGAAACTTTCATCGAGGTTGCCTGACATATGCATGTTCACAAAAACTCATAAACCCAACAATTTAGGCCAACACTTCCTTTGAATTTAGAGTATTTATCTACTCACACCACTAGATTGAACATGGATGAATAAATAGACAATACACATGCATTGACGAGATAAAGAAACTCATAAAGAAATTATTGGCTCGACAATGAACTAAAATGTTCCCCTAGTTCAATGAGATTCTCATGTGATTCACCTCAACCTTTGGAGGATCCTCGATGAGATCCAGCTCCGAAAAAATCATTCCACTCAAATTGAAAATGAACTTGGACATACCGAACCGTGAAAAAAATATTGTGGTGGAATCTGTATACAATTGGGTACAACAATTGGAATCCTATTACTCTATAAATCAACTCTTATAAGTTGAAAATATCACCATTTCATCCTTAAAGATGTCGATTTTTGTGCATTTCTGGTGGGAGAATCTATCGACAAACTTGGAGAAAGAAGGAGACCCGATAAACAGATGGGAGAAATTTTTTGAATACATATGGAAGGCATTCTACCTGCCCAAATACATTGAACAACAGTATAAGAAGTGGAAAAAACTAAGGAAGTGCAAACACCAATGTGTGTAGAGTTACACCGATGAGTTCCATTGACTCATGGCGAGACTTGGAGTCCAAGAAGAAGATAAATTGCTTGTTTTGAAGTATGCCAACTGATTGTCCCTGTACATTCAACAAGAGATGGAGTTTTTGACTATCAGTTTGCTTGCAGATGCATTCCATTGCGCTAGTAAGCTTGAATCTAAACAGAAAGGAAAATCGTGTTTCATGACCAAGCCAATAGGTTGAACATCCAACAAGAAGTCACTAGCTGGATCTGACAGGTCAATACACCCTTCTCAACTGAACCCGCCAAACATAGATCATGGAAAAATAAACCTTAGAAATACAAATGGGAATGTGGAAAACAACCCCTTACTAAGAAATGGTGTGATTATTGCAGTTCATAATGACATTATACGTATGAATGCAAGGCTCAGAAGACATTTTTGGAAAAATTATCTACATCTAAATTATCCAATAAAAATATGGTAGAATATGACGTGGAAGCATTGGCCCCTTTGACATTGACTTCAACCATTCTAGCAGCCTCAACTATCACCGACAAGGTGGAATGATAGATCCTATTCCATACACATATATGGGTTCAAAACAATCCATTGCATCTGATTATGGATAATGGTAGCTAGAAGAACTTTGTTTATGAAGATCCCATGAAGAAACTAGTTTGTGTCACCACTCCACATCCTCATCCTTACAATATCGGTTGGATGAAAGATGGAAAGGAACTAAGGATCACCCAATAATGCAGACTCACCCACTTCATTAAGCCTTTGGAAGATGAATACTTTGTGATGTGGCACCACATTATGTAGTTGACGCCCTGTTTGGGAAACCTTACTTATGGGATCGACATGGAAGCTATCAATCATGACCTTAGAAGGTGATTGTCAAAGTATGAAACCAATGGTATGACATACCAAAGAGATGACCTACACCAATGGTAGCGATGGTATCTGCCAAACAGACAAAGAAGCTCATCAATCATGCTAAAAAATTCCCGTTGATAATGATTAAGCCTCAACATCCCGGGAGGATTACAGCAGATAGTCGACTCACCTACCAATGAAGTTTCTAAAAACAACACTAGATCGACAACATTCTTAAAGAATACTGGAATGTATTTCAAGATCCAAATAGAGAACCTCTACATTTCCAGGTAAAACACTCCATTGAACTTGTTCCTGGTTCTTCATTGCCTACGCATCTGTTTACAGAAGATATATTATTGATAATGGATAAATTCATAGACATATTCAAGACTTGATCAACAAAGATCACATTTCATCCATCTCTTCTCCTTGTAGAAGTCCAGTCATTCTGATTCCAAATATAGATGGGACTTGGTGCATGTGCATCAACTATCAAGCTCTCAACATGATTTCAGTGAAGAACAAGTACCCTCTTCCAAGGATAGATGACCTCATAGACTTTCCGAAAGGTGCGAAGTTCTTTACTAATATTGATCTCAATTCAGGATATCATAAAATTCCTATCGAGCCCAATGATGTATGGAAAATTGATTTCAAAACCAAGGAAGGATTGTTTGAATGGTTAGTCATGCCTTTCGGCTTAACCAATGCTCATGTGACCTTCATGCGATAAATGGATGACATTCTTCAACCTTTCATCGATAAGTGTTTCATTGTCTACCTAGATGATATCTTGATTTTTAGTTGATCATGGGAAGAACATGTTTGATAGTTTCGACAAGTCCTTGACACTCTTCGACAACATTGAATCTATTTGAACATGGAAAAATGATCATTTGTGATGAATAGCATCAAATATTTTTGGTATGTAATTGAATTTGTATGAAATCGTGCCAATATAGACAAGGTACAAATCCTGAAAGGTTATCCCATTCCTTGATCCAAATCTTGGGGGCTGAGACTCGGAAGGCTTAGATGCCAATAGATGAGGAGAAGAGATAATATAATGAACCAGTTGTGAGAAAGACACATCAACGAGATATATGATGTGAATATCCTAGACAAAGAAACATAAATTATGTAGGTCCCATAGAGGGGTGAGGCTCAAATATGGTTCTTTGAGCCTCACCTCTCAAACTATACAAAGAAAAGAACTCATAACCAAAAACGCAATAATTCAATAGAATAAGAGAAATGTAGGATGCCAAAAATCCTTGAATGCTTCATTGAGAAGGCATAGAGACTTTGTATAACATTATTACAATGTTCCTCAGGGAAATACCATGGGTTGTGAAATATCATGGATGAGAGAGGTACAATGTTCCTTGAAGCCATACCATGGAATAAAACCATTGGTTGTCAAATACCATGGATGGGAGAGGGTGGCCTCTCCATTTAATGTTTTTATGATGAATGAGAGAGGGAGGCCTCTCCATTTAATGATTTTATGACTCATACATCCAAATTTAGACCATATTCCCCCTAAAATTCAGATCATTCCTCAAAACATTCATGAACTAAGAAGTTTTCTTGGTTTAGCAAATTTTTATCGGTGATTCATACTTGACTTCAAGCACATAGCCAGGCCTTTGAATCAACTGACTAAGGGAAATGTGAAAACTGTCTTCAAAAGGACATCAACAAAACAAAAATATTTTGAGTAGCTCAAACATAAGCTTTGTTCTACACCAATACTTGTGTTACCCAATTTGCATCAACCTTTTTAGATTGAGACAACCACATTGGACTATGCTTTGGGTTCAGTGATCACTTAGTCTGGTCACTCGGTTGCTTTTCATTTTGAAACTTTCAATGACACCATTCGAAGGTATTCAACGTATGAAAAGGAACGGTATTACATTGTGCAATCCCTTAAGCAATGGATACATTACATCATTGGGAAGGAAACGATCATCCTTACTGACCACAATCCTTTATAGGTCACCGTGTCCCAGTCAAAGTTACAAACAACTCAAAAAATCAAGTGGATTAATTACCTGCAACAATTTTAGTTGGCAATTAAGTATCATAAATGTAAATCTAATGTCATCGCCAATTGTCTTATTCAACCACCCACTAGTCTAGTTTTCATAGTGATGTGTATGCATGGCTATGACACCACTACTTGGGATCAATTGTATTTGGTAGACTTTGATTTTTGTGCAATTTATCGACAGCTTCAAACCGACCCGTCGTCCACTACCTAGTACTTCCTGAAAGATACCTTGCTATACAATCTTGGATAGCTTTGTGTACCGACAAAAGCTCATTTGGGACACACACTATAGAAATACTGCAGGACACTTTGGAGTAGCAAATACCCTTTCCATCCTCCACAAATATTTTATTAGCCTTCACTTAAATATTCCATCAATAGGTACATTCAATCATGCATGGTTTGTTCCATTGCTAAACCACAAAATTGATGACAAGGACTATACATGCATTTGTCGGTTTCTATTCGACCATAGTGTTACAGGTGCAACTTTTGTCCCCAAAATTTTCAATTTTAGGGCCTCTCCTTCTATTTTTTTTTTATTAGATCTGACCTGGGGTATTTTTTTTTCATAGAAGCTTCCCTAAAGCTTAGCTTTTTCTTTTAAAAACTTGGTCTGTTTCATTTTCTGTATCGGAATACTAGTCGACTATCCTTCTGATATCGGAAGCATAGTAGACTATCTTTCTGACATTGTAGAAGCCGAAATGTCAAGCTAGCTGAAAGAACTTCAGAGTCCCTCATCGATACGTCGAACCTTGTTTTCTTTTCTCCTCGTTTTTTATTTTTCAACCTTAACACTTAGTGGTTTCGATATCTGTTTACGTTTATATCGTTGTCGGGATGTTTGACAGGAGTGAGCCGGATTCCTAGTGTTTTTCATTGCCGACGTTGCAGAAAAATACTGCTGAGATGTTCCGCAAACAACTTATTTTTCGTCGCTAACCCTTTAGAGCTTAGGATTTTTTAGTTCTGATACCCGTTCAGACAAGGAAAGTCATGATGATACAACTGTACATTGTCGACGTTGCGGAGGAGGATCGGTTTTGATGTTTCAAACCTTGAGTTTAGTGGTTTTGATGTTCGATGAAATTAAAGTATCACAGGCCCATGGTTTGCTTTGCACCCACCATTGCGGCTATCCTCTAATGTATTCTTTCGACTGATTTGAGTGTTGGCTGCCGATAAGTTATGACCGTCGATAAGTTCCCGCCGAGTATTATATAGATGAGGGGCATGTATTATATTGTTTATCCATATGTTGACTTGTTGTTTGCATTGGTCTGTGTCATAGGCACCATTCACACGCACGTAGCTGTCAGAACCTGGTTCGTTCGCTTTGCTCCCATGGAAGTTTGTTCCATCCAGTTGACTGCATTGCTATTTTCCAGGTAAGTAAACCACAACGTTACTATTTTGGTTTTATTGGTTGATTTGTGAACCGTTAGGTTTTCCATTGGTTAGGTTTTTCTGCATAAAAGGATTTCTTACCCCTTATAGTTTTTCATGGTTGTTTTTACTTGGAGAGTGAGGAGTTTTAAGTTGTTTAAAATTTATTTAGTGGGAGGATCTGAGTCTGTGTTCCTTTGAACTGTTATGGGCGCATTTGCTTCAGCGCAGGTAGGGCACGGTGTAGACATGCATTTTGTTGTATGCACCACCTATTTCTTGGGTTGTCCATGGTCGTCTAGGGGGTATTAAGATATTTTTCTTGCATTTACGTTATCTCATGGGACTGCGGAGGATTTTTCCTTTTCGGTCGGTTTAGGGGTTTTTTCTCGAGGACGAGCGCTATGTAGGGTTTAGTATTTGTGAGTTTGGTGTTGAGGACGACCGATAAGATTATTCTGATAGGACCGATTTGAGACAGAAGATTGTTTGATGAAGTGAAGTTTTTATATAGTGGAGCTTAGGCATTTTAGGAAGCAACCTAAAGGATTTTTTCCTTGTTAATTCTTCCATTCGTAGAATACTATGTTTAACTTATTTTTCAGCATGTATGTTGAGGAGGTAAATAAATTGATATATTTTCCTCTTATTGTTTAAACATTTGCTAATAGCTCATTTGGTCTAAGAACATGCTTTGACTATGAAAAGGTGATTGTTATAACGAAAACATGTCAAAGAGACAAAAGAAGAAAGCTCCTATGGTTAAGTAGGAATCATCACCAAAGTAGAGTTTATCTCTGAAGATACCAAAGCCTCTATTGGGGTCGAACCTCTCTATAAGTGGGGATATATCTATAGAATGATTTCCAACCAGAATGTACCTAATGTTAGTTTTCAAGAGCTAACGATCTATGCCAACATTGAGAATTCAACCCTAATGAAAGTAGCTACGAGGCCCGAGTTGTTTCCTTGTTTAGAAGTAATAACCTGGATTCTGCCTAGGGCAGATGTAGCAACAATGATTCTGGAGAACACTGCTAAGCAAGGCTATGCTACATATAGCCCTGCATATGTCCCTATGGCTTATCATATGCCCTCACCTCAGGTTTATTTGACAGAAAGTTGGTTAAAGGAGATAGCTATGGACCTGGTGGAGACTGTAAAAAGAATGATGATACCTGGAAAGAATTTCCGAACTAGACCTTTTGGATAATATGACACCTCTACTCTCCATGCTCCCTATAGGTTCATTGCATTGATGCTCAATAGGATTTTTGGCAGAGCACATGGGAATATCTTCAATATAGGTTGGATACCAGTTACTTTCTTTGTGGCTACCCAAGGAACCATCTTTCACTGGGTAAATATAGTGCCAAACGACCTCTCTGCAATTATATCAACAGCCTTAGTAGGGGTATCTCAAAAGAAGTTAGAGTTTTATATGAGCTCTATCCTGATTGATTACATATTGTGCACTTAGTCTTTTACTTCTTTGAGATGTAACTGGGAGAAGGAAAGAACCCCAGTGTACGGAGCATATAAATTGTTATGGCCACATAAGTACCATAGTTATTACAGGGAAATTTGTGAGCATTTCATTATGCCCTTATATACCCTCATTTTCTTGATGAAATGTAATTACATGTCTGAAAAGGCATTCAAATTCATACAGGAGTTTGGAGATTACTATTTGATGGAGGATGGTTTATATGTAAGGATGTACGGTGGTTCTAGATCTCCTTCCCTACTCCTGAACTATGCCATAGATTATGTACTCCACAAGGAGGCAGTTAGATAGCTGTATATTGATGGTGTAGGCAATTTTCTATTTGAGCATAAGAATGTAACGTATCCTGCAGTACCTTTCTTTCTTGGAAGCTACAAGTTTTCAAGAGTAAAGCAGGCAACAAAATTTGTTAAGGAGCTGGAATATTTTTGTTTTGGCGAAATGAATTTTCATAGGAATGACTCCCACAACAAAGTAGATGACTACTACAAAGAAGCAGGAATTCATTTTGAATATACTGATTTTTGGGACAAAGATGAGGAGACATTCTAAAATGCGAAGAAAATAACCGCCCTTAAGAAAAGATTCAAACAAAAAATAACTACTATGGTTGGCAAAGACAAAACTTTGAAAAAGGCTAAGAAATTGGAAGAGGAAGAGGCAAAGAAGAGAGGAGAAGATGCTAGAAGACTAGCACAGGAAGCAGAAAGCTGGTTAAAAAATGAAGAAGAAGAAAAGAAGGGAGTTGCAGAGGAAGTAGTTAGGAAGGAAGAGGAATAAAGAAAGAGAAAAGAAGAAGCTGAAATCAAGAAGAAAGTGAGGGTTTGGGACTAATAGGATCCCAAAAGGATCAGCAAACTATAGAGCAAGTTGATACACAAGGAGTGCAAGATCAAATAGATCAAGAGCAAGGAAAATTTGATTCTGATCTCTTGGAACCAGTTGCATCTTCTCGCAGCGTATTAGGAAAAGCTTCATTTTATGAGATAATTTTGATCCCTTTCATGCCTAGTGAAGGGGTCAAGGTTCTTGATTTTAGTATTAGTTTTTATGATAAAGAAAATAAAATAATTGTTAAAAGAACTAAGAAGAAGGTCAATACTGAAGGACAATCAGGAAAAATGGTAACAGAAAAAACATTGGTACATGGTACACATAAAGATCCGCAGTTGATAGCAAGACCTAGGGTAGCATTAACCTTAGCAACTGAAGACAATGTGGATAGCCTCATGACTGATTTAGAGCAATCACGAAAGAATGCAGCCCAATTGAAAGAAACTTTAAAGAAGGAAAGAGATGAGAGTCAAAAAGATGAAAAGAAAGTATGAAGATATGATGAGTGAAGTCAAGACTTCAAGAACGGAATGCCAGAATCTACAAGTGGATAAGAATCCTTTAGAAATATCTCCAGAGAAAATAGAAAAGAATGCTCAAGATAGCCTAGCCGAAATACAAAAACCACATCTAGAGCATCAGATGTTAAAAGCATAAAGGGATGATCTTCAGTTCATTAGAGGAAATTTGGGGTCTAAAATGGGTGTCATAAGAAAACACGCCAATAATAAATTTTGTGAGTTGGAATTCAAGAACCAATAGAATTTCAATAAATTGAGTCAACCATAATGGTTGAAATTACATATTTGTCATAAAAGAAAACTACCTTTTTTGTTCGTATTTTCGACATATCTCCCTGTGATTTTACTCAAATTTTAGGAGGGAGAGCTCATTGGATGCGGAATTTAATTTCACATCCAATGAGTACCCATGCTGCATACTTTTGATGGACCCTGCTACGCCAAAAATAAGAAATACCTGAAAAAACGTGATGATGACATCATCATCACGTTTTTTCAGGGATTTCTTATTTTTGGCATAGCAGGGTCCATCAAAAGTATGCAGCATGGGTACTCTTTGGATGTGGAATTAAATTCCACATCCAACGAGCTCTCTCACTCAGAATTTGAGTAAAAACACAAGGTGATATGTCAAAAATACGAACAAAAAAAGTAGTCTTTTCATTCTTCCTCCAAAATTAATACTATTATTTTATTATTTTAACTATTATTTTATCATTTTCCTTAGGAGGCCCATTTTAGACCTCAAATTTCCTCGAATGATCATATGGGAATTTAAGTGCAGAAAAGAATCGGTTGGATAGCAGGGTTACTAAGTTAGAAATGGACAAGGCTACCACAGAGGAAAAGGAGAAGCAATATCACATGCATGTGGCAACCTAAGAAGAGAAAAAAAATTCATTGACCACATCACTTAAGGATTCTATGGAGCACAAAATCGACATTCATCCTTTGAAAGAGCATGTTCTGATTCAAATAAAAAGGATCCATCAAATACAGATATGGATAGAAGGCGAAAGGTGTAAAAGTTTGCATATAGACACCAGACTAGAGGAAATTCTAGACACCACTTCATACTTTTTGGATAGGTCTTAGGATATTTTGGAGATTCTAGAAGAAAGACTGGTTTGGGAAGAAAGAAATAAGGAATCTCCCATAGAGCTAGTAGTAAAGGATCAACAAATTTTAAAACAGGAGTATGAGTTACTGGAATTTGCGATTAATGTAGCAGAAGAGTTCAAGAAAACCATGAAAAAGACAAAGGGAGCATGTGCTGAATATTGCAGGAGATTTCTTTCCACATACAATCGAGGTCATACTTCTGCAAAAAAGAGATTGGATGTGCTACCGGAGCACGAATTATTTCTAAAACATCTACAGGATAGGTATTAAGAAGATGAGCAAGAAATCCAGTAGGTCAAGGACCTAGATGAATGGATATTGAAGAATGAGGTGGCACATGCAGCAATGAGCATATATCTATTATAAGACCAACTATGCCTAAGTCTTTCCAGGATAGAGGGGGTAAAGACCCAAGCTGCTAAATACAAAATTAATATTCGATTTCTTGAGCCTTCCGAGTTTGAAGGCATAGCAGCAGATGCTCATGCATGGAAGAAGTTCATCAGCGAGCAAGTTGGCCCTTTCTCATAAAGTGTTTTGAAAATTCTGATCTGAAATGTAATATATTGTATTAATTATGTGCACAAGCTACGATACAAAATTTTGGAAAATGAAAGGTTGGGGAAGCTTAATAGACAATGAGGGGAAGCCCAAGAGTTTTGTTTTTTGTATAAATATAGGAGAGTTCTAGATATAGGGGACGTTTCTTCAAGACTACCTTGAGAGAGTATTGTAAGAAGAACTATTTCATTTTACAATAAAGAGTCACATGTTTCTGCTGGAGAATGTTCTGTGGATTTTTTCAAATGTTTGTTGTGGGCCAGTTGGATATGAACTATTTCTTTTTCAGCTTGTTTCCATTAACTGTTAGATCATTCTAACTCATTAAATTTCTTTACATGTTATGAATGTACTCTGGTTTATTCTATGAAATTTCCACATTGAGTAATGAAGGTTTTAATTAACAATAAGCTATCTTGTTGTTTATATTTCTACTAATGTTCATGTGTTCTGAAACATTAATAACTATCTGTGATTTTTTTGTATGCATGAACTACAATACATTACTGACCACTAATGATAGTTTTGCTCCCTAGGGATAGGTTAGTAAGTCTTAGTTAGTTTCATGGTGTTTGTGATTTAGATGCGAGAGAGGTAAGACAAGAGGTAAGAACCCGCACATCACATTGTGACCCTCCTCGTTATCTCTATCGTCTGCATTTTAGTTAGGCACTTGCACATCATACCTTTAACATGAAAAAAAAAAATATACACGATGGACCGGGCCGTAACCGGTAAAACACCTAAATTGTTACTTGACCTACGGTAGCCAGACTGTAAACCAGATGGATTTCCCATACCAAACA
Organism: Pseudotsuga menziesii; assembly: GCA_001517045.1. NCBI lineage: Eukaryota > Viridiplantae > Streptophyta > Pinopsida > Pinales > Pinaceae > Pseudotsuga > Pseudotsuga menziesii. The sequence goes on along the minus strand of LPNX010540592.1, from coordinate 238,600 downwards.
ATCATGGGCTAATTTGGAATGTTTTTGGGGGAGAATCCCTCACTGTTGTTACCTTTTATTTTCCAGGCCTCAACAATTTTTTGGTGCTAGAAGGAGGGTCACTAGTGCATGGGTGGCCAAGGAATCACGCTTCCTTGGAATCATTCCACTGGTGACAGTTCTGAAAGTAGTTTGCTTCACAAACCCACTCCTGAAGATAAAGAGAAATGGTATCTGTATCTAATTGATAATGAAGTGCTTGATGATTTAAGAAGAATTACCATGGCATATGTGAAAAATATTGGAGGATTAACTATTATTTTTGTCCTACCTAGAAGAGAGCACCAGAAGAAAGATCACCCTCAATTAGAAGATCTTGAAGAACTGGTAGAAGCAGCCTTACAAGAAGTTGACCAACCTTTAAATCAATTGGATCTGGATTCACCTTACTGTTCACCTTTCCAGACCCATGTTCAGTCGCAACCTCATACTCCACTCAGAATCATGGCTAATGTAAATTCAAACCAACCACCTCCACAACCTGCTTGGAGGGCTAGGTTGCCTTTAAATTTGACCCTTCCCTTGCATGATTTGCCTCAATATTTTGACAATATGTTACCTAAGTTTGAACCAAGTAAAGGAATTCTGATAGATGATCATTTGTAGAGTTTTTACTTGGCTATAGAAGGAATACGAGCTGGAGATCATGAAGATGTGGTCTGTAGATTGTTTCCCCACACCCTGAAAGGAAAAGAAGCTTCATGGTATTTTTCCCTTCCTGCAAATTCAATCACGGATTGGAACACCTTTGAGAGAATGTTTAGAAGCATGTGTGCAGTTTAGAAAACTCATGCAGCTTTAATGAAAGGATTATGTGCTCTAAAGAAAGAAAGGAAAGAAAGAGTGCATAATTTCACTCAAAGGTTTGCTGCTTACCTAAAAAATTTCATTGCAGCTGATAAGCCATCTGAAAATGCTCTAATTGAATACTATACCTCAGCTCTTGGGCCTGATCTAGCCATGTTTTCCAAGATATCAGTGAGACCTACATTAGCAAAAACCTATGAAGATGCTGAGAAGGTAGAGGTTGAGATGGAGAGTATAGAAAATTACCTTGTGCAGTCAAAAGAAAAGACTTTTGGAAACAAGAAACCTTTATTACTGACTAAACCTAAGGATGAGTGATCACATTATTTCTAAGGGATGGTGAAGATGATGCAGAAGTTATTCGACAGAGTGATATATTTAGAAAAGGAAAATGAGGCTCACAAACCATATAAGCCTTATTATAAAAAAAGGGAAGATAACAGTCAACATAAACCTCCTCCACACAGTCCTGCAGCAATGAATTTAACCGATGTAGGCATGGATAATTTTTGTACCTTTCATCAGCAGCCTCATTCTGAGAAGAATTTCCCACAATGGATTAATTCTATGACATTAGTAATGAATCAATTACTGGACTCCAAACTGACAGAAACTGGTAAGGAGGAAGAAAAGGTTAATGAACCTACAGAAAAATAAGAGGAAGATACTTTAGTTTTATGGAACTGTGTTTGTATGTTTGATACATAATAGGAAGATTTCTTGATACAAGCAGAAACACCAGAAACTAATGTAACAACAAGAAGTTAGAGTTTGTTAAAAGAAGTTAAGTCGATACTTCCTGAGATTAAGAAACTTCAAGAAAACATGAAGAAGATACAGAAAACCACTGCAACTGTTAAAATACCTGAATTTTCCATTTCAAGTCAAGATCCGAAGAAAATAAACACACCTCTTAAGCCTATTGAAGTTAAGATTGATAATGTTAAGAAGAATCTCAAAGAACATGAGATGGGAAATGATATTGTGGAAGACATTAAAAAAGCTAAAGCGGATATCTCATTGCTTGAAATGTGTAATTTACCTCAGCAAAAAGAGAATCTTTTAAAAGCACTCGAGATACCAGAAGAGGAGCCTCCTAGTGACAACCAACCTAAGGAAGAAATTGGTGAGGCAAGTTTAGGAGGGAAGTATAAGTATAAAAATCCAACATTTCTCCTAAATTTTGAAATTTTCAACTATAATGTGCACAATTTCTTAGTAGACTCAGGAGCATCGGTCAACATTATGCCATTTTCAGTCTGCAAGAAAATCAATGGTCAACCTAAACCATCTACTTGGAAAGTTCTTTAATTAGACAAGACAATTGTAAAAGTAATGGGAGAAATGGAGGATGTTCTGATTCGCTTATCCGCAGATGAGAGGGTATGTCAGTACATCGACATTGTAGAAGTATACATAATGGATGCTTATGGACTACTGTTGAGTCGAGACTGGTCAACAAGGTTAGAAGGATATTTTGCATAATATTAGTCACATCTATGGTTTCCTTTTAAGGTGTTGCAGTTGTAACTATTTTCCCAAATTTTTAAAATTTTGGACCCTCCTTTTTTCATTTTATCTCGCCTGGGATTGTTTAGATTGCTGAACTCTATTTTTTGCCTCTACTACAAATTTGGATTGTTTGAAGCTGAATTGATGTCAACTGTTTTCATGCTTTTCGGAAAACTGCTTTTTGTCTACCAATGCTTTTGACTATGGAGTTTAAATTTTGATTTCAAAATGATATCTTTTTTATCTGAATGATTTCCTTCATTGCTATTGGAAGTCTATTTATGTTTGATTCGGAGCTTTATTTCTCTTTGTCGCCGTTGTTTCAGAGGTGAAATGAACTAATTTTATCGCTACCCAGCTGAAAGTATTTTGAGCACTTAACGCTTTGTTTTTCGATTATTTGATTTTTTTCACTGTCAAAATTTGTTTGACGAATGAATTAAGGCATTTGTTCTCTATTTTGCCGATGGAAAGTCCAGTTTTTTCACGATGCGCTTTACATGGTCTTCTTGGTTTTATTGTTTAAATCATTTTGACTTTATCGCTATCGAAACAATGTTTGACTTTGATCAGAGGTATAGTCCTTTGTGTCGTTGACATAGTAGCAGCGTTAGGCTCTAACTCACTGATCTATTGTCCTTAGTTATTTCAATCATCAATGATTTTCTATTGTTGCAGAAGCCGTAGTCAGTCTATCTCCCACAATTGTGGCTGCGTAGTGAACTATCCTACCAATGCATTAGTGGTTCTGATCTCCAACGCTTAACTATCGGGGGTTTTTATCATTTGGGAGTGCCAACATTTAGGAACGATTGAGGACTAATCGTTCGACGCATAGTGCTCAGAGCCTCCAATCACCGATGTTATTCTTATCGCGGAACCCATAGTATTTATGCTACCCATCATTGCGGTTGTTTAGTGGATTATTTTCTTGATGTTTAGCATTTTTTATTTCTGACTATCGATAGGTTTTTCTCACTGTATTGGTGTGTTTTTACACTATTTTATGGAATGGCAGAGATTTCCCATGGGCGCTGGTCGATTCAGGGTTTTTCTGAGAGGAAGAGTGCATCTTGAGTTTTGGTTTCTTGAGGAGTGGTGGTTACATTGTCCTATTTCATGCTTTCATCGAAGGGTTTCGAATTAGTTCAGATGTGGCCTGGATTAAGATGAAGAGTATGTTCTATCGGGATTGTGATTTTAGTTGGAAAACGGGTTTAGAGGATTCTCAGACCCATATTACAGGATTTTCTTTGCATTATAATGTTTTCTTTTCATGCATTAATATTGTTTAGAGTTCATTTTACAGAATGCATGTATTGATACAATTTGTATTACTTTATTAAACACTAAATGGTCTTAAATCTTCTATTTTAATGACAGGGTGATTGCTGCTGCAAAGAAGATATGTCTAGAATACAAAGCAGAAGAAAGGAGGCAACAATGAAGGAAGATAAAGAAATGAAGAAGAAGAGATGAAGAAAGTGAAGGAGAAAGTGAGGGTCTTAGATTTCAATAGATCAATAGCAGCAGAGGCCCAGGCTTGTAAAAAGTTCATTAGCAACCAAATTGGTCCCTCTTTATAAAAGTACTATTAAATTTCAGTTTAATGTAACGTATTATACAACACTCACTAAAAGACAAAATTGTGGGATTAACGGTTGAGGGAGCCCAAAGGTCACTGGGGGGCAGCCCAAATGTTTTGTTGTTTTGTATAAATATAGGAGAGTTAGATGTAGAGGGGGACTTTTTCCCATTTAGATTTGTGAGAGTATGTTGTAAGAAGAACTATTTCCTTTTGCAATAAATAATTACAAGTTTCCTCTTGGAGAAAGCTTGCTGGAATGTTTCAAATGTTGTGCTATGGATATGTTGAATGTGAACTATTTTGTTTTCATCTTATGTCCATTAACTATGAGATCATTCTAACTCTTTGAACATATGTTCTTGTTGTGAATGCGCTCTAGTTTATTCTATGAAATTTCCACTATGAGTAATGAAGGCTTTTCATAAACAATAAGCTATCTTGTTGTTCATATATCTATTAATGTTCATGTGTTTTGAAATAAGTAACAACTATCTATGATTTCTCTTAATGCATGCACAAAAATACATTACACATTGATAAATGATAATCTTGCTCCCTAAGGATAGGTTAGATAGTTGATTTTAGTTTTCTTGATGTGTGTGATTTAGATGCGAGAGAGTTAAGACAAGAGGTAAGAATCTGCGCATCACATTGTGACCACTCCTCGTATTCTCTATCAATCTACATTTTTAGATAGGCACTTGCATATCATACTTAAATACATAAACTAAAATATACATGGTGGACCGGGCCGTAACCGGTAAAAAATTTTATTTTGTTACTTGACCTACGGTAGTCGGACCGTAAACCGGACAGATTCCCCATACCAAACAGTAATGGGATAGTTGGGAATGTTTACTGGGGAGAATCCCTAACTATTGTTACCTATGATTTTTCAGGCCTCGACAGTTTTGGCACTAGAAGAGGGCTGCCAGTGCATGGTTGGCCAAGGAAACCCATTTTCTCAAAATTATTCCACCGGTGACAGTTATGAAAGCATTTTGTTTCCAAATATAACGCCCGAAGAGAAGGGTAAAGAGCATATGTATTCTGTAGATAAAAAAGTAGTTGATGACCTGAGAAGATTCACTAGGGAATATGCGAAGAAGATCGAAGGGTTACCCATTATTCCTGTCTTACCCAGAAGAGAATATCGAAAGAGAGATTTCCCTCAGTTAGAGGATTCAGTGTTGGTAGAAGACCTTGAAGAACTAGTAGAAGCAGCCCTATAGGAAGTTAATCAACCTTTGAATCAGTTGGGCCCAGATATACCTTACTGTTCACCTGTTCATACCCCTATTCCCTCAACACCTCATTTTCCACCCAGAATCATGGCTCATGAAAATGAAAACCAACCAAATCCACCACCTGCTTGGAAGGCTAGGTCACCTTTAAACCTGGCACCTCCTTTGCATGACTTGCCTCAAGCTTTTGAGAAAATGTTGCCTAAGTTTTACCCAAGTGAAAAAATTCTGGTAGACGATCATTTGCAAAGTTTTTACTTGGCTATAGAGGGACTACGGGCTGGAGAACATGAATATGTAGTCTGCATATTGTTTCCACATACCTTTAAAGGAGCAGTAGCCTCATGGTATTTTGCTCTACCTGCAAATTCAATCACAGAATGGGACACATTTGAAAGAATATTCAAATGTAAATATGCAGTCCAGAAAACTCATGCAGCTCTAATGAGAGGGTTATGCGTTTTAAAGAAAGAAAGAAAAGAAAAAGTGCATAATTTCACTCAAAGGTTTGTTGCTTATCTAAAAAAAAATTCTGCAGCTGATAAGACCTTTGATAAAGTTCTGATTGAATACTATACTTCAGCTCTAGGGCCTGACTATGTTTTCCAAGATGTCATTCAAACCTTCGTTATCAGAAAATTATGAAGAAGCTGAGAGAGTAGAAGCTGAAAAAGAGAGCATAGAAGACTATCCTGTGCAGTCAGAAGAAATTTGTTTTGGTAAGACAGTGTTGTTACTGACTAAGCCTAAGGATGAGCAATCACATGACTTTGAGGGGATTTTGAAGATGATTCAGAAACTATCCAACATAGTAATCGATTTAGAAAAAGAAAAAGAAGCTTGGAAATCTTATAAGCCTTACTATAAAAGGAGAGAGGACAATAATCCATCTAAACCTCCTCCACACATTCTTGCATCAATCAATTTAACGAAGGTAGGAATGGATAATTTTTGCACCTTTCATTAGCAACCCCATTCTGAAAAAAACTAACCCCAATGGATAAATTCTATGACATTGGTGATGAATCAATTATTGGACTCTAAACTAACATAAACTGATAATGAGGAAGAAAAAATAATCAACCCATAGAAAAACAAGAAGAGGATGCTTTGGTTTTATGGGACTGTGTCTCAATTTTTTATACATAAGAGGAAGGTTCACTGAAACAGGAAGAAACATCAGAAACAAATGTGACAACAAGAAGTCAAGGTTTGTTAAATAAAGACAATTCAATACTTCCGAAGATTAAGGAATTTCAAGAGAATATGAAGAAAATACAGAAGAACAACACATATGATAAAATACCTAAATTTACCATAACCAGTCATGATCTGAAACAAGTCAACATGCTTGTTAAGCCTATTGAATATAAAGTTGATGATGTCAAAGAAAATATCAAAGCACCTGAGATGGGGTACGATATTGTGGAGGACATTAAAAGGGATAAGAAAAATATTTTATTATTTGAAATGTGTAATGTACCTCAATAGAAAGAAGAATTGTTAAAAGAACTTAAAGTACCAGAGGAAGAGCTTCCCACTAACAACCAACCTATAGAAGAAATTGTCAAAGCAAGTGTGGGAGGTAAGGCTACATTTAAAACCCCACCATTCCTCCTGAATTTTGAGATTTTAAACCATAATGTGCACAATTGTTTAGTAGACTTAGGGTCAGAAGTCAATGTTATGCCACTTTTAGTCTGCAAGAAGATCAATGGACAACCTAAACCAACTACCTGGAAGGTTACTCAGCTAGATAGGACCACTCTGAAAGTAGTCGGGGAAATGGAAGATGTTTCTATTTGCTTATCTACAAATGAAAAGATATGTCAATACATTTATATTGTAGTAGCATACATACCTGATGTTTATGGACTTGTTTTGAATCGAGACTGGTCAACAAGGCTAAATGGGTATTTCGCATCAGATTGGTCACATCTATGGTTGCCTCATAAGGGAAGTCCAAATCAGATAAAAATATTAAGAGAGCCCGACATGAAGCACAATGTTACTCAGTTGAAGGGTAAGAATGAACCACTGAATTCTGTATTGGGAAATTACTTCATTGAACTAGATCTGGGAAACTACCAAGCAAAAGAAGCCATCGGTACACCAGACACCCAGCTCGATCTCCTTCGATTTTCATGGGCTGATGAGATTGATTGTAAAATAGTAGACTTAGTTTTAGATGTAGTTTTTGATTCAAGTATAGTAGAAGTAGATAGTTTTTGGACACTTTTTTTATGGATCGAAAACATTGGAAGGATCAGGAGCTGGCTGTGTCCTAATTGATCCAAAGAAAAATAAACATTTTCCTTCTTGTAGATTAGAGTTTGAATGTACCAATAATACAGTCGAGTATGAAGAATTAGTTTAGGGACTAATAAAAGCAATTGAATTAAAAGTAAAAAATATGAAAGTGTATGGGGATTCTGAAATAATTGTAAAGCAAATTCGAAATCAGATACATTGCATTTCACCTCATTTAAAAGCTTACCAGAATGAAGTGTGGGATTTGCTAAAAAAAAAAATATGCATTTAATATTGTATCCATTCATAGACTAAAGAATGAAGCGACTGACTTGTTAGCTACCTCAGCTGCAAGGCTTGTACCTTCTAATAATAGACGTTCTATTCAATTACTTTTTAGGCCTTTGGTTCCAGACATGATCACCAATTTACGGGGTTTTTGATGATGATCAACAAATTTTGGAATGTTTGATGAATGATGAGACTTTCAAAGGGGCAATTATCAATGATGAAGAACACCAAGCTGAGTTAAAATTCAAAAAATTTATTCCTAAAGGGGTCAAGACCTTAGAGCTGATATTTGATTTAGACAACAAGTTCAGAAGACCAGCAAATGTCAAGACTCATAGCTTGTCTTTACAATTCGAGTTGATGAATTCAAGAACTGAGGTTGATCCCAAATATGTAAATTTGGGAAAGTGTTGCTCTCTAGGTGAAAGAAATAAGTTCATTAGTTTGTTCAAATAGTACAAAGATGTGTTTTCCTGGACATATGAAGAGCTTAAAACATATGAGACAAATATTATACAGCATGTCATCCCTATTAGATCTGGAGTCAAGCCTTATCAACAGCCTTTGAGGAAGATGCATCCAAAACTGGAACCTTTAATTCAGTGTGAGGTGAAAAAATTATTGGATGCTAAAATTATATCCAAAGTCAGACACTCAGAATGGGTTTCGAATTTGGTGCTAGTAAGGAAGAAATCCAGAGAAATCAGGCTATGTGTGGATTTTAGAAACCTCAATTGTGCTTCGAATAAAGATAACTATCCAGTCCCTTCCATGGAATAGATATTGCAGATGGTTTTGGGTTCTAAGTTATTTTCATTATTAGATGGATTCTCTGGCTATAATCAAGTATTAGTAGTTGAAGAGGACAGACTTAAAACTACATTCAGAAAAAAGTGTGGAACTTTTGCTTACAGAAGAATGCCCTTTGGACTCATAAATGCTGGAGCTTCTTTCTAGAGGGTCTTGGATATAGATTTTCACAGTTTTATTGGCTGCAGTGTTGTGGTATATCTCAATGATGTCATGATATTTTAAAAAAGAGAGAAGAACACACATTCCATATAAAACAAATTTTCGAGCGTTGTCGAAAATATGGTATCTCACTGAATCCTAAGAAATGTGTGTTTGCGGTTATAGAAGGAAAGCTACTGGGTCACGTTGTTTCTAAAAAAGGGATATCCATAGACCCAGAAAGGATTAGGTCCATCAAGTAGATCCCTTTACCCCATAACAAAAAAGGTATGCAATCATTCATGGGGAGAATTAATTTTGTGCGAAGGTTTGTACTAAATTTTGCCCAAATTGTCAAACCTTTGTAGAAAATGGTCAAACAAAGTGTACAATTCAAATGGAATGATGTGGAAAACAATGCATTTAGTAAAATAAAGACATCTATTGCTCATGCACCATTTCTCAAAAGTCCAAATTTCAAAAAAGATTTTATTTTGTACACTTTTGCATCCAATGATTCATTGGCAGCAATGCTTACTCAGAAGGAAGATGGGGGATATGAGTACCCCATATCATTTATGAGCATTGGTATGTAAGGGGCCAAATTGAATTACCCAGCTATGGATAAACAAGATTATGCAGTCTTCAAAGATGTAAAACAATTCAGGCCACACATACTTAAGAACCAGACTAAGGTAGTAGTTCCACACCCAGCTGTAAGGTCTCTTTTTGTACAAAAGGAATCATGAGAAAGAAGATGCAACTGGGTAACAACTTTACAAGAATATGATCTCGAATTCAAACTAGAATCTATAGTAAAGGGGAAGGAATTGTGCAAACTAATGGATGAAGGTAAAGACAATGAAGAAAACAATTGGGACAGTGAGGCTGAGTTACATATGATGGATGTATGTCCTCTCTTCATAGCTCCAAATTCCTAGTACTGAGACCTTGTTCATTACCTTCAGGAAGGATTGTTGCCAAAACATTGGAATTCCAAACAACAAAGAGCATTGTGCCTTAAATCAGCTTCATATCAGATCATTGATGGAATATTATTCAGAAAGAATTATGATGGAATTCTTCTCATATGCTTAGAGAAAGAAGATGCAAAGAAGGTCATAACAGAGTTACATGATGGGCCTACTGGAGGTCATTTTTCGGGAGATACGACAACCCATAAGATTCTCAGATCCAGATACTATTGGCCCACACTGTTCAAGGATGCGCATGCCCATGTCAAAAAGTGTGATATCTGCCAAAGGTGTGGGGGAAGACAAGCCAAAGCAGCAGGATCATTGAATCCTGTGATGATAAGAAAACCATTCGCGCAATGGGGGATTGATATCATTGGAGAGATAAAACCAAATTATTCCTTGCAACACAAATACATTTTGACGGCAACTGAATACATCACTATATGGGTCGAGGCCATTCCGTTATGTAAAGTGAATGAAGACACAGTCATAGATTTCTTGCAAGATCATATTATGACCAGGTTTGGGGTTCCAATTTCCCTGGTTTTTGATAATGCTACTTATTTTTCTTCTATTAGATTAACTGCATTTTATCATGAAAGAGGAATCAAGTTGCATTATTCTGCAAACTATTACCCACAAGGAAATGGTTTGGCATAATCTACAAACAAGAAATGGATTAGGATCTTAAAGAAAACTGTGATAGAGAACCAAAGAAGTTGGCATTTAGCATTACCGAATGCTCTTTGGGATGATAGAGTCACACCCAATAATTCCTTAGGTGTTTCACCGTATACCCCCGTTTATGGAAAAGAAGCTATTCTTCCTCCCAACATTATGCTACCATCTTCCATAATAGCTCAGGAGTCTAGATGTACAGATAATGAAATTCTACAGATTAGAATCTATAATCTTTTGAAGATGGAAGAGTCTAGGTCCAAAGCTAGAGAACGATTTAAGCATCAACAAGAAGTAGTGAAATAATGGTTTGATAAGCATAAAGCTGGAAAAATGGAATTTGAAGTGGGAGATCTGGTTCTTAAGTGGGATCACCCGCATGATGAAAAGGGGAAGCACACGAAGCTTCAACAGTTATGGGTAGGCCCTTTTTAGATTGCGGCAAAGCTTGGCCCCTCAACCTACAAGTTGCAAGATTTATAGGGGTGGGAAGAGAACTTACCAGTTAATGATTTAGTTCTCAAATCTTATTTTTCCTGATTTTTGTTTTATTTTGTACATAAATAAACTGATTTGGTTGTTTATTTTTTTATTTATTTTATTTTTGTTTGTTTTAGTTAGATTTTGTTTAATTTCAATAAAAGAAGCAAACTTTTGGTTGCATGGAGTGTTGGGCTATAGGGAATACCCGGGTTTTATACCTTTAACTTCGCACCAACAAAAGACCCACGGAGTTGGCCCTTTCGGCAACAACCTGTGAACAGGTTGCAGTCTCACCCGAAACTACTATGGGGTGCCGCATAACCAGATTTATGCAAGCAGAAGAGGGATATTATTGTACCTTTAGCTTTTAAACAGATTATAAATATAAATCACAGAGCTTAATATTCACTTATTTAGCTTTGCGGTTAGATAAACAAACAATGCCTTGCTCAACCCTTTACTGGGAATTCACAACGATGTTATTATCTAGCAGTGATCTTTACTTATCCGATATATAGATATTAATGCATGAAAGAACACAATAGAAACAACACACAGAACTACGACAAAAGATATAACGTGGTTCACCCCCAGTGTAGGGGTTACATCCACAGAACTGTGTTTCATTCAACTTTCTACAAAAACCACAGTTCTGATCTGCGCACTCAGCTGCAGATCCCTTCAAGTCCTCAAAGTCGCGCACACAACTGCAGGCCTCTACGCACACAGCTGCAGATATCCTTAATCACCCAAAAACCCTCTGCGCACACAGCTGGGACTTAACCTTTTATTACAAAATAGCCTTAGCTTCACATCAATTCCTCTTACACAAAAAGCCTAACTTGACTTATTTACAAGGGTGCCTATTTATACAGCGCACTATTACAAAACCATGGACTTAAACCATGGGTACCCCGAACCCTAAACCCTGGATTTAAACCATGGGTTTATTACAAAATAAGGTTTTTACTCAACCCTAACACCCCTAATACTATTTTGAGCCATAACTCTACTTACAAGCTCCCAAAAACCCATGGATTTACCCACCTTAAGGACCATTAGGGTGCACGCCCCAACAGGACCCTAAGACTCACCAGTGTCCCGCCCCGGGACACTCTGCTAGTTTCCTGGCAGACAAATATTCTCTGCGAGGACAGTGAACTGAGTATTTACACTGTGCATGATGTCATCTGCTACTTTCTCCTTTTCCACCAACTCCTGCAGTACTGCAGATGATACTTTGCTGGCCTTTTCTTGTGCGAATGCATCGTATTCCTTCAGAATTTTGAACTGGTTATCCACAGCAGTGCTTAATTCCAAAGCCTCACTGACAAGTGCCTGTATGGAGTTTTCCAACTCTGTTACTTTCACCCTGCATGACTCAATTTCCTGCTAGAGTTCCTTGCTGCATGTTACTTTGATCATTTTCTCCATAGGTGGCAGAGTCTTAATTTTCACTTTTACGGCATCCCACTCGGCCTGTCGCTGCTTGAAGATTTCTTGCAGCTGTCCTATTTCTGGATGTTCCTGCAGGGTGGTCGAGGCCTCGAAACTGTCTCCAAGCAGCTTTGCTGTGCTACCCACAATATCTGAAATTTTCGCTGCGGATTCCTGAATGTCTGCGCGGCGCTATTCTTTGACCTCAGGGGGAGTTTCTGGGGGATGTGCAGTTGAAGCTGCACGATCTGAGTCTCATGTGCTTCTTTGAACTTTTCAATTTCACTGTGAGACTACTGTGTGTAGTCTTTCATCTGGACTAATCTTTGTTCTGGCTCTTCCACCAGTTGTACGTTGAATTCAGGAAGACTTCGACATGCCTCATCCAAGACTCATACTAGTGTAATCCGCTTATGTTCGGTATCCCTCTTTCTCTGCTCTGCTGACTTATGGAATTTTCTAACTGCATCTGTGAATATTGGTCTCAGGCCTGGATTTCCTTCATAATTCCTAACTGACAAAGGTGTAGCTTTGTCATGGAAATCTTAGTGTAATCTACTCCAACCTTCATACTCATCTCTAAACAAGATGCTGCATCCGCTAATATGAGAGCTGCACTGGACACTTGTCCTTTGTTATCTCTAGCCAGCCATCGCCTAAGGTCTGGCTACGCGGCGACTGGGGCACTACTTGCTGAAGCACCAGTTAGTGATTTCTCCGCTAAGTCCTTCAACTCTGAAATGTGCTTTGCTACATTGGTGAGGGCCTGTAGGTGCATATCTGTAAATTCTGACCATTTCTGGGTGAGAGTTTCTATGGACTTCAACAGAGCCTGAGCAAGCTCCTCACTTGTCAGGCTGGCCTCTGCGACAATATTCTTGTCCTTCGACGCCTTTGTTTTCTTTCGGGACTGCGGTTTGTTTACTTCCTCTGCTTCTGGTGTCTTACGCTTATGCTGCCTATTAGGGTCTGAAGTATTTTTAACCGAGTCATCTACTTCTTCTTCGTCGTCTTCATTTCCACCATCTCCTCCCTGGTCGCTTTCAGTCTACTGTGATTCAGTTTGTTCGTCACTATCTTCGGGAGGGTCTTGCTGCTGCGTGTGACTGGGGCCTGCGCCCATATCGATGACATGAGGAACAGGAATCTTAGGTTTTGTTCCTACGTATTTTAACCATTCTGTCAGCCACTGTTGTACTACTGTGAGGATGTCATCTTTAGTCACTACATATGGCTACTTAAACCATTGATGCTTCCTATATGTGCAAGTCTGGATAAAAATATGGTGCATATCGGCCCTGAAATTGACCGCTCCATCATACTGGGAGAACAAATAATTACTGAGCTGTGGGGTGTTTATAATCTCATATGATATACTCATCATATAAAAGGAAAATACATAGTTTGTCATCTGTTGGTGGGTTTTATCTTGTGAAACCCATAGCGATGCGTACCTGGCTGCACGAGGCATGTGCACTGGTACAACAGCAAACTGTGGCTCAGTAGGTTCTTTCCATCCTACTAGTACGATGAGGAAAATCAACCATGAGTAGTGGAAGGGCCTACCTTTCTCCTGTGCGTCGCGAGCATCTTCAAGGAATTCCTTTGCAAGATACGCTACCCAGTTGTAGCTGTAGCCTTCGCCGTAGTTGATAGCAATTTTGATGACTGGGGCAGGCACTTCAGTTGGTCTGCATTTCCGCATAATTTTGCATGCTAAGAGCTTAGCTGCGAAATGAATGTTTTTCTCTTGAATCGCGGAAGTGTGATACCCACGTTTCCCCTTTGTTAGGCCAAAGCGCTCCTTCATGCTTTGTACGAGCTTCGTATCTTTGTGCTTCGAGGGAAATTCTGTCCCGGGATCAGGCCCTGCCATTGGTAAGCCTGTGATCCTATAAATGAGCTCACCATTAATAAGAATTTTCTTGTTGCCGATCCATAGGTAGCCGTCATGTACTAACGCCAGCAGCTGCTTGACCACGATGGTGACCTGTGTGCTGCGACCAAAATGGGGAACATCGAGCATTTTCAGCAAACCAGCTAGATCCAAGCCAGCAGCCCACTGTTTTACTTCCAATAAGGTCGCCCCAGTTTCTTGATATTTAACAAAATGCAAGTATTGGGTAGGTGCAAATTGTGGAAACTTCCCATGGTCACTTGTGTCGTGGTCAGCATACTTAAGCCGATCTATTTTCCCTGTCATTGTTCCAACCAGCTGCACACCTGGGGGCAGCGAGGGGGTGCATATAGTGAAATTATCATTTTGCTGAGGTGGTTTAACTCCTGGTCGAATAGGCTAAAGATATGGTGGCTGCTGCGGTGCAATGTTCTCCTCTCCTTCCATTAGGCTTTCTGTTGAACCAGGCGGTTCCATTCCAAGATCCTCTGATGTTTTCCTGGATTGTTTGTGTCGGTCTTCGTTTCGCTTAGAACGAAATTCCATCTTGAACTGTTTCCTGGCAGATCGTGTCTGCATTGGTGGAGTCGGTGCTGGTAGAGTCTCTTCACGGGCTGTAGGCTCAAGTTGGGGGGCGAAGATGTGCTGTAGACCTGTCTGTTCAAATTCTCTCAATAGGTCCTGGAGTTCACGATCAGCTGACATGGGTTCAATGGTGAAACTAAAGGAAATGCGGAATGCGATTCCCCCCTACCCGGGTGTCTTCATATACAATCCATTGAACAAATCTGCCATAAATGTGCATTGAAGGCACCAAATCTGACAGAGATCCTGTTTCCACGGCGCTAGATTTCGGTGGATATCATTAGGACAGGCAATTAAGGGAATTAAAGTACCGGCACTGCCAAATCGGTAGTGTTCCAATAGTCAGATTTTGGGCTGCAGCGCAGCCAGGTCTGCAGCTATGTCACAATAAGGAACATCAACACAATATTGACCTTTGGCACATTCGAACAAATTTTGTGACCAAGTTGTGAGCTTCAATCCCGCAGATCGGTACTTAGTTATTTCTGTGTCGCCAGACATATCAGCATGCCGAAGCTCGACCACCGTATACCAGTTCTCTGCTACAGATGCCCAGATATGGACAAGCCTATGTGCCCGTCGAGGTAGATGTTTCCATGCTTTGTAAGGGTGCTCCAAGTGTTCCTATAGTCCACTCTGCCCATCGAACCTGCTGCGCACCTCCTGGAGATGATCCACGAATCTTAAGCGAAGAAATTTCTGACAAGCTTCCCAACTAGGAATGTACTTCTTATGTTTATCCTTCCATCTTGCTGTGGTGGCACGGAATGTTGAATATAGAGTCTCCTGTGTCTGTGAAGCCGGCATCTATTCTGAGAATGTCGCACTAAACTCTAATGGGTCTGTCGAACCATCAAAAATGGGTAAGGCTCTTGTAAGCCATCTGAGAGACTTGGTAATTCTGGCACATCTGTGTCCATGGAGCTCATACAATCGGTTCTACCAATTCTCTAAACCATCATCTGATTCCATCATATAGGAGCTATCACACTGCCAATCCATAATACCTTCGGCACTGGGGTCAATATAATCTTCTTCCTTCGTTGTGATGTTATAGATGTGCTCCAGAACATCCTGATCTTCGTTTCTGAGTGGTTCTGTGTATCTTGCTCCTTGTGAAGGATCCAGTGGTACAATGACTCGCAACTCTTTCCCTTCGAAAATAATTTGTCTCTTCTTAAGGTTAATAACTGTATCATTTGCCATTTCCCACTCAATACCTAACAAGGCTGGATATGGATGGCTGTCGTCAATGATCTCAATAACTTCGAAGTCTTCTACAGTACAGACTCCATCAATATCTACTGGAACGTTAGGAAATCATCCTAGGGGCACAATCTTCTGCTGATTGGCTAATCTCAACTGTATAGGGGACCATTCAAGGGTAGGTTTTCCCATTTGTTCCCAGGTCTGCTTGGTTAGGACATTGAATTATGACCCTAAGTCCAAGATCACATCAGTCATCTCATACTCTCCTATCTGAGCGTTCAACCTCATTTCCCTACCAGTTCTTCTGACTCTATGAACAGGTTTTTCCTGACTAGAACTGTGCTGAGGTTCAGAGGAAGCAATAACTTTCTGCAATTCACTTAAACCATTCTGATTTCTTAAAAGTTTCAGACAACTTTGTAAAAAGGAGGACAGTGTACTTACGTTATCCGTCAAAGCTTTGTGCGGCTACGACTGCTGCTGATGTGGCTGTGCAGGTGCTACAGCTGGGCTAGAATCCACAAAATATTTCTTAGATTCCATGAATGTCTCCTTTTCTCTTTCAATATCAAAGGTAGGGACTTTCATGGGGGTCTTACGAATCCAAGCCTCAGCAGGCTGATTCTTGGCAGGCTGTATATGCGTCGTAGCTCCACTTCTAGTAAGAACATTAATGGATGGGGCAGGTCTTTGCTCGACAGAAATCATCTGAAGATTCTGAGTAGGGGCACTATTTCTTTCCTGAATCTTAGCTATCAATTGCGAGCGCTGCTTGATCACATGATCTACTGCTCGACAATACCGACATGTCGTAGTCGGGTTCCGACAGTCACAAGCCAAATGTCCAGCCTGGTTGCAGTTATAACACACCACCTGACCACGACCTCTGCCAACCATGCCACCATGACCACAGCCTCCAAAACCACCTCTACTTGATGCACCACCGCGGTAACCATAACCATCATTACTTTGTCCCTCATTTTGTACCCGATAGGCATGGTAGGTGCATTCGCTCATGAGGTCATAACTGTGACACTCATCTTCATTATGTCCTACAGACTTACATAATTTGCAGTAAGGGTTCTTGGGGAATTGCACATACCTCTATAGCAGATAGCAATTCTCAGGTCGATGCTGGCTAGTTGTCTGGCAGATCTAACAATATAGAATAGTAGGGTTGAACGGGTTTAGCACACCAGTATTCAGGTAATTTCTTACCACGGGACACTGTTCCTTGTCGTGACCTTCTGTCCGACATTGTGTGCACCAGACCTCTTCGCGACCGGTTTTTCCTTTCTTCATATCACGAAGCTCCAGAGCCATCGCTGCTAACTGCGCTTGGATTTGAGCGATACCAGAGTTATATTCTACAGGAGCGGTTTCAAGCTTCATCGCGATTTCCAGAGCCTCCTGCTGGTCAGCAACCTTTTGTTGCATGAGTGGAGTTCTGATATGCGGTAGCAACGCTTCAATAAACCATTCCTTGTGCTGCATAGGTCCAATGGGGAAACTGACTTGGTCTAGTAGAACTTTGAATCTTTGATCAAAGTCCCACACTGATTCTCCACGCCTCTGCTAAATCTCTTTCAATTCAGTGATACACTGCGACTCATATTTCGGCTTCTTAAATTCCTTTATCATTGCTGCTTTTATATTAGCCAATGCATGGTTCTAAGTGCTGGAGAACTTCATGAAACAGGTCAGATCATGGTCTATGAAAGAAGTGACCAGCTGCGCTCTTTTTGTATCTTGATCTGTAATGGACTTGGCAGTTCACACTGCTTCACATAAAAACCAGAATTGTTCTGGATCCTCTGATCCAGTTCCTTTGAAAACAGGGAGCTTAATGTCGTCATGCATATGGGCCATCGCAGGTCTAGGGGGGGAAGGGTGGGGACTGGAAGTGGGTGAGGGGGAACTTACTGGGGTAGACTGACCTGCGACAGGAATACTTAGGCTAGGGTGACTTTCAGATTGCGACGGGTTCTCAGGGATAATAGGTCTTCGCTGTGGGGTTACCTGAGGGTTGCCAACAGAAGGGGTTTCTTCGGGTTCTGAATTTGCGGGATTTACAAGGGGAACCTCGGTATGCTAACCCTAGGAATAGGATCCAAAATATCTCTTCTAAATTTTTCCACTCCACAGCAAACCACTTTGCTCGTCGAAGGTATTTTCACTTGCAAACATAGTTTAGTAATACAAAATCCAACAGTCTGACTCGATGAGCAATATACCTTTTTCAGCTAATAGCATTTTAATTCTCAAACTAAATGAATTCAAAAACTTACCCCTTGGTCCTTTGAAAAACTACCGCTCGGCTTCACTAAAGGAAGTACTCATGTCAATGGCAAACTCTGTCACAAATGCTTCAAGGGTTCGCGTTGTCCAGAAATCAACAGCTCAGGATATCTCGTTGTTTACCCTTTTCAGTGTATTAATTCTCGTGGGGGTCCAAGCAAGAAACTGACGTTCTTGGAAGTTCGTCCTTCTCTCTGTTAACCTGGATAACCACTGGTGCAACTCTATGTGGATACTACCAAAGAAAATTTCATAAACATCACAAAAAACATACCTTTGTAAAAAGTCGTGTGCACTACGACGCGGATCTTTGTTCTCTTGCTCAGCGAATTTCAGATAAGTCTCATCAAGCCAATCACCGATTTCCTTCACAGAGGGTCTCCAGAGCATAGCCCTCGAGGTACGACGTAAACCCCTCTTGAGTAGATACTGAGTTCAACCGACAACGGAACCAATTTGTTGGGCTATAGGGCAGACTCGGGTTTTATACCTTTAACTTCGCACCAACAAAAGACCCATAGAGTTGGCCCTTTCAGCAACAACCTACGAATAGGTTGCAGTCTCACCCGAAACTGCTATGGGGTGCCGCAGAACCAGATTTCTGCAAGCAGAAGAGGGATATTACTGTACCTTTAGCTTTTAAACAGATTATAAATATAAATCACAGAGCTTAATATTCACTTATTTAGCTTCGTGGTTAGATAAACAAACAATACCTTGCGCAACCCTTTACTGGGAATTCATAGCGATGTTATTATCTAGCAGTGATCTTTACTTATCAGATATATAGATATTAATGCATGAAAGAACACAACAGAAACAACACACAGAACTATGACACAAGATATAACGTGGTTCACCCCCAGTGTAGGGGTTACGTCCACATAATTGTGTTTTATTCAACTTTCTACAAAAACCACAGTTCTGATCTGCGCACTCAGCTGCAAATCCCTTCAAGTCCTCGAAGCCGCGCACACAGCTGCAGGCCTTTGCGCACAGAGCTGCAGATTTCCTTAATCACCCAAAAACCCTCTGCGCACACAGCTGGGACTTAACCTTTTCTTACAAAATAGCCTTAGCTTCGCATCAATTCCTCTTACACAAAAATCCTAACCTGACTTATTTACAAGAGTGCCTATTTATACAGTGCACTATTACAAAACCATGGACTTAAACCATGGGTACCCTGAACCCTAAACCCTGGATTTAAACCATGGGATTATTACAAAATAAGGTTTTTACTCAACCCTGACACCCCTAAGACTATTTTGAGCCGTAACTCTGCTTACAAGCTCCCAAAAACCCATGGAGTTACCCACCTTAAGGACCGTTAGGGTGCACACCCCAACATGGAGAGCGTCAGAATTCTAGATTAACTAAAATCCTTGATTATAAGACTGTGTACTATTGATTTATCTGAAATAATTTCTTCTGGTTTAACAATTTTCCTCAATGGCTATGAACACATTGAAGTCCTACTTAATCCTTGTAAAATAACTCAAGATCAAAAGGTCTGGAATACTATTTCGAGGCTCCATCCATCTCACATTTAAAAATGTCTTAGGGGTGACAGCAAAATACGCATGGAAAGGAAGCAGGGTAAACAGTATATTATATATAAATTATCCCATGCCAAGAATTGAAAGCCAAAAGACAAATAAGAGTAAAAAACTCCTAAGAAAGCAATATGTATCAAAACAAAGTACTAAACCATATGAGTACAAAGTTGCCAAAGTTCTTCTCCATCCCTGAGCTGAAAATTAAATACATCTCTCACACAAAAGGACACTATGGATAGAGTAGCCTGAATAAAAATTTAGAAAGAAAGGCATGTAGGAGGACTCAAAAAGGAAAAAAAAGTCCGAAAGCACAAAAGTGTAGAATGGCATGGGAATGAGGAATAGATGAATATTTGTGTTTATCATATGTTACAATCCTGTGGTGTCCAAGCTGGGAGCTACCCGAAGACAGAGGTAAAAAATGAAATTCATATTCCTGGCCTCAAAAGAGTTATCTAGAATTTTAAATCTTGGTTCCCATTATCCCTAAATTCGACTATCATCAATGATTAAAGTACATATATTTTCCATTTGGGAAATCCAGACATCTAGAAGGATTCAACATGTTGGTTTTATTGTCAAACAATTTGTTACTTAAGGAAGAAATTGTCTAGAGATCTAGGTTCACCAGGTAGTCACCAATTGTTGTAGCTGCAACTATTTTCCCAAATTTTTAAAAAATTTGGACCCTCCATTTTTTATTTTATCTTGCCTGGGATTGTTTGGATTGTTGAACTCTGTTTTTTTTCTCTACTACAAATTTGGATTGTTTGAAGTTGAATTGAGGTCAACTGTTTTCATGCTTTTCGGAAAACTGTTTTTTGTCTTCCAATGCTTTTGAATGTGGAGTTTAAAGTTTGATTTGAAAACGATGTCCTTTTGATCTGAATGATTTCCTTCATCGCTATCAGAAGTCTATTTATGTTTGATTCAGAGATTTAGTTCTATTTTCTGCCACTGTTTCGGAGGTGAAATGAACTAATTTTATCGTTGTCCAATCGAAAGTATTTTGAGCACTTAACGCTTTGTTTTTCAATGATTTGATTTTTTTTGCTATCGAAAGTCGTTTGACGAATGAATCAGGGCATTAGTTCTCTATTCCGCCGATGGACAATCCTATTTTTTCGCGATGCGCTTTACATGGTCTTTTTGGTTTTATTGTTTAAATACTTTTGACATTATCGCTATTGGAACAATGTTTGACTTTGATCGGAGGGATAGTCCTTTGTGTTGCCAACACGGCAGCATTGTTAGGCTCTGACTCGCCGATCTGTTATCCTTAGTTCTTTCGATCGCCGATGATTTTATATTGTTGCGGAAGCCGTAGTCAGTCTGTCTCTCGCCATTACGGCTGCACAGTGAACTATCCTGTCGATGCATTAGTGGTTTCGATCTCTGACACATAACTATTGGGGGTTTTTAGCATTTGGGAGTGCTGACATTGCAAAAAGGTTGAGGACTAATCGTCCGACGCATAGTGCTCAGAGCCTCCGATCATCGATGTTGTTCTTGTTGCTGAACCCATAGTCTTTATGCTACCCACCGTTATGACTGTTTAGTGGATTATTTTCCCGATGCCTAGCATTTTTTGTTTTTGACTGTCAAGAGGTTTTCGCTATTTTGGTGTGTTTTTACACTATTTTATGGAATGGCGGAGATTTCCCGTGGCTGTTGGTCGAGTTGGGGTTTTTCCGAGAGGAAGAGTGCAGCTTGGGTTTTGGTTTCTTGAGGAGTGGTGGTTACATTTTCCTAGTTCATGCTTTCATTGGAGGGTTTCAAATTAGTTCATATGTGGCTTGGATTAAGATGAAGAGTATTTTCTATCAAGATTATGATTTTATTTGGAAAGTAGATTTAGAGGATTCTCAGACCCAGCTTGCAATATTTTCTTTGCATTATCATGTTTTCTTTTCATGCATTAATATTGTTTAGAGTTCATTTTACAGAATGCATGTATTGATATAGTTTGTGTTATTTTATTAAACACTAAATGGTCTAAAATTTGCTATTTTCATGATAGGGTGATTGCTGCTGCAAAGAAGATATGTCTATAAGACAAAGCATAACAAAGGAGGCAACAATGAAGGAAGATAAAGGAATGAAGAAGCAGAGATGAAGAAAGCAAAGTAGAAAGTGAGGGTCCGAGATCTCAATAGATTAATAGCAGCAGAGGCCTAGGCTTGGGAAAACTTCATTAGTGACCAAACTGGTCCCTCTTTATAAATTGCTATTAAATTTTAGTTTAATGTAACGTATTGTACAACACTCACTAAAAAAAAAATTGTGGGATTGAACGGTTGAGGGAGCCCAAAGGTCACTGGGGAGCAGCCCAAAGGTTTTGTTGTTTTGTATAAATATAGGAGAGTTAGATGTAGAGGGGGACTTTTTCCCAGTTATATTTGTGAGAGTATGTTGTAAGAAGAACTATTTACTTTTGCAATAAAGAATTTCAAGTTTCCTATTGGAGAAAGCTTGGTGGAATGTTTCAAATGCTATGCTATGGATCTGTTGAATGTGAACTATTTCGTTTTCAACATTTGTCCATTAACTATGATATCATTCTAACTCTTTGAACCTATGTTCTTGTTATGAATGCGCTCTAGTTTATTCTATGAAATTCCCACCGTGAGTAATGAAGGCTTTTCATAAACAATAAGCTATCTTGTTGTTCATATATCTATTAATGTTCATGTCTTTTGAAATAAGTAACATCTATCTGTGATTTATCTTAATGCATGCACAGAAATACATTACTCATTGATAAATGATAATATTTCTCCCTAAGGATAGGTTAGATAGTTGATTTTAGTTTTCTTGTTGTGTGTGATTTAGATGCAAGAGAGCTACGACGAGACGTAAGAACCTGCGCATCACATTGTGACCGCTCCTCATATTCACTATCAATCTACATTTTTAGAGAGGCACTTGCATATCATACTTAAATACATAAAATAAAATATACACGGTGGACCGGGCCATAACCGGTAAAACCTTTTATTTTGTTACTTGACCTATGGTAGCCGAACCATAAACCGGACGGATTCCCCATACCAAACAGTAATAGGCTAGTTGGGAACATTTACTGGGTAGAATCCCTAACTGGTGTTACCTGTGATTTTCCAGGCCTCAACATAAGGGAAGTCCAAATCATATAAAAGTATTAAGAGAGCCTCAAATTAAATACAATGTCACTCATTTAGAGGGAAAAAATGAACCAGTAAACTCTATATTGGGAAACTATTTCATTGAATTGGAACCTAGAAATTACCAAGATGAAAAATCCAACAGTATACCTAATACCCAGCCCGATATCCTTTGATTCTTGCGGGCTGATGAGATTGACTGTAACATAGTAGATCTAGTTTCAAATGTAGTCTATAATTCAAATTCAGTAGAGGTAGATAGTTTTTGGACTCTTTATTTTGATGATTCTAAAACATTGGAATGATCAGGGGCTAGCTGTGTCCTGATTGATCCAGAAAAAAATAAATATTTTCTTTGTTGTAGGTTAGAATTCAAATGCACAAATAACACAGCCGAATACGAAGCACTAGTTCAGGGACCTAAAAAAGAAATAGAACTAAAAGTAAAAAATATGAAAGTATATGGAGATTCTGAAATCGTTGTTATGAAAATTTGAAACAAGATACACTTTATTTCACCACATTTGAAAGCTTACCAAAATGAAGTTTGGGATTTTCTTATAAATTTTCATACATTCAATATTGTGTCCATTCCTAGATTAAAGAATGTAGCAGCTGATTTACTAGCTACCTCAGCTGCAAGGCTAGTACCTTCAAATAATAGATGCTCTATTGAATTACTTTTCAGGCCTTCTATTACAGATATGATCACAAATCTATGGGTTTTTGACGATGATCAACAAATTTTGGAGTGTTTGATGAATGATGATACTTTGAAAGGAGCAATAATAGATGATGAAGAACATCAAGCAGAAAAATTCAGGAATTTTATTTCTAAAGGAGTTAGGACCTTGCAACGAATGTTTGACTTAGATAACAAATTCATAAAATCAGCAAATGTCAAGACCCATAGCTCGTCCTTACAATTTGAGATGATAAATTTGGGGACTGAAGCTAAACCCAAATATGTAGATTTGGGGAAATTTTGTTCTCTGGGCCCTGAAAGGATTAAGTTCATCAGTATTTTCAAGCAGTACAAGGATGTGTTTTCTTGGACCTATGAAGAGCTTAAAACTTATGACACGAAGATCATACAACATGTTATCCCAATTTAGGGTGGAATCAAGCCTTACCAACAGCCTTTAAGGAAGATGCATCCTAAGCTAGAACCTTTAATTCAAAGTGAGGTAAAAAAATTGTTGGATGCTAAAATCATATTTAAAGTCATACATTCAGAATGGGTGTCTAATTTGGTGCCAGTGCGAAAAAAGTCAGGAGAAATCAGGATCTGTGTAGATTTCAGAAATCTTAATCGTGCATTAAATACTTCAAATGGTTCTAGCAAATACTATAGATGGTTCCAGGTTCTGAATTGTTTTTATTATTAGATGGATTCTCTGGTTATAATCAAGTATTAGTAGCTGAAGAAGACAGGATTAAAACCACGTTCAGAACCAAGTGGGGAACATTTGCATAGAGGAGAATTCCTTTTGGACTTATTAATGTTGGAGATACTTTCCAAAGGGCCATGGATATAGATTTCTGTGGTCTGATTGGTTGTAATGTTGTGGTTTATCTAGATGATGTCACAATATTTTTGAAAAAAAGAGAGGAGCATGCATTTCATTTGGAACAAATTTTCGACCGTTGTCGGAAGTATGGTATTTCACTAAATCCTAAGAAATGCGTGTTTGCAGTCACAGAAGGAAAGCTACTGGGTCATGTTATTTCTATGAAAGGGATCTCCATAGACCTAGAGAGGACTAAATCCATAGAACAGATCCCTTTACCCCATAATAAAAAGGGTATGCAATCATTTATGGGGAAAATCAACTTTGTGCAAAGGTTTGTATGAGACTTTGCTCAAATCGTCAAACCTTTGTAGCAAATGGTTAAATAAAGTGTACAATTCAAATGGAATGATTTGGAGAAGAACACATTCACCAAGATAAAAACATCTGTTTCTCATGCAACATGACTCAAAAGACCAAATTTCAAAAAAGATTTTATTTTGTACACTTTTGTGTCCGATGATTCGTTAGCAGCTGTGCTTACACAGAAGGAAGATGGGGGAGATGAGTAACCCATATCATTTAGGAGAACTGGTCTATAGGGAGTTGAATTGAATTATCTAGTAGTTGGAAAACAAGCTTATGTAGTTTTTAAAGAGGTAAAACAATTCAGGCCACATATACTTAAGAATCGCACCAAAGTAATAGTTCCACACCCAACTGTACGATATCTTTTTGTACAAAAGGAATTATGAGAAAGAAGAGGCAACTAGGTGGATTCCTTACAAGAATATGATCTTGAGTTCAAACCATCATCCATAGTTAAAGGACAAGGATTGCATAAACTAATGACTGAAGGTCAAAAAAATGAAGAAAATAGATGGGATAATGAAGCTAAACTACATATGGTGGATATATGTCCTTTATTTACAGCTCTGTTATACACCTGAATGGCACCTCTCCGTCCGAGTGCCGACATCCCTCATGTTGGCACACAAAAGGACATTTATGGATAGAGGTTTGCCCAAAACACTATAGATTGGCTTACTATATGATACATTTCTCCTCCATCTAGCTGGTTACTTTGCCATTTTTCTATGTTAGGTTGTATTCGTGACTCTCCACATATGCAACTCACGCATCATTCGCGAGTGTCGATTGGTGCAAGTCGCGAATGGATGTATTCGCAGGTTTCTCTTATAGCAAGTTGTGAATCATTCGCGGGTTGTCCTTCTACATACCCATGAATAGGTCTCTTAACATTTAAACATAAAAACACGCACTGATCTGAGATTATTTAAGCCATTTATCATTAATCCTCTTAATTGTCTCAACCTCCTCAACCTTTGAAACTGCCTTATTTCCTCCATATAAATACAAGCCTTGGGGAGGGTGTTGGATATACTTTTGGAGAGCAAAGTTATGCTGGTGGATTGTATACAGAAGTCTTTGGAGCAGTGGAACTCAGAATCCTTTGGTTGCAGAGGAGTCCTTGTCTCAGGCATTGGGTTGTAATCTGAACTCTTTCCATTATTGATAATAAAGAGAATCCTTCTTCCATATGTGTTTCATGTAACTTGGTTTGATAAATGTTTATGTTTTTGCATCTTATATGTGATTTATCTAGCTTGCTTATATATATATGAATCATCTTGTATCTGGAAGATTGTTTCTTGACAGGTGAAAGAGGAGCAAACTTGAAGACTTTGGAGGTAAAGCAGAGCTGAAGAGGACTAGCAAGGATCGACCTTAGTTAATCGAGTAAGTCTTTCTAATCCTCCTATTTCCTTTACTGCACTTTAGATTCAATTGTCTACAAGTTGATTGAGTATGTTGGTAACCCCAGACCTATGGTTATTAGGTGTGTAATCCTGTACAACAGAACTGGCGACTCTGCTGGGGAGCCCGGACTACTGTAGGTTGTTTTCTGTCCCCCTGACCAGTCTTTGCTTGGAAGTCTGTGTGTGATTTTTTATCCTGTTTCATACTTGCCTCAGTATTTGAAACTATTTTGGTTTTTTCTTTGTTTTTGAGAAAAAATTTATACCCATTCACGAGTTGTTCTTCTGAACAGTCGCGAATACAACTTTGCATTCGCGGGTTGCTGTACTGGATAGTCACGGGTTGCTCTTATAGACAGTCACGAATATGCCTGGAAGTAGGAATTTTTAAGTTAAAGTTTGCTTGTTCTTTTCTTTGTATAATCGTTGTTTTCTGAGTGGATTTTCCTTATAAATGCTGGGTAGCTTGTCTGAATACCTTAGGTGATCACACTTTGTGCTTTTTTGAAAGACCTTGAGTCTCTTTTGCTTGGATTATTTACTGTTTGCATACTGAAGTATTTTGGCCTATTTAGGTTGTGGGTTAAGGTGTCTTTGTCCAGATCAGTGATCAGGGTCTTGGGCTTTATTTTTTCCAGTCTGTCTTCTGACAGTGGCTGGTTGTCACTTGCCTTTGTAAGTCTGCAGTGATTTTTGTCATTGTTTGCACCTAAGCTAGGGTTCCTAGCCTCCCTTTGTTGGTAGTATTTTGGTTCTGTCAGCCTGTTTGCTTCAGTAGGATGCTTTTATACTGTTTATTTGATTCAATTTTGCTCAAGTATCATGCATTGTAGATGCATAGTAGAATTTTGAGTATTTTTAAAAGTGAAAAGAAAACATAATTAAATCTTTTGCGTTGTGATTTTGCATAAGTAGTGTTTATTTCAATTTAAAGATATTATCTCAAAAAATACAAAAATATAGGCTTAGTTTCTCTTATCGCTGCTTTCAATTCATCAATATATATATGCAAGAAAAGAAAAAGAAGTTTGTTTTTATAATGGTAATTTTGCTTTGAATGCACCTTTATTTTCATTTATTTCTTGTTTGAGTCAAAACATCATAAAGTATACCACTCCATTTCCTCTTGAGTAAAGAACAACCCTTTAAAATGAACGCATAAATTAAAATTTACTAGTAAGTTTTGTTTTTTAGGGGCCTTTCACCTACTAGCTTAGGCTAGACTTGTGGGCTAGGAAGTGTAAACTTCCCATGAGTTATAAAACTCAGATGTAGTGGACCTTTCTTTAGGTAAATACTTGACTTTATTGACTGTATCTGGGAATCTCCTCTCAAACGGGAGTCAAACACTAGGCTGCGTGGAGGCTTGGACAGAGGAGATAAACCTCAGAATCCTTATCAAAGCGTAACTTAGGACTTTTACGCATCTGGGAATTCTGTCCTAGAAAAAATTTCGGGCTCAGCTACCCTGCCCATGTGTACAAGTTCGTCTTACGACTGTCCCCCCAGACTGTTGATATTGCCAAGGTAGCCTTTATTCTCTTGTCTTTTTAGGGTTCATACCTAGGTAAACCGGAATTTTATTTCTGGTTCACCTTGAACGGGCTTGGAAGGTAACCCCTGTTGAAAGTGTAGGAGGGTGGTGGGTGATTCCTCCGCTTGTTCCTAAGAACCACTTCAAGGACACCAAGTAATCGTTCATCAGCTTTCTTCGGGAAAGTATATCTTTTACCCTGGTTTGATTGCTTGAGACTTTAGGAATTTTTAGTGTATGCTCTGTGGTTTTTCCTGTGTTTAGTTGGCCTTAGGGTGTGATTTGTTAAATTTCTAATTTTGGAGGACCAACCTGTTAGAAGGTCAATAAGGTTGAGAAACCTTCCTCCTATCACCACATTGGAGCCTCCACCTTTACCTCAAAGGAGGAGATTAGACACAGACAGTTCATTTGAACCTGTAGGAATAAGTGAAGTTCTTGGTGAACCAGAACTCATTGCTAACCATTTTGATCTTGACATAGTTGAGATAGAAGAATTGCATACTGACGAGTTTGCAAGAAACTTTAACACCCCCTTAACTGATTTAAACGATCATGTGATAGTACAGGTTAGATCTTTTGATTCACCAGTGTTAGGTGTCCCTATGGGTAGAGTCATGTCTTCTATGGAAGAAAGTCCTTTTGTGTTCACCTCAACCTTCCGGTTGAAGGGGTACTACCTCCCTCAGTAAGTGCCCCTAGATCTAGTTTTCCTTCTACACCTTTGACTCCAGTGAGTCGGGTGGTTCGACCACCAGTTCACTCAAACCTAGGAGGTGCTTCTGGTGACATGGTTACTGGGATCCCCAGTATACCGATCATTCCTTCTTCCTTCCCTTATACTACCCAGAGTGGTCCGGTAGGATCCTCGGCATATGTCCAAGGATTTCCTTGGAATGGGGGGCATATCCCCCCATCCAGTCCATACGTAGGTCCATCTCCTTCATATGTAGGAGTGTAGTTTGGGAGCAACACCTCTTATGGGAAGAGATTCCAAACCCCTATTTCGGTCCCATACACGAGCTCTCTCTTTTCGTTGTTTAGTGGAGGGATACCTGCTCCTGTCTTTCAGACCCCTGCTTCTATGGGGATGGCCCAAAATTGTTACACTGCACCTCCCACAAACAATCCTGTGGCTTACGGATGGAATCCATTTTAGAGAAACCTTCCCACTTCACAACTGGTGTCAGGGGGCAACCCCACTTTTACCCATGGGCATTCGGGGGCAGGTCCCTCAAATCCCCAAGTTGGCACATTTACTACCCTGGTTAGGCCCAAACTTCCATTCCTGGCAACTTTAAAATTTCCAGACTTGTCAAAATTGATGAATGACCTGGTGAGGCATGACCCCTTGTGGCCACCTGTTCCCACCAAATTGCCATCGGACATCCCTAAGTTCGAAGGTAAAGCTGGTGAAGATTCTGGGGCACATGCCACCACCTTCCATTTATGGTGTTCTTCAAATTTGCTGAATGAAGATTCAGTGAGGTTGAGGTTGTTCTAGAGGACCTTGACGGGTACTGCTGTAAAATGGTATATTGAACTACCTTCTACTGCTTTTAGTAGTTCTAGGACTTGGCTAGTGCTTTTCTCAGCCACTTTCAGCTTCCAGTCCGATATGATTTCGAAACGGACTTGTTGTCTAATTTTAGACACAACAAGGCTACCCACATCTCGGATCATATCCAAGAGTGGAGGAGGCAAAAGAGCCTTATCAAAGCCACCATTCCTCTTGAGTTTCTGTTAGAGTGGTTCCTTAAATCACTGTTGCCATACATATCTAAGGACGTTTCCACATCAGGAGTAATGAATGAAGAAGAATCCATACTCAGGGCCCAGCAGTTGGATTTGATTTATTCACAATATGGGATCTTGTATGAGATCATCCTTGAGGCACCGAGGCCTTCGCACGAGGCAGAGAAACCTAAGCCTGGACCCCATGCCGATGGTGTGGTTGGATCCGTTAACTCTCCCACTGTAGAGTCTTTGACTAAGCAACTTCACCAGTTGTCTGTCAAACAGTCTACGACAGAGGCAGCAAAGACTGCCCCCTTCCCCCAGAATGCAAATATATTTGCACAAACCTCTCAAAAGGGAAATCAGCATCCCGACGGGAAGAAAAAGAAAGGTAAGAAGGGAGAGGGAAACCAAAACAAGCCAAAGCCCGTGAACAATGCTGATGGGGGAAAAAAAGAAAAGAAGAAGGTCAAGTTCCCTTGTAAGTTGTGCGAAGAGGACCACCTTACTCACCTTTGTCCCCTTATGGATCAATCCTAGAAGCTACTTAAAGCTCAACAACCGATTGTCCTGAAGGATCCTTTTCCCCAAGGACAGAACACTGCTTCAGCTTCTAACGTAGCAGGAGGCACTCAAACTACCCCTAACCCAAATTATATCAACATGGTTAGATATTCAACTTTGTTGCAGACAAGGAACAAAAATTATGAGACTGAGACTTCTGAGAAGGGTAAAGCTGTAGGTGAAACTTCGAACCCTCTCACGATAGAGAAACCTGCTGAAACTCTGCCGAAGATACCGAAAGGTGTCTTCAAGAAGACCTTGCATAACCCTAACGCTAGGGCTGCTTCAAACTACTCCGTGGTTGAATACTTAGCTCAAACCCCTTATGCAATTTCAGCTTTAGAGGTGTTACAAAGTTGTCCCACTTAGCGGGATGCCCTCTTAGCATTTTTAGGTAGCATGGACTCTTCGAGTCTCATGGTGAAATTTCATTTGTTTAATGTTAAAATTCGCCTCCCTTACCATGTATCCATATCAATAGATGTCGTCCATGGTGGTAAGACCATTGGAAGGGCAGTTGTTGACAAACGGGCCTCTACATGTGTTATGTACTTGACCTATTGGAAAGCTCTTGGATCCCCAGAGCTGGTCCCATCAAACACTTTACTTACTGCTTTTGATGGAAGATCCTTCCGTCCTCATGGTATCCTACCAGCTTTCAAGATTAAGTTGGCAGGCAAAGCAGTGTCTGTTGAAGTGGAAGTGATTGATGCTCCTTTGGACTACAATCTGCTTCTGGGAAGGAGTTGGACTTATGCTATGTCCGCTATTGCGTCGGTCGTTCTTCATGTAGTGGTTTTTCCACATGAGGGCAAGTTGGTTACTATTGATCAACTTGATTTTACCCGAAAAGGCCGTTTAGAGTCTAATGAGTCTGCTGTGCCATTGGTTGATTAGGTCAAACCTGCTGCACAGAACTTGGGGGATGGAATGTATAAATCACTGATGGGAACATTTGATCTTCCAGCCCCGGTTAATTACATTGGTTCTACTAGTGTGGGGAGGTCCATCGCTACGGTTGTCGATAGAACTGATCCTTGGGTCCTCCCAACTCCCCATGAACTGGAAGTGCCCTTATCGGTAGTAGAGGTCGCTTATCAAGCTATCACTCAAGCTGCTGCTGATCCCATTCCAGATCCTCTAATAGTCTCGGATGATCTGGAAGAAGTCTATTTGCCCGCATGGGCGGAAAACTATTTACATTCTATAGATTTCTTAGACACTGTTTTACCTTCCGATGAAGCTATTCTGGAAGCCATGAGTGGATGTGATAAGATTTGTGAGGATATTCATCATCGATCCTATTTTCTTCCAGAACTGAGCAGGATAGAAAACCAAGAGTTTCACGTGAGACTGTCAGAAGATGTCGATATACCTCTTAACCCTTTGCCTAGGGAAGGAGTTTCTGCTAAGGGGAATATGGAAAAAATTTCCACCACTATACCTATCAACATCTCTATGAATCCAGATGTCATGGAAAACATCTATATAGGTGCAAACTGCTCTCTTGAGGAGATTGCTATCTACACTGCCCTTTTTAAGGAATTATGTGATATCTTTGCCTGGTCATATGAGGAGATGCCAGGCATAGATCCATCTATTGTTCAACATGAAATACGAACCTATCCTGATGCCAAGCCAGTTCGACAAAAATTAAGACCCGTGAACCCGTGTAAAGCAGCGGCTGTGAAGGTAGAAGTTGAAAAGCTGTTGAAAGCTGGTTTTATATATCCCATAGCTTTGACTGAATGGGTGTCCAACCCTGTTCCTATTGATAAAATGCAAGGGAATATTCGTGTTTGTACAGACTTTAGAGACCTCAATAAAGCCTATCCTAAGGACAACTACCCCACACCATTTATTGACCAGATCATAGATGCATGTGCGGGAAGTGAGGTGTTTTCGTTTATCGATGGTTTCTCCGGCTACAATCAAATCCAAATCAAACCGGAAGACCAACATAAAATTGCTTTCATTTTCCTTTGGGCTACATTTGCGTATAAGAAATTGCCCTTTGGATTGAAAAATGTTGGGGCTACCTTTCAATGGTCTATGAAATTTGCTTTTCATGACATAAAAGCCATCGTCAAACCATACCTTGATGACCTTCCTGCACATTCTCGCAAGAGGATCCAACATCCAGATCATTTAAGGTTGATATTTGAAAGATGCAGATATTATAAATTTTACTTGAATCCCCACAAGTGTGTTTTCTACGTCGAGTCAAGAATATTACTCGGATTCATTGTCTCTAGTAGAGGCATCCAGGTGGATCCTTTGAAAGTTGAGGCCATTATAAATCTGCCTCCTCCTCGTTCTCTCAGGCAACTTCAAAGCATGCAAGAAAAGTCTAACTTTCTTCGATGTTTTATCGTTAATTATGCCAATATCACTAAAGGTTTCATGTGCTTGCTTAAACAAGACACTCCTTTTGTATGGGATGACACCGCACAACTTGCATTTGAGGCATTGAAAAAAGCTTTGCTGTCGGCACCTTTGTTACGTCCACCAGATTATTCTAGGGATTTTATATTATATCTGGCCACGTTGGAGTCGACCATTGGGGTAGTACTAGTCCAGGAGGACGATAAGCTCGTTGAGCATGTCGTTTATTATATTAGCCGTACTTTGGTCGGACCTGAGCTTATATACTCCCACGTTGAGAAATTAGCCTTAGCAGCTGTCTACGCTATACAGAGGTTACGTCACTACATTTTACTGAGGACCACCACAGTAGTGGCAGATGTAAATCCATTCCAATATGTTTTATCCCGATGGATTATTGTGGGGAAATTTAACAAATGGATAGTCATTCTCCAGGAGTTTGACTTGGATTTCCAGTCTGCTAAGTCTAAGAAGTCCTTAATTTTTGCTGAGCTTATAGAAGAATTTCCCACTGAAGAAAATCTAACGGTTGAGGATGACTCATTCCCAGATGAGCACATCTTCTTGATAGCCACCTCTAATCCTTGGTAGGGAGATATTCTTATATGTCTCCAGAATTTGAAGTATCCTATCACTTCCTCTAGGGAAGAACGACGTAAGTTACGCCTTCATGCCAAGAACTACCTCATTATAGGAGATACATTATATCGACGAGGGGTAGATTCTGTCTTACGTCGCTGCCTTACTCATGAGGAAGCGGAAATTGTCCTAAATGATTCCCATAGCGGAGCATGTGGGGGTCATTTATCTAGGTTAGAAATGGCCCAAAAGATATTGTGTGCCAGTTATTTCTGGCCCACGATCTTTAAAGATTGTGTGGAAGCCGTGAAGCGCGGTCATCCGTGTCAGCTTTACACCAGGAAGATGCGGTTGCATCCTACTCCATTATTTCCTATTGTCTCAGTAGGCCCCTTCATGAAATGGGGGATCGATTACGTGACATGCAACCCAGTCTCGGCTAGGGGGCATAAATACATCATTGTCGTTGTTGACTATTTTACGAAATGGGCAGAGGAAATGTCTACTTTCAAATACAACGGGGAAACAACAGCTTACTTTTTTTTCAATCAAATTATTGCAAGGTTTGGTATTCCCAAAGTGATTGTCACTGACCATGGCAGTCATTTTCAAAATAACATGATGACGAAACTGACTACTATGCTAGGATTTAGACAAGAACATTCTTCTCCATACTATCCGCAAGCTAATGGTCAGGTTGAGGCTGTCAACAAGACTTTAAAAGCTATCCTTAAACGGAAAATAGATGCAGCCCATTCTAATTGGAACATCATGTTATATCCTACTCTTTGGGCTTACAGAACTAATGTCAAGACTACCACAGGTTATTCCCCTTTCCAACTCGTTCACGGGGTGGAAGCAGTTACTCTGATTGAATGCGAAATCCCGTCCTTGAAGATAGCCATTCATGTGTTACCTGATACGACTGAGCTTGAGGAATGTCTGGTACACTTAGAACACCTTGATGAACAACGTAGAGATGCGTTGACTGCTAATCAGACTCATAAAAATAGGGTTAAATATCAATATGATAAAACGGTCAAACCTAGGGTTTTCTCTGAGGGGGAACTTGTCTTGCTTTGGGACCAAGATAAAGAACCTCTGGGGGCAGGAAAATTCAAGGCTATGTGGTTAGGACCCTATGTCATGTCGAAAGTCTTAAGTAAGGGCTCATATGAATTAGTTGATTATGATGGAAATAAGCTGCTTGAGCCTAGAAATGGGCTCTACCTGAAGAAGTACTACGCTTAGGCTTAGCACTTTTTCTTGTATTTTAGTGTATGTATTTTTTATGTACATTAGGTTGTCAATTTTGTTTTTTATATTATCTGTTGGTTGTTGCAGATGTCTTCCAAAATGTACATAGGTTTCGTTGATGGTGCCAGCCGTCACACTTGTAACCTGGCTTCGGCAGCATGGGTTATCTATTCTCCCTCAGGACAGCTTGTTGTCGCAGGAGGCGCTTGTCTAGGTCCTGCCTCTAATAATGTTGCTAAGTATAGGGCTGTAATTGAGCTCCTATGGGATGCTTTGTCATGTGGCATCACCCAGCTTGAGGTCCATTTGGATTCTCAGTTGGTAGTTTCCCAGCTCAATCGAGCTTATCAGGTACGAAATCCTATCTTGTTACATCAATTCATGCAAATTCATTTATTGGAAATACATTTTGAGGTTATTAATTTCAATCATATTCCATGTAACCAAAATTCATTGACTGATGCATATGCTAATTACATTTTAGATTGGAATCTCACACACATTTCATAAAAATATACAACAAACATATAAAGAACACTTGTAAATAAGCTGACAACCAACATCAATATATATATATATATATATATGTGTGTGTGTGTGTGTGTGTAAAATATCTGCCTATAGATAGGTTGAGTCTGATCCGTAGATCCCATCATATACAAAATATACAAAAATGTGGATCATAGTCCATCAAAATGCCCTAGGTCTAAGCTGGACCGCCCTGGCCACTAGGACCACCTTGGTCCCCATGATCTCTATGCATCTTGGCTTCCTCAGCCTCCTCGGCTTCGGTAGCCTCCACCACATCTCTATATACAAGCACTGCTCTCGCCACTCATCTAAAAAGATGTAGCCAAATCGGTGGAACCCCAACTACGAACTCCTACATGGCTACAGGGATATGCTCTATCCGTATGGTCGGTACTCGTTGGGTTAGCCTAGCTAGCTTTCCCTCTAGTACTCTGATCAATCCATGATCCTCACCCATGATAGGACGTACGAACATACGAGGGTGCCCTTCAGGGTGGACTGGTCCAATATCTGCATTTTGACACATAAATAGGATTAAGACTCGTACATATGTATATATATATCATTTGAAAAATTCATAAAAATTTGATAATGATAAAAAAATTAAAAATTACTTACCCATCTCTCCCCATGCTCCTCTCTCCCCATGCTCCTCCTGGAGGGAGGACAAGGTCGGGGTCACCTCGGAAGTCCATTCTGGCATATGGAAACTGCTCCAATGCCGGCAATTATCGTTCCCACCATGAGTAGAAGTCAGCATCATATACGCTGTGTACTATGTCTCCTCCTCCGTGACAGAGGAAGATGTCTCCCCACCGACTCAGCCTTGGCTGACGTGGAGATCTGACCTATAGCAGTATAGCAGGGCTCATAGCTGGTACTCTCGAAGAAGAAGAACGCCACTAATATGCTGGCATAGACAAAATTCTTGCGTCTTCCTCTCTTGTAGTCAGATAATTGCCTCCTCATAATGTGGGCAACTCCTGATCGCCAATCATAGAGAGCACCTCTAAAGCAGTCAACTGCCACCCTCATTTGGTTCTTGGTGGCCATATGTAACCCTGTGGATCCTGCAAGTCTCACAATGGTACTAGCTAATACCTGGAGAGTAAAATCTTGGATATCTGCAATAAGAACGTTGCTTCCTTTCTTCTGACTACCCGGTGTACAGAATATGTCTACATAGTTTTGGACACTTAAGGGGTCACCACCCCTTCCCGTTCCCTCCAAGTTCACCGGTGCTCCCCGTTGTGACAACCCAGTAATGAAATATATTTCTTCCATGGTAAGCTCTAAGGTCTCACCTTGAAGATTGAACATCCCCATCTCATGATCCCAGTAATTGACCATGAACTCTAGTATGCGGACATTGGCCCGCATGGGCGATGTACAAAATAAATTTAGCAGCCCACTGGTCCTCAATGCTTGTATGGTGGGCGCGCTTTGGAGCGCCACATGATCCATTATTTCGTGCTCTCTTTCCCTCCACTCCAAAACCATATTTTACCTAGCAAATACAAACAATAGAATTCAGTATTCCCATATCAAAATTTAAAAATCTTGCATATTTTTTTTAAGCTTTTTACCATTGCGTAGCATTTGTGACTGTCTATTTAGGCAAGTCGCGGGTCATTCACAGCTGTCTAGTTAGGCAACCCATGAATATAACGCGTATTCACGAGTTTCCCTCTTAGCAACCCGTGAATGCGCACTGCCATCATTTTGGGTATTGTTTAATACTGAATTCACCATTAAACCTAGTATTTGTTTGGATCAATTTGATGAGCTTAGGGTGTAGAATTACCTGAAGCTGACGGATTCCGATTTCGACGGTCCAATTGTCCACAATGATCGATCAACGGTAGAGGGTAAACTTTGCTTTTTTTGACTCAAAAGTTCAAATGGTGAGTTTGTTTTAATTTTCAAGCTATTTATAGAAACTTTATTTCATAAAGTGGGTCTTTTTCCATAGTTTGAAATGCCAATTGACTAATATCACCCTCTTTGTGCCTTAAAACAGGTTTATCACTTTTTACAATGTGTTGTTGCTCCAATAGGGTGGTTTTGCAATTTCCAACACATGTTGGCATCTTTTCATTCCACATTAACCTTAGTATTCAACATTTTGCCACGGACTATGGTATTCTAAGCCATTAGTCCCTTGTCTCTACCATTTTTCCTCTGTGGCTAGGGCCCTTATCTCATGAGTATCCTCCTTATATGCCTTTTCCAGTCTTTGGTACTCATGCCGTCACTGTTTCAGGTTCAGGGGTTTCCTTTTAACTATTTTCACGCCAAATAGAGCTTCTTCTGAATCTCTTTTTACAAGCTATCCCTTTATAGGAATCCCCGCCCTTATGGAGTTTCTTTAGGCCCAGGTCTGACTCCTCCAAAATAGACTTGACTGCTGAGTTATCTTGTCCGTTCAAGCTCGTTAAGAATATGTGAACGGGAATCCGCATTGGTGGTAGGTTATCTCTTTCTCGGACCATGCGGAATAATACGAGAAAGGATCACTCTCTTTTCTTTTTAATTGAGAAGAGTATTCTTAGGCATAGGTTTATCACTTTTCTGGACCTGAGGGACTAAATTTACGGAAAAGGAACACCCGGTTTGAGCTTAGTTTTCTCTTTTTCATGCTCTGGACCCAAACATGAAAAATATTCCGAGTGTATTTTGTGTCTTTTTCATGCTCGTTAAACACTAAAGAAAAAAGCAACGAGTTTATTGTTGTAAGCCCCATTTCTCGTAACCAAATGGATCTTTCCGAGTGATCTTGCTTTCCTTCACACTCGTAAAACTCAAGCTATTTTATGTTGTTCTGGAAGGAGCGTTGGGTAGGTGGTAATTTAACCTTTTTTGGACCTCCCTGACTAAGTACGAAAAAGGTTCACCTTTTCTTCTTCGGAACTTAAGAGATTTCTTCTGTGGTTTGTTTTATACCTTTTCAGCCTCAGGAGAGTAAATTGGACGAAAAAGGACCCCCCTGGAGTCTTCTTTGGCGTTTTCAGACTCTCTAAATGTGAAAACACCGGCTGAGCATGTACTAGTTCGGGCTCATTAAATCCACGGATCAGTGACACTATCAAGCATTATTTTCCCATCTCTTCAAGCTCGTTAAAAAAATGAATAGGGAACTGAGCTTACTTTCCTAGACTCGTTAAAATTTAACAGGGAAGGTAAGGAAGAAGTTTTCTCTTGTTTTCGTAATGGTAGCATGTCATCCTTGAACATAGCACTCTTTGCTTTTCGATATCCATGTTTCAGTGTCCACTTGTGTTCATCTGTCCCTTTGAGTTTCTTACTCCTCCTCTTGTTTGTTATACCTGGGGAATCTGATCATGTCTCCTACATGACAGATAGGTCTAGTTGTTCTATCTATAAGTTATACGCTACCTTGGGTCATCTCTATGTTGTGCTCATTGTTCAAGGACTCTTCCCAATGTCTGCTCTATAGCTTGATACCATCAATGTTATATCTGTTATCTATTTGTGTCTCCCTTCTTTTTCCCAGTTCCTAGTCACTCTTGTGATCCATTGGAGGATCTGTTGCCTTCCTTATCACAGCATGGTTTTGTTTCAGTACTTCTTGATGACGAAGACCTAGAGTTTTGACGATCGTACCTCTGGATTCACTTTCATCATTGGTGACTTCCTTTGCTTCAGTTGTTAACTATCAGCTATTGGTTGACAAACTGTTGAATCCTCTCCATGTTCAACTTCAGCTTACCCTTATTCACATGGCTTAGATTGTACTGGTTCTTTGGGATCCTTTATGAAGACCTTAGTCCCTCACATATGGACTAAGTTGCACAAGATTATTTTATTTTCATCTACATAGCTTCCAGATCTTTGAAGACTCATCATTAATGTATATTGTGGCTTCTATCCACCTTTGTAATATTGTGGGTTTTACCCGTATCATATGATGTACTCCAATATTGTAAAGGAGCTAATGTTCCAGTAAATTGAACATAGCATCCTCAGATGTAACTTTGTATATGACATTACTATGTATTTGTTTCAGGTACTCTCTCTACTCCATTGGATTTATGAGTTCTCCAAAGATAAATATTATAATGTATTTCGGCCATCGCTTCCCTTTCACCTCACACATTAGGGGGCATCTGTTATACACCTGAATGGCACCTCTCCGTCTGAGTGCCGGCATCCCTCATGTTGGAACACAAAAGGACATTTATGGATAGAGGTTTGCCCAAAACACTATATATTGGCTTACTATATGATACATTTCTCCTCCATCTAGCTTGTTACTTTGCCATTTTGCTATGTTAGGTTGTAGTCGCGACTCTCCACATATGCAACTCGTGCATCATTCACGAGTGTCGGTTGGTGCAAGTCGTGAATGGATGTATTCGCGGGTTGCTCTTATAGCAAGTCGTGAATCATTCATGAATTGTACTTCTACATACCCACGAATAGGTCTCTTAACATTTAAACATAAAAACACGTGCTGATCTGAGATTAGTTAATCCATTTATCATTAATCCTCTTAACTGTCTCAACCTCCTCAACCTTCGAAACTGCCTTATTTCCTCCATATAAATATAGGACTTGGGGAGGGTGTTGGATATACTTTTGGAGAGCAAAGTTATGCTGGTGGATTTTATATAGAAGTCTTTGGAGCAGTGGAACTCAGAATCCTTTGGTTGCAAAGGAGTCCTTGTCTCAGGCGTTAGGTTGTAATCTGAACTCTTTCCATTATTGATAATAAAGAGAATCCTTCTTCCATATGTGTTTCATGTAACTTGGTTTGATAAATGTTTATGTTTCTGCATCTTATATGTGATTTATCTAACCTTCTTATATATATATGAATCATCTTGTATCTGGAAGATTGTTTCTTGACAGGTGAAAGAGGAGCAACCTTGAAGACTTTGGAGGTGAAGCAGAGCGGAAGAGGACTAGCAAGGATCGAACTTCGTTAATTGAGTAATTCTTTCTAATCCTCTTATTTCCTTTACTGCACTTTAGAGTCAATTGTCTGCAAGTTGATTGAGTATGTTGGTAACCCGAGACCTATGGTTATTAGGTGTGTAATCCTGTACAACAAGCTCCAGATTCCTAGTATTGGGATCTTGTTCATTACCCCTAAGAAGGATATTTTCCGAAGTATTGGAGTCCCAAGCAAAGAATAGCATTACATTTGAAATCGTCTTTATATCAGATAATTGATGGAGTACTGTTCCAAAATAACTACAATGGATTTTTTTTTAGGTGCTTAGAACAGGAAGATGCAAAGAAGGTCGTAGTAGAATTGCATGAGGGGCTTGCTGGAGGGCATTTATCTGGAGACACAATAGCAAATAATATTCTCAGAGCTGGATATTACTAGCCTACAGTGTTTAAGGATTCTCATGCTCATGTTAGAAAATGTGATGCTTGTCAAAGATGTGTTGGAAGACAAGCTAAATCAACAGGACCGTTAAAACCAGTAATTATATCAAAACCATTCTAACAATGGGGGATCGATATTATTTGAGAAATAAACCCAAATTCTTCCTTGCAGCACAAGTATATTCTGACAACAACTATTTACTTCACTAGATGGGTTGAGGCTATTCCGTTATGAAAAGTAAACAAATATGCAGTTATGGATTTCTTACAGAATCACATTATGACCAGGTTTGGGGTTCCAATTTCCCTGGCTTTTGATAATGCTACTTACTTTTCTTCTATTAGATTAACTTAATTTGATAATGAAAGAGGAATCAAGTTTCATTATTCTGCAAATTATTACCCACAAGGAAATGGTTTGGCAGAATCCACAAACAAAAATCTGATTAGGATTCTAAAGAAGACTGTAATAGAAAATCAAAGAAGTTAGCATTTAGCGTTACCGAATGCTCTCTGGGATGATAGAGTCACACCCAAGAATTCCTTAGGTGTGTCATAATGCACTCTTGTTTATGGAAAAGAAGCTATCCTTCCTCTTAATATTTTGTTTCCATCTTCCATAATAGCTCAAGAATATAGGGGTACCAATAATGAAATTCTACAAATTAGAATCTATAATCTGTTGAAGTCAGAAGAGTCTAGGTCCAAATCCAAATAAATATTTAAGCATCAAGAGGAAATAGTGAAGCGTTGGTTTGATAAACATAAACCTAGGAACAAATAATTCAAAGTAGGAGATCTAGTTTTTAAGTGGGATCACCCGCACGATGAAAAGGGAAAGCACACTAAGTTTCAAAAGCTATGGGTGGGCCCTTTTCAACTTTTAGCAAAGCTAGGCCCCTCAACTTACAAGTTGCAAGACATACAGGGGTGGGAAGAGAACTTACCAGTAAATGGTTTAGTTCTAAAACGTTATTTTTCTTGATCTTTTATTTTGGTTGTCTTGTACATAAATAAACATTTGGGTTGTTATTATTTTTAGGGTTTTTTTTTTGTTTAGTCAAAGTTTGATTGATTGTAATGTTTATTAAAGAAGCACGAATTTTGGTTGCGTGGAGTTCATCAGAATTCTAGGTTAATTAAAATCTTTGATTACAAGACTGTGTACTATTAATTCATTTAATATTTGAAAGAACTTCTTCAAGTTTAGCTATTTTCCTAAATGATTATGAACACATTGAAGTCCTTCTTAATCCTTGTGAAATAACTCAGGATCAAAAGGTCTAGAATACTATTTCGAGTCTTCATTCATCTCACACTAAAAAATGTCTTAGGGGGTGACAGCAAAAGACCCATGGAAAGGAATCAAGGTAAACATTATATTATATTTAAATAATTCCATGCCATGAATTGAAAGCCAAAAGGCCAATAAGAGTCAAAATCTCCTTGGAAAATTAATATGTATTAAAGTAAAGTACTGAACCATATTAGTACGTATAAGATTTCCAAAGTTATTCTCTGTCAGTGAGCTGAAAACTAAATATACCTCTCACACAAAAGGACACTATGGATAGAGGAGCCTAAATTAAAATTTCAGAAAGAAGGTAGGCAAGAGGACTCAAAAGAGGACAACAGTCCAAAAGCACCAAAAGTGAAAAAGGCATGGGAATGTGGAACAAACAAATATATCTATTTACCATATGTTACAATCCAGTGGTGTCTAAGTTGGAAACTACTCAAAGACATAGGTAAAATGAAACCCATATTCTTGGCCTCAAAAGAGTTATCTAGACTTTGAAATCTTGGTTCCCTTGTTCCTTAACTTGGACTATAATCAATGATGAAAGTACATATATTTGACATTTTGGGAAATCCAGATATCTTGAAGAATTTAGAATGTTGGTATTTTCAAAACAGTCTGTTGATCAAAGAGTAAAGTGTTCAGAGATCTATGTTCACCAGGTAGTCGCCAATTGTTACAGCTGTAACTTTTGTCCCCAAAATTTTCAATTTTAGGGCCTCTCCTTCTATTTGTTTTTTA
Source organism: Pseudotsuga menziesii (assembly GCA_001517045.1). Lineage (NCBI taxonomy): Eukaryota > Viridiplantae > Streptophyta > Pinopsida > Pinales > Pinaceae > Pseudotsuga > Pseudotsuga menziesii. The sequence continues at coordinate 196,374 of LPNX010540592.1, read as the reverse complement.
TTAGATCTGGACTAGGAATATTTTGTTTTCACCAAAGCTTCCCTATAGTTCAGTTTTTTCTTTTAAAAACTTGATCTGTTTCATTTTCTGTATCAAAATACTAGTCGACTATCCTTCTGATATCAGAAGCATAGTAGACTATCTTTCCAACATTGCGGAAGCCAAACTGTCAAGCTGGCCGAAAGAACTTCAGACTCCCTCACCGATACGTCGAACCTCATTTTCTTTTCTCCTTGTTTTAAATTTTTTGAGCTTAACACTTGGTGGTTTCATTATCTGATTACGTTTATATCATTGTTGGGATGTTTGACAGGAGTGAGCCAGAGTCCTAGTGTTTGTCATTACCAAAGTTGTAGGAAACTAGTGCTGAAACGTTCCATAATATACTAGTCGACTATCCTTCCGATATCGGAAGCATAGTAGACTATCTTTCCAACATTGCGGAAGCCAAACTGTCAAGCTGGCCGAAAGAACTTCAGACTCCCTCACCAATACGTCGAACCTCATTTTCTTTTCTCCTTGTTTTCAATTTTTTGAGCTTAACACTTGGTGGTTTCGATATATGATTACGTTTATATCATTGTTGGGATGTTTGATAGGAGTGAGCCAGAGTCCTAGTGTTTGTCATTACCAAAGTTGTAGGAAACTAGTGCTGAAACGTTCCACAAACACCTTATTTTTCCTCGTGGAACCTTTAGAGCTTAGTATTTCTGAGTTCTGATACCCGTTTCGATAAGGAAAGCCACAATGATACAACTATACATTGTCGACGTTGCAGAGGAGGATTGGTTTCAATGTTCCAAACCTTGAGTTTAGTGGTTTCGATGTCTGATGAACTTAAAGTATCACAGGCCCGTAGTTTGGTTTGCACCCGCTGTTGCGGCTGTCCTCCAATGTATTCTTCCAACTGATTTGAGTGTTGGCTACCGATAAGTTATGACCACCGATAAGTTCCCACCGAGTATTATATATATGAGGGGCATGTGTTATATTGTTTATCTGTATTTTGATTTTTCATTTGCACCGTTCGCACATTCCTAGCTATCAGAACCTGGTTCGTTCACTTTGCTCCCATGAAATTTTGTTCCATCTAGTCGATTGCATTGCTATTTTCCATCCAAGTAAACCATGGAATTACTATTTTCGTTTTATGGTTGATTTGTGAACCATTAGGTTTTCCATTGCTTAGGTTTTTTCGCATAAAAGGATTTCTTGCCCCTTACGGTTTTTCATGGTTGTTTTTACTTAGAGGGTGAGGGGTTTTAAGCTATTTGCAAGTTCTTTAGTCAGAGAATCTAAGTCTATGTGCCTTTGAACCATTATGGATGCATTTGCTCCAGCGTGGGTGGTTAGGGCACGGTGCAGATAAGCGTTTCGGTGTCTGTACCACCCAATTCTTGGGTTGTCCATGGTCTCCTAGGGGGTATTAAGCAGTTTTTCTTGCATTTACCTTATCTCGCAGGACTACAAAGGATATTTCCATTTCGGTTGGTTTAGGGTTTTTATCGAGGATGAGTGTTGCATAGGGTTTAGTATTTGTGAGTTTGGTGTTGAGGACGAGCGATAGGATTAGTGTGATAGGCCCGAGTTGAGACAGAGGATTGTTCAATGAAGAAAATTTTTTAGACAGTGGAGCTTAGGAATTTTAGGAAGCAGCCTGCAGGATATTTTCCTTGTTAATTCTTCCATTTGTAGAATACTGTGTTTAAATTATTTTCCAACATCTATGTTGAGGAGGTAAATAAATTGATATATTTTCTTGTTATTGTTTAAACACTTGCTAATAGCTCATTTGGTCTAAGAACATGATTTGACTGTGACAGGGTGATTGTTATAACGAAAACATGTCAAAGAGACAAAAGAAGAAAGCTCATATGGTTGAAGGAGAGCCTGAAGTAGGAATCGTCACCAAATTAGAGTTTATATATGAAGGTACCAAACCTTCTACTAGGGTCGAACCAGACTACAAGTGGGGAGAGATCTATAGAATGATTGCCAACCAAAATGTACCTGATGCTAGTTTTGAGGAGTTGACGATCTATGCCAACATTGAGAATTTAGCCCTAATGAAAGTAGCTACGAGGCCAGAGTTGTTTCCTTGTTCAGAAGTAATAGGCTGGATTCTGCCTAGGGTATATGTAATAACAATGATTGTAGAGAACACTACTAAGCAAGGCTATCCTGCATATAGCCGTCCATATGTCTGTATGGATTATCATCTACCCTCACCACAGGTTTATTTGAATTTGGTTAAATGAGATAGCTATGGACTCGGTGGATACTGTAAAAAGGAATGATGATACCCAGAAAGAATTTCCAAACTAGACCCTCCAAAGAATATGACACCTGTACTCTCTGTGCTCCCTATAGGTTCATTGCATTGATGTTCAATAGGATTTTTGGTAGAGCACATGGGAAGAGCTTCAAGATAGGTTGGATACCATTTATTTTCTTTATGGATACCCAAGGAACCATCTTTAACTGGGAAAATATAGTGTCAAACAACCTCTCTGCATGTATATCAGCAGCCTTAGGAGGGGTATCTCAAAAGAACTCAGAGTTTTATATGAGCTCTATCCTAATTGATTACATATTGTACACTCAGTGTTTTCCTGCTTTGAGATGTAACTGGGAGAAGGATAGAACCCCAATGTACGCAACATATAAATTGTTATGGGCACATAAGTACCATAGTTATTAAAGGTAAATTTGCGAGCATTTCATTATGCCCTTATATACCCTCATTTTCTTGACAGAATGTAATTTCATGTCTAAAGAGCCATTCAAATTCATACAGGAGTTTGGAGATTACTATTTGACAGAGGATGGGTTATATGTAAGGAGGTATGGTGGTTCCGGATCTCCTTCCCTGCTCCCTAAGTATCCCACAGATTATGTACTCCAGAAGGAAGCGGTTAGACAACTATATATCGATGGTGTAGGCAATTTTCAGTTTGAGCATAAAAAGGCAACGTATCCTACAGTACCTTTCCTACTTGGCAGCTACAAGTTTTCAAGAGTAAAGTAGGTAGCAGAATTTGTTAAGGAGTTGGAATATTTTCATTTTGGTGAAATGAATTTTCATAGGAATGACTCCCACAACAAAGTAGCTGACTACTACAAAGAAGTAGGAATTGATTTTGAATATACTGATTTTTGGGATAAAGATGAGAAGACATTCCGAAATGCGAAGAACATAACTACCCTTAAGAAGAGATTCAAACAAAAAATAACTACTATGGTTGGAAAAGGAAAAAATTTAGAAAAGGCTAATAAATTTGAAGAGGAAGAGGCAAACAAAAGAGAAGAAGATGCTAGAATACTAGCACAGGAAGCAGAAAGCTAGTTAAAAAATGAAGAAGAAGAAAAGAAGTGAGTTGCAGGCGAAGCAGTTAGGAAGGAGGAGGAAGAAAGAAATAGAAAAGAAGAAGCTGAAATCAAGAAGAAACAAGAAGAAAGTGAGGGTTTGAGACTAACAGGATCCCAAAAGAATCAACAGAATATAGAGCAAGTTGATACACAAGGAGTGCAAGATCAAATACATCAAGAGAAAGGACAATCTGATCCTAATCCCTCGGAACCTGCTGCATCTTCTGGAAGCGTATTAGGAAAAGCTTCATTTTCTGAGATAAATTTGATCCCTTTCATACCTACGAAGGGGAGGAGGTTCCTGATTTTAGTAGCATTTTTTATGATAAAGAAAAGAAAAAAATTGTTAAAATAACTGAGAAGAAGGTCAATACTGGAGGACAATCAAGAAAAATGGTAACAGATAAAAAATTGGTACATGGTACACATAAAGATCCACAATTGATAGCAAGAGCTAGGGTAGCATTAACCTTAGCAACTGAAGACAACGTGGATAGGCTCATGACTGATCTAGAGCAGTCACGAAAGAATGCAGTCCAATTGAAAGAAAATTTAAAGAAGGAAAGAGATGAGAGTCAAAAGATGAAAAGAAAGTATGAAGATATGATGAGTGAAGTCAAGACTTCAAGAATGGAATGCTAGACTCTGCAAGCGGATAATAATGCTTTAGAAATATCTACAAAGAAAACAGAAAAGAATGCTCATGTTAGCTTAGCTGAATTACAAAAACTACGGCTAGAGCATCAGATGTTAAAAAATGAAAGGGATGATCTTCAGTTATCATATGGGAATTTAAGTGCAGAGAATAAAAGGTTGGAGAGTAGGGTTACTGAGTTATAAGTGGAGAATGCTACCATAGAGGAAAAGGAGAAGTAGTATCAGATGCAGGTGGAAGCCTTTGAAGAGTAAACCAATTCATTGACCACATCACTTAAGGATGATATGGAGCAGAAAACCGACAGTTATACTGAAAGAGCACGTTCTGATTAAAAAAAAAAGGATCCATCAAATACTAATATGGTTAGAAGATGAAATGTGAAATTTTGTAGATAGACACCAGACTAGAGGAACATATAGACACCACTTCATACTTTTTGGATAGGTCTCAGGATATTTTGGAGATTCCAAAAGGAAGAATGGTCTGAGCAGAAACGAATAAGGAATCTCCCGCTAAGCTAGTAATAAAGGATCAACTAATTTTAAAACATGAGTATGAGTTACTGGAATTTGTGATTAATGTAGCAGAAGAGTTCAAGAAAATGTGAAAAAGGAAAAGGGAGCATGTGCTGAATATTGTAGGAGAGTGCTTTCCACATACAATCGATGTCAGACTTCTGCAAAAAAGAGATTGGATGTGCTACTAAAGCACGAATTGTTTCTAAAACATATACATGATAGGTATCAAGAAGATGAGAAAGAAATCCAGCAGGTCAAGGACCTATATGAATGGATATTGAAGAATGTAGTGGCACATGCAGCAATGAGCATACATCTATTAGAAGACTAGCTGCACCTAAGTCCTTCCAGGATAGAGGCGGTAAAGACCCAATATTCTAAATACAAAACTAATATTCAATTTCTTGACCCTTCTGGTTTTGAAGGCATACCAGCAGATGCTCATGCATGGAAGAAGTTCATCAGCAAGCAAGCTATCCCTTCCTCATAAAGTGTTTTGGAAATTATGATTTGAAATGTAATATATTGTATTAATTATGTGCAAAAGCTATGAGACAAAATTTTGGAAAATGAAAGGTTGGGGAAGCTCAAAAGACAATGAGGGGCAGCCCAAGAGTTTTGTTTTTTGTATAAATATAGGAGAGTTATAGATATACGGGACATTTTCTCTAGACTATCTTGAGAGAGTATTGTAAGAAGAACTATTTCATTTTACAATAAAGAGTCATATGTTTCTGTTGGAGAAAGTTCTGTGGATTTTTTCAAATGTTTTCTATGGGCCAGTTAGATATGAACTATTTCTTTTTCAGCTTGTTTCCATTAACTGTGAGATCGTTCTAACTCATTGAATTCATTTTCATGTTATGAATGTACTCCGGTTTATTCTGTGAAATTTCCACATTGAGTAATGAAGGTTTTAATTAACAATAAGCTATCATGTTGTTTATATTTCTATTGATGTTCATGTGCTCTGAAACATTAATAGCTATCTGTAATTTTTCTATATGCATGCACTACAGTACATTACTCACCATTAATGATAGTTTTGCTCCCTAGGGATAGGTTAGTAAGTCTTAGTTAGTTTCTTATTGTTTGTGATTTAGATGTGAGAGAGGTAAGAACTTGTGCATCACATTGTGACCCTCCTCATTATCTCTATCATCTGCATTTTAGTTAGGCACTTGCACATCATACCTTAAAAACTAAAAACTAAAAATATACACGGTGGACTGGGTCATAACTGGTAAAACACCTAAATTGTTTCTTGACCTACGATAGCCAGACCATAAATCGAAAAGATTCCCCATACCAAACAATCACGAGATAATTGGGAACATTTATTGGGGAGAATCCCTCACTGTTGTTACCTGGGATTTTCCAGGCCTCAACACATCGGAATCTATCTCTATGGACTACTTGACAGGATATCCTACTTCCAAACATTAGCATGATGCAATCTTAGTAGTAGCCGAAAATTTTTCCACGATGGCTATTCAATAAGACTATGAAAGCACAATAGACTACTCATATTTTCTTTGAACATATTTAGAAACATTGTGTCCTTTTGACAACTATCATTTTTGACATAGATGCCAGATTTGTCAGCATCTTTTTAAACTCTCTGGCAACATCTCAACATGAGACTCTCTTTGCTGACAACTTTCCATCCGTAGACAGACGGACATATGGAAGTTGTGAATCGCTTGGCAGTACAACTTATTTGCATGTACAACCACAAGCATCTTCGTACATGGGAAGAAAGTATCCCATATATACAACACAATTACAATCATGTTCAACACATATCTATGGGTAAGATTCCATTCGGGATATGTTATGGATTTCAACCCTCATCTCCCATCAACTTGTTCAGTTCATCGACAGAGTCGAATGACATCGACTCCAATTGATGAGAATTTGAAAAAGAATTAAAGTTTTGTGACCAAATCTACAACATCCATAAACAAGAACAAGAAATGTTGTAATGATCTAATGTGAAATCTAAGGCATGGAACGATAAGCATCGTACTCCTCATTTATTTCAAATTGGGGATCAGGTTTGGTTGCATCCCAAGAAGGAACACTTTACAGATCCATTTAGAAAGATGAAGCCTTTGTGATATGATATCTATAGTATCCTTATGAAGATTGGATAAAGCACTTTTCAACTCAACATTCCTTCATTCTTGGGTCTACATCCAATATTTAACATGGATCTACTTCGACCATACTATGAACCAATGTTGGAACATAATGACTTGCAAGAAAAATAAAATGAAGACATCCATCCAGATTTTTAGGAGCCTCTTCCTTGCGACACCATCATGGGATGATGGATACACCATACAAGGATGAATGCAATTCCCTTGTTTTAGGTGCCTATAGTTGGGAAGATCCCAACACAAGGAAAGTGGTAATCTACTACTGAACTCACCAACAAGTTTCCTCGTCTAAACAAGAAAATAATGGGGACCATTTTTTCTTAAGGAAGAAGGAATGATCCACCCAATAGTTGGCATTGTTATCGATTTCTACAAGTTCAACATTGACTTTGACAAGTTTGAACCTTAACAAAAACTCAAAATGCATCATCAACACCCGCATATCAACACGACTACGGTATATTGTCTCATTGTCTTCCATTTGTCTGTAACAGTTGAACATCTGAAACATTCTAACTTCATGTAACCAAATGTAATGGGTAAACAACCATGCATTCTCAATACTCGATATAAACATGTACACTATTGTAATATACATGAAGAGTAGTGTGCATCATACAATAGTAATGAAATAACAGAGGTTGGTTCGAACTCTTGCATTTTTTCTTTGTGAATATATGTTTATGCATGTGTAGTGTATTTCCTACTTTGCTCATTCTTAATATGCTTCCTCCGTAACATTTCTCAATTCATTCAATCAAATTGTTGTCCCCTTCATGTTCCTGGGAACCCGGATCAGTAAGCCCACAAAGCTGTGTATAACATGATATTATAATTAGTCTTTCTTTATCTCATAATTTTTTGTAGAATGGTCTTAAGATATTTTTAACTACCTAAACACGACCATTCTCTTGGGGGTATTAATATGAAGAATGATTTTCTTAAAACCCATATTTAAAGATAATTCTACAAATCAATGACAATATCCTTTGGGATTTTGAACCAAGTGATAATCTGGTTGAACATGAAATGGGCGGTCGTTTCACTGACGGATTTGACTGTCAACATGACCTCTGTCCACTTATTAAATTAATATATGGACACAATAATATGGAGATTCACTCAATCTGAGGCTAGGTTACAATCCATGAAACCCATGCCCCACTTAGTGAAGGGACAAACAATGATAATGGGATGTAACGGGGTGGGATGCAAGCACATATTTCAAGAAAACACATGGAAATGGTGACATATTTTGACTGCATTAACACAATATTTAAATATCGATAGACAATATGAACATGTTCTCAAAATATTCTAAGTTGTAGAAAGCTCAGATAAGTGACCACCACATGCCCCATTATCAAAGTCATTCATAACAACCTCAACCTCTTTGTGAGTCAAATAATGACACAAGATACGATTGACCCCACAGTGATACAATGTGTCACTGATAATGAGGTATTTTTTAGAGTGGAGATCTATGTGTCACTGTTCACCCCTCAAAACATGTAAAGGGAACTTCATAGTCCTAAGATAGACAATAATATCACCATAATAAGGGTCCATAGATGAGGTGAGAAAAATGCGCTCATCCATCAATGAGTCCTCACGAACAGTGTCAAAAGACAAAATCAAGGTCAAATTCTTGTAAAATAAAAATCCATTTATTATATTTCCCCCATATCATTCCAGTTGTTAGGACAAACTGAAATGGATTGATATGTGATGCAACCGTAGTCTAGTGAAGTAAAATGTAATTTCATAATCATTGGACTGCATTAACTGTCACTAAGTGCAATTTCTCCACATGATTATATCAAAGTTCCACGTCAATAATATTCCAGCTAAGATAATAGATAATGTACTCATGTATCTCATCATCCTTTTGAACCAGGACCATGCCAACCATATCTTGAGACTTAACCACGTAAATTAAGAAATATATACTATAGTCTGGGGGATGAAGCAGACGGTTTGATGCCAAGGATTTATTAAGTGCATTAGAGGACTCTTGGGATCACTCATCCCATAAGAATGGAGTATCCTTCTTCAATAAGCACATAAAACCCTTGGCTGGGTTCACATAGTTCACAACGAATCGATGCAATAATTAGCCATACCTTGGATGCTCTGAATTTGTTGAATCATGCACATGGGAGGAAACTGAAGTATTTCCTCAACATTTAATGTATCAACCATAATCCCTTCTTTTGAAATAATGAATCCCAATAGGAGACTAATCCTAACACAAAATATGCACTTTTGAGGGTTTAAACGAATTTGATAACGATGACATCTCTCAAATACCAGTCAAAGATGTTCCAAATGAGCCACCCTTTGACAAGAGTGAGAATAAATATCATCTAAGTACACTTCAACAATACATTTAAGGTCGTGAAAGGAAAATTCCATTTCCCACTGAAAAATCACTCTGACAATTTTAAGGCTGAAGGGAATATTCTAGTATGAAAAAGTACCCTAAGGACATATAATGGAGTATTATGTTGGTCCTTGGGTTTAATATGGATATGATTATAGCCAAAAAATTCATCCATTAACAAAAAAGATCGCTTCCAGCACACTCATCCAAAATATGATCAATAAATGGATTAGGGAAGTTATCCTTAGGACAGGTTCTATTTAGATCTCTAAATTCGGTGCACACATGGATAGTTCTCTCCTTCTTATATAAAGGAAAGGGGTTGGATACCCATTCCATTAAGGGAATTGAGTAAATGAATCCCACTTTGAGTAGTTTATGTACCTCATCCTTGATAACGTGTGCCTTATGAGGATTCATATCTCTTAAGCATTTCGAACAGGCTTATCATTAGGATTTTTTTTATAACATGCTCGACAATGTAAATGTCTATCCCTACAATATCTTCATAAGACCAAGAAAATACATCATATAATTCCTTAAATAGCTCGTTGTATGTTTGAATTTCTTCATGTGAACAATATGCACTGATATAAATATTTTCCACTTTGTGAGGGGTCTGAGAAATGTCACTTGAAATCATAGAAGATATATTCCCTATGTTCCCTTTGGAATATATATCATGTTCATTTAACGGGACCATGAGGTGACCAACTTTATCGCTTAATGTCGACCGAAACTCATGATTCTTAATATTTCTGAGCTCTGGTAGGAAGTAACATCAATGATGCATCTCCTCTAAAGGTTGTTTTGAAACATACATGGCCTCAATAATATATTTGTCTAAAGGTAAAGTTTCATTAAGGAAATAATGTGAGAACGATGAATTGACCGCCTATTTAAGTGGTACAAGGATATCTTCCTCTTCCTTCTATGAAGAGGAGGGATTAGGGTCTATAGTGACATCAAGTACATGTTGGTAAGCAATCTTGGCTACAGACAACAACATATCCACTTCGATGGGTGAACTAGAAATTTTTTTAAGGATCCATACTTATTTCAAAGTGTATAAACCTTGGTGAATATTACCAAATCTCAAAATGTCAATTATAAAATATCTGGAGATATTTTTCTAAAAATATTTCAATTTCTAAGTATTTTATATAGTTTATATAATAATTTGGTGATTTTTAGACTGAAAAGAAATTTATCCCATTAAAATTGCGTGAAACAAAGCTTCAAAAATACAAATTGGCAACCCTTTTTTGTAAAAAAAACATGGAAAAATAGACAATGGGATAAATTTTGCCCCTAAAATTTTCATTGGGGTGAATGTCCTTCCCCCAATTTAACTAGAGAAGGAAGAGTACAAGGATCATTCAAACATGAATTATGAAATGGGACTAGACTCAATGATAGGAAAGCACCATAGGAAGTGGAATCAATAGCTAAAATAGGCGGTGAAAGTTAAAAGTTCCCACAAGTGAAGGATAAATCTTGACACCCACGTTCTCAGTTTCCAGATGATAATTCTTGATAACTGAGACTGTAGGCTCCAACAATGCAAAGGAACTAGAATTAGTAAATGGTAATTGATCGATTACCACAATTATACCTTCATGAGGAAAACATACAACATGAAACATAGACAATATGATCACCTTCATGGCATAAATCTATTTCTCACCCAGTAAAAAGTTATAGTCAAGGGGTGCATCAACCACCTCGACCTTGATCGTCACATACTTTCATCGCAACTAGAACTCAAGAGAAGGTGTAATTCCATGTAGTCTAAATGAGCATCCATCAAATATTGTTAGCATAGTCATGGATTGAGACAAATGGAATATCCAAGGCCCTTCCAACAAGATAATGGCATCACTGATTTCAAAGCACCTTCATCAACGATTGTGTGTTTTATGGTGTTATTTTTTAGGATTAATAAACCCCCCTTTGTCAAATATAGTCTATTTGGTCATATTTCCTAACTTGGTAAGTGATTATCACTATAATAAATCATGGGGGACACACCTTGAGGGTATCTACCACTTACTTCATGTGCATGCATGAGCTTATGTGCCTATGGGACCAATCTATGCATTGTAGGATCCCACTCTTAGTGCCACTGAAAGCCTCCATTAGTTGGTTGTGGTAGGTAAGAAGTTATGCTGAGTTAGCCTCCAGTTACATTTAGTTAGATCACTTTTAGTTAGCCTAGAGCCAGTTTTGCATGCATGCAGGGAGTGTGGCACCTTTTATCCACCTACCTCATCAGCTAACTAATTGTAGACTTATTTAGACATCTGGAGTTAAACTAGTGATCTCTAGTAGTGATTTAGACACATTGAGTTAGCTAATCATTCAATTAGAACTGATAGATTCTAATCCTATATTTAGCATTCGAATTCTATTTATTGTACTACCATTGTGTTACTGATTAATGAAGATTATGTTGTGATTATCTGAGCAATTATTATCATATTTATCTAAAATTTGTGGCATGAATTTCTTATTGAGTGTACATTCTCTTTGATTATTCCACTGCATAAATCCCTTCCTACAACTTTCATATTTTCATGTAGATCAATGATTCACAAATTTAACATGGTATCAGAGCCTTGTTCATGCTAGAAGCAAACCTTATCTGACCTCCATTATGCACCAGAAGTAGCTGAGTTTCCACATAATTCTTGCAATTATTTTCTTTCTAACTCTGTATTCTGTCTATAGAAGTCTATACATGTGTGATAGACTCTGAAAAAAGTGCACATGTCATGGTGGAAAGGTTTGAACTAACATATGATCATGAATTGGTTTGTTTTGTAGTGATATTTTTCAAGTACAACTTCAATATGGATTCGAGAGTATCAATTCCTCTTCTTACTCCATTCCTAAGATATTTAGAGTGGAAATTGAAGATGATTTCATCTCTAAATAGACAAGGTCTCTATGAGGTATCTATTGGAATTGGTAAAGAGTCTTATGAATATGAAAATGACTGGATAAATTATGGTGATAAATATTTTGGGAGGATATGTCTGGAGTTTTCTCAATCATGCACTACCTTATTGATTATGTTGAATACCCAAAGGATATCTGGAGAAAATTGGATAGAACCTTTGCAAAGCATAATGAGGATCATTCTAGAAATTTGGAGAGCACACCCAACACCACAAGAGTTATTCCTTGAAAATTCTCGGCCTCTATTTTCTTATATGAAGTTGTTCAAGATGAAGAAGAAGCAGAATCTTCAACTCAATCAATTTGAATCGTTGAAAGTCTCCTTGTAGTGACTACTTCTCCTGTTGCTCCAGAAGTTTATGATATCTCTGATATCTCATATTATCATATAGATGATCCAAAGGAAGACATTCAAATCTATGTTATTGAATAAAAAATCTCCTTACATTCTACTAAGGCATTCTTCAATGATTCTTCTATTCTAAATTCAGTGCAAAGTTTGTCAGTGATTGCTTTAGAAAATGAAGAGGAATTCGATTTATCTCTCTCCAATGTTGTTTCTGGTGTGCAAAAAAGTGGTACTTTGTATGTTTTGGAAGAAATATCATATTTTAGGAGTATTTATTTCACCCTCATTGATACATATCTTCTAGCAAGTTCCTACATTATTGCTTGCACCAATACTCATAGTTTTGTTGAAGAAGGAGAAAATTGTGCATCTACCATCTCATCAGAGTACTTGGAACCTTTGTTACACACTCTTGGATCTGATATGACCTTATTTGGTTCAAATTTTAAGTTTCAAGAGCCTCGAGCCATGCTTGTAGCTGTTCTCATCAATTTTGGTGTGAAAAATCAAGTACCTCAAGTCACTTTCAAAATTGTTGTTGGGGATTCGATGTTAGTTTTATCTCATCAGTTTAATGATATTAGATTTTATGAATCATTGGATATATTAGAATATATATCAAATTATGGAGCTCAATCATTCTCTCTCCATGGTCCCATGACTTCTCTACCTTCCTGCTTGATCGCATGATCATCTCCTCAAAATACTAGTAAATATGGAGACATCATGCATTCATCTGGACACTTGATCCTAACACCTGGAGCCACATTTTACGTCAAATTTTTCGATGTTCAAGGATACAACATATAAGTTTCTTGGGTTTACCTCGCATGGTACAAATTCTCAAACACCTTTTCTCTCTCATTAGTTGATCTTAGTTGCTCTACATGGGTCCAGTTTTTATCTTGCAGTTGTCTATGTTCCCGATTTAGTTGAGCATATTCCTCTTATTCCAAAGAGGAAAATTACTCCAAACATAAAAATTTAGTTTGGATAGGTTCACAAGCATAGGAAAAAGTTGTCGATGTATAGAAGAACCAAGATTCTGCATTATTTTTTCATAGTGTTGCAGATTGCAGCAATATTTTCACAATTTTTTGCTCAAAGAGAAAAAAATTCTCTTAAATATGAACGATTGTTTCCTGATTACCTACTTATCTTAAGCGGGGGTTTTCTCATGATTTTTTTCACATTTTACTTAATTTATCAAGTAGTATTTTATTCATTTAGATTGTATGGGTGACTTTTGGCCTAGTTTCCAGGGCCCAAGTTGTCCAAAGTTAGGATTAAGGGGGGGTGTTAGGATTAATTAATCCTCCTTTGTCCAATATAGTTTATTTGGTCATGTTTCCTAACTTAGTAAGTTATTATCACTGTACTAAATGATGGGGGACACACCTAGAGATTATCTTCCAATTAGTACATGTGCATGCATGAGTTTATGTGCCTATGGGACCAATCCCTACATTATAGGAGCCTACTCTAAGTACCACCAGAAGCCTCTATTAGTTGGTTATGGTAGGTAAGAAGTTATGTTAAGTTAACATTTAGTTACATTCAGTTAAATCACTTTCATTTATCCTAGCACCAGTTTTGCATGCACGCAGGGAGTGTGGCGCATTTTATCCACCTACCTCATCATTTAATTGATTGTAGACTTATTTAGATGTCTGAAGTTAAACTAGTGAGATCCAGCAGTGATTTAGACACATTGAGTTAGCTAATCAGTATGTTAGAACTAATAGATTCAAATCATATCGTTAGCATTCGAATTCTATTTATCGTACTACCATTGTGTTACAAATTAATGAATGAGTATTAATGTTGTGATTATCTGAGCAATTCCTGTCAAATTTATCTGAAATTTGTGGCATGCATTTGTTGTTTAGTGTGCATTCTCTTTGATTATTCCACTGTATAATTCCCTTCCTACAGATTTCATATTTTCTTGTAGATCAATGGTTCACAAATTTAACATTATTTAGATACTCCACATGGACTTAAAAATCCACACGGTAAGGCAAGCAAGGCTAGACATCAGCCATGACAAATTTGATCACACTCGGGGCACTTAAATCACGAGATCCCAAAGTATACAACAAGGTGTTCCTTTGTGTGGGACACATCTAGAAAACCTTTAAAGACAACATCGCACATGGTGTTTGGCCCAAATCCCACATAATGAAATAATTTTGGGTGACTTGAGCATTAGGATTATACACTGAGAGCTTAAGGAGTACTTTTGGCACGCGTGGTATAAACTTAGGCTTATCAATATGCAAAGGAATCTCAAGAGGCAGAGGGTATTTACCCAAATTCGGTTGTGAGGGACCATAATCATGTGAATGGGTAGTGATAATAATAATTGATAACATATTGATACAATCGTGACCAACATCATGGGAGGGAGGATTTTGATTCCCTCTAGACCCACTTCTGGTGGCCAAATCACTTGAAGTCATGTTATGGTTATGAGGAACGGGATTCGTTAGCACAACTAGGTTCTATGTGATGATATTATAGGCCTCATCGATCCTATGACACATGTTTAAGGTGGTCTTGACCAAAACATTTATAAGGAAATTTGACCTTGTGTTTAGGCTTCTTGTCCCCACCAACATTTTCATTATTCTTGTCATGATTAATGTTTTACTTCATATTATCACCCTTTTTATTATTATTCCCTTTATTTTTTATTATTTTTGGGTTGTTGGTTACCCTTTTGGTCTGACGACTACATAGAATGTAGATCCACCAATTAGGTTGTGGTGAATGAAGTTGTAGTTTGTCTTACTGTGGACCGGTTAAGAGATAATTTTTTCATTTGGGTTATAAGTTGTTCCACAGTTTTCGTACTCGTAGAGATGACAATGCCATCAACATGTGTCCCAGGCTTCATATTGGGGTCATGATTCTATCTCGATGCATCTAGAATGATCTCATAAATGATCCTAGACTGGGCATATATTAATTCTAATTGGTGGGATTGGAAAATGGCATGTTATTCAGTGGTAAATCAATATTTCGAAACATCCTTCGCTCTATATGGGAACAACAAATTAAGGAACCACTCCAATAATAACTTAGGTGGAATGTTTTCTTTAATTATTCTCTTTTTTTTATGCCACTCTTGAATATGGTCAGATATGTGAATATCCTTATCTTCACAAAAAGTCGACAAAATATTGGTTTCATCGTTGTAAGAGACAAGAAACTGGAAGTGATTAATAAATACCATGGAAAAATCATTAAAACTTTGGTATGTTCCCCCAGGTAGTTCAATGTACCATTTTGATGTTCAACCCATAAGGGTGTGTTGAAATAGTCTTAGTCAAATGGAATCATGGTTCAGTGAATTCAATGAGCACCAAAGATGGAAAGTAGTGATGTGATCACCTAGATCATCTCCCTTATTACCATAAAAATTTCATATGTACAAAGGAATCTTAGTGGGGACCCAGGGACATGTTGGATCATGACACAAAGGATCATTCATAAGTCTAGAAAAATTGGGAAAATTCAATGTGGCTACAAAAGGGATCCTAAGTTGTGACATCTGATTTCATGCTTCATGGAAAGATTGATTCTAATAAGATGGATTTTGGTAAAGGCCATGTCCTTGATCAATCGGATAGTAACCTACTCCCTACTCCCATATGACTCAAATAACAGCAATCCCTAAAGTCAATTAACGAGCACAGAGAACACCCCTAAAGAAACTAGGATAAAGGCACATATTCAAGGAACAAGGATAAAGGAGCTTCTGATGTGAAGTATGTATGTCTCACCTAGGAGAGGCCCAATAATCCAATACAGCACAAGATGAGGTGTATGACCTGTTATAGAGGCCCTTAGATTCAATGCTTAAAGTGATTATGCTATCTAACCAATGCTTGACCGAAAGACTCACATAATAACCCCCACAAGTATCCCTTGTGATACCTAGGAAAATAAATTTTGGTCACCTCAATATAATGAATGCTCAGGAAGACAATCACATAGGGGATCCATCGTATGGAAAGGGTAACTAAGCATGAAGCTTGAAAGCACCAAAGGTACCCCAAAAGATGCTATATATGAATAAAATACTAGAAATATCTCTGACTCCCACTGAAGGTATTGGAGGTCTATCCCTGCAATCAACTTGTTTGTTTCCTTGTGAGTGACTCCCATGTAAATGTAGCTTCCTAAGAACACCAATTATATAAAGGATTTTTCCTCTCCCTGGTCAAACACCTAATTGTTTCGGTTTTATAGTATTGGAGAAGTTTACTCACACAATACTATTCCAAGACTCTAAAAACCTAAGCTTTCGTTTCACCCTATAAAATAAAAGCATTCTAATCAATTTTAAGTTAAGTGTTAATTTTAATGAGATGTTATTACTCAAGGGATATGGTAGTGCAACTAGTTATGTTATGACTTGGCAAGAAAAGTAAATATGCACACCTGAAAACATTTCCAATTACTTTTTTCCAAATGAAAAAATCGTATGCCACTAAATTAAATGCATAAAGCTGATCTCTTTCTCATCAAATTCCAATGCAATATGTTGTAATCTCATATATCACATAAGGTTACCAATAATACACACTAAAACATATATATAAAACAGAGACAAGAGATAAGAACAAAGGGGTGAATTAATAGATTATATTATACGAACGAGTCCATACAACACAAAGAACTGAACCAAGTTCTCATCTGGCTCAACAACCTAATATATATGATTACAGAACGGTTACAAAAAAACTACCTGTCTGTTTGGTGAACCGACATGACCTTAGGTAGCCGACCTAATCTCTCGTTTAGTGAGCTGACCGACTTAGTCAGTTGATTGACTAAGTTGGCCCATCAACTTAGTCGGTTGATCGACTAAGTCGACTATCTTTCAAGTCGACTTATTGACTTGCTCATTGTACATCTCCCCCACAAACAAAACGTTTCTTCGTCCTGAAGAAATGGGGAGGTAAAAAAAAATTCTAGCTGATCTCAATAGTTATTGTGGTGGACCGTGAAGTCTGATGGTCGGTCTTTTCTGTACATGAACTTCTACAATGGCTGGGGTTATTACTGCAAGGTGATGTTGGAAGTCTGTCCAACTCTGCAAAATTTTCTGGATGTTGATGGTGAGTGTGATCAAGCCTGATAAGATTGACATCTTCTCTGAAATGGAGACTTCAGCTATCCTCTCCATGTCAGGACCCATGAGTTGGTCCTTCTCCTCTGCAGTCTCGATAAGTTATTTCATCTGCAGGAAGATGATGTCAACTTTCTCTAAGTTAGGGAGATCTTGTTGCACCCACTGATGTGCTTCCCTTTCTAATTTCTGTAGATTGGCAGTTTCAAGCACTATCTGTTCTTCTATTGTCATTCAGAGTGCTTCCTCAGTGGTTTTTATGCTCTCTAATGCTTGAAGCCCTTATCGAGTCTGTTGAGTCTGCTGATAAACTTTCCCACAGTGATTATTCCAGTCTCTTAGTACTTGTTCAGTTACGACAGACTCCTCCATATGATCTTGTAGCACTTTATAGGCTTCAGAAAATGCAGTGTGCTATGCCATTAGGAGTCGAGCAATTTCCTCTTTTTGTTCCTCCTTTATTTCCTGGATGTGAGCTTGGAGTATCAACACCATGCTCTCAAATAGATAATATGCCATTTCAAGTGGTTTGTCTATGTCGACCTCTATGGGGCCCGACATGACGGACTGGGCCAGATTCCTGCATTTGTCAAGAAACTCGACCTATTCTGTGTTTTTGTCCTTGAGTTCTTTATTTCTTTGCTCACTCCTTGTCTTTGATTCACTTGCTAGGGTTTTGAGGAGTTGTCCTAGCTCTGTGTTGGTCAGGGAGCTTGCATCCTTCAATCTGATTTGGACCTTTGAAGCTTGTCCATGATGCTCCTTCTTCTATTTCTCCTTCCGCTTCTTATGCTTTTCTTTATCTGCTTCATGTGTACCTTCAACAGTCGAGGCCGGATCTTTGGTTTATGGGATAGAGGCCGATGGTTTATCTGGTTGGGGAGGTGGGATGAATACCTCTTCTAGTTTTTTGGATGTAGCTAGTTATGGTGGGCCTTTCTCTGAGTTGGGGGGTGGTGGTGGTTGTGGTGGTGATGGAGTGGGCGAATGGTTGGGGGTGATTGGTTTGGGGGAAGTATGGGTGAGTGGTGGTTTGTTGGGTCAAGGGGGTGATTCTATGTCAGAGAAAATTTGGTTAATTTTTTGGGTTATGTCCTCCTCAGTTTCTTCTCCTTCAGTCGGTGCAGTGGCTGGTAGGTTAGCTTGGGGTACAGGTGCGATCGGTGTGATATTGGAGGACCGACATGCAATCACTTCAGCTTCCTTCTCGAGATTTCTCTCAAAAGTAGACGTAATGGTTGCAAAGATTCTCGACTATGCGTCCTATCTTGGTTGGTATCCTCCAGTCATGAAGAGAGGTGATTTTGTAGAGATATTCTAAGTCGATGTAAACAACTTAGGAAGTTTCTCAATAAAATCCTACAAATCCCTATCTTTGTCAAATTTTGCTTTCACCTTCTCCGACATCATAGTTTTGCATAAGTCGAGGGGGCTGACTGACTGCGGTGCCAGTGCTTGTTCCTTGATTATTTTCATCGGTGATGGGGGTGGAGGCGTCAACACAAGATCAATGATGTTTTCAGGTGTCATCGAAGTCTTTTCTTTCTTTGGTCGACCTGCTTGTGCTCCTGCATCAACAAATCACTGGAACTGGGTTTCAACCAGCACTTTATTTGTTGCGGCATCCTCTATGATGTCGAGGGTCATGGCTACCAATTCTTCTTCATATTTGGATGAGTCGGAAAGAATAATATTCCATTTACCTTTACCTTGTTGTTGTTGTTGTCACTTTGAGCTTCTTCCTGGCCGCTGCTATTTCTTTTGACAATTTTTGAATAATTCCTTTTGTAACAGCATACTCAGCATTTTCTAGCTCTGTCTCCTTCCCTGGCTCCTGAGTTGGGGTTACACTTTCTGTAACTGGAGGAGTTATCTGCTGCTGTGGCTACAGCTTTGGCTTTGCGGTCTGGGGTTCTACCCTTTTTGCGGTCAGAGGTTCTACCTTCTTGGCAGTCGGAGGTTTGGTGGTTATTTGTAGGTGACCGGTGTGTTTGATCGGTGTCTACTCCAACACAAATGTGTTGATATAGAGGTTGAGCTCATAGTCTTCCTCTTTTTCTTGGTCTGTGAGTGGCTCTTTGATCAAGAAGTCGATCGGCTTTGCTACTGCTGGTACTGGTATTTTTGTTGTCCTATCGAGATAGTTCCTGAAAGATCTGGTCGACAGATGGATAGTAGTCGAGGGATTTGGCATTTGAATTGTCGCCCTGCATGTACCACACCGAGGTATGGTCGAGCTCTAGCTGGATGTGGGAATTCGTCGGTAGATTTCTTTGGATGTTTTGAGGCACCCTCCATCTAGTCGTGTGGACTTTGAGCTATTGGAACCAGTTCTCCAGAAGTACTTTCCTGCGCTCAAGCTCATGCAAGGTTCCTTTTTGGGAGAATGGATTAAATATCCACATGTTGAACTTGGACGGTTCCTGAAAGATTGGAATTACCTCTGGGAAGATGTGGTACATGACAATCCATAAGATGAGGGAGGGGAACTTGATGATTCCCCCCATTTCTTGACATCTTTCACAGATGGTCTTTACCATGTCAGTGACATATTCTTCCCATTTGTATATTCTTCCATCGATAGCAAATGGTGTCGACAACTTCTAGCATGTCTAACTTAAGGTCGTTGCCTCGACCTACCAGCGTGAG
This sequence comes from Pseudotsuga menziesii, assembly GCA_001517045.1. Classification (NCBI taxonomy): domain Eukaryota; kingdom Viridiplantae; phylum Streptophyta; class Pinopsida; order Pinales; family Pinaceae; genus Pseudotsuga; species Pseudotsuga menziesii. Next base: position 176,185 of record LPNX010540592.1, on the reverse strand, counting down.
TGTCATTGCAATGATTTTGGCCACAATTTGTGGTGTTTGGGTTTTGATTTGGCTAATCATCAAACGCTTGGAGTTCTTACCCAAGGATGACCCAGTGAGCTCTTCGACCAGTCCTTCTTTGATTCTGACTGGTACGGGGTTTCCTTCATTAGAGAGACCAGTCATCTTGGAGATGAATTCTCTAGAGATGTCAACTGGCTGGTTGAAGTAGAATCGACCGTTGTGATATAGGCTGATGATGAATTTGACAACAATTTCCTTGGTGCCACCAAAGCTGGCCATCAGTGGTGCGTTGGCATAGGTGAAGATAGTGTTGTGTTTGATTTTTTATGTTGCTTGAGTGGCCTTTTTGTCGACAAAGGCCCATTCTTGTATTTCGATCCATAGTTTTCACCATGAGCCTTCCTATACTTTGGCATTTTTGATGTTTTTCATCCTACAGACTAAAGGTGTATCCACAGCCTGTATTTCCTTGGCTTTGGTCGAGGCTCTCATTTGTTTGGGAGCCATTGTGTCAATTTGGTGGTTGGTTTCAATAAGGGGTTCTCAACTTTTAGTCGTTTGGATGCTCTGATGCTCTCTCCGTTTGGATTGCGGTGAATGATCCTTCAGCGATCCAGTATTTATAGGCGATGGGGTGGATGTGTGCATCGATGGGTGTATTAATCGTGGACGTGATGTTCTAGCTGGAATACTTGAGTGTGTGTTAATGGCAGATTGCTTTTGGCACTCGATGTCATGAATGCACGATGGGACTATCGGGGTCATCGGTCGATGTCGGTGGTGAGAATGGTTGATGGGAGTGGTCGGTCGATGAAAATGGTCAATGGTCATGATGGTGGTTGTCAAGATGGTGAGTTCCTATCATAGTTGTCTATAAGTACGGTATTTTTTTGGTTTTTGAATTTTTTAAGTTTTTATGGCTTTTAGTTGACGGTTATGGTCATTATATGATTTTGTGGTTTTTTTTTTTTTAGTTTCTGTATCGTTTTAGTTGGGCTCCATTAACGAGATTCCAAAATATGATGCCCTGTAACGTCCTTAGTCGAACTGATCCATTGGGATGTATCTCTTCGACAACGTAAGGTCCCATCCATTATGTGTGGAGCTTTTTAGGTTTACCTTTGACCCGACTATTGTATAGTAAAGCAAGGTCTCTGACCGACAAGTTTTTGTTTTGGATGTTACGGTCATTCCATGCTTTCAATTGTGGCTTCTGGATTTCTTGGTGCTGTATAGCCATGAGTCGGTGCTCTTCTAGCTTGCTGAGTTGAAATAGTCGGTCCTTCTTTCCCTGTTCGACATCGACATGTAGTATTTATGTGATAATAGGTGTTTGTTGTCGAAAGTGTAGTGAAACTACTGCTTCTTGTCCATAGACTAGTTGAAAAGGAGTTTGGTCGATCGATCATTTATATGATGTTTTGTATGCCCATAAGAATGCAGGTATTTTCTCATCCCATTCGTCCTTACCGGAATTACATATTTTGGTTAATCCTCTTGTTAATGTTTTATTGAATGCTTCAATTGCTCCATTCGACTGAGGATGGTATGTTGCACTCCGATGGTGGTCTATTTGGAACTGGTCGATTAGGGTTTTGATGGTTCTGTTGATAAGGTGTGTCCCCTGGTCGCTAATCAGGGTTAGTGGACATCCAAATCTAGTGATGATATTCTCATAGATAAACTTAGCAGCTATCTCACTAGAACATGTGTCGACTGGTTGAGCTTCTGCCCACTTAGTGACATATTTGACTGCAGTAATGATATACCTTGCACCTATCCTTTTTGATGGTATAGGAAATGGTCCTATGAAGTCTATGGCCCAGATTTCAAATGTCAAACTTGGGTTTATTGATATCAAAGGCATTTCTGTGCTAGGCATAGGCTGACCTAGTCGTTGACATTTGTCACATCGACTGACAAAGTTTTTGCTGGGACTACTTCTATCCGAAATAAATGTGCATCAGGTAAGTCATCATTGACTCCTGTTGGTTCTTCTCCTATGTCGATTCAGGATAAATGGTTGGGACCTACATTTAACTTTCCTGGTTGGACAACGACTTCAAACTCAAATTCTTGGAAGAGAAGTAGCCATCGACAAATCCTTCCATGATGTAGTGGTTTATTGATGAGAGACTTCAAGGCCTGATGGTCTGTATAGAAGATAAATGGATTAGCTAAGAGATAATTACGATATTTTTGTAGGGCAAAGACCATTCATAGGGCTTCTCTTTCTATTGTCGAATAGTTTATTTCATCTTTATTTAATTTTCTACTACTGTAAACTATAGGATAATCCATTCCATCATATCTTGGTTGAGTTAGGATTGCTCCTATCGCGAGGCCTGATGCATCAATATGAGAATGGAATTTGATTGACCAGTTTGGAAATTTTAGGATTGGTGCTTCGACTAGCTTTCCTTTTAGTTTTTTGAATGATATGTGGAATTCCTCTGTCCATTTAAACTCTTGATCTTCTTTTAATATTTATTCAAGATGATAGGTCATATCTGAAAAATACCTTATGAATTTGCTGTAATAGCTTGTGTGGCCAAGTAACACCCTGACTTGTTTTGGGTTTACTGGTGGTTTTAGGTCGAGAATAATTTTGATCTTTGCAAAGTCAACCTTAATGCCTTCCTTACAGACAATGTGCCCTAATAATATCCCTATGGGGGTCACAAATATGCATTTCTTGATGTTTAGGGATAGTTGAATCTGTCGAGATCTCTCCAACATAAGTCTGAGCAATTTGCAATGATCATTTAGCATGGAGTATATTGTCCAATCGTCAAAGTATACTTCCATGGTCTTATAGATATATTCTTGAAATGTTTTGACAACAATTCGAGAGAACAATGTAGGTGCAGTTTTTAATCCAAAAGGCATAAGTTTGTAGGAAAATGAACCTAATTCACACACAAAGGTTGTCTTCTTCTGGTCTTATTTAGCTATTGGCACTTGATTATAGCCTGAAAATCCATCTGTAAATGAGTAGCATTCATGCACTGCAACTTCATTCAACATTTCATCTGCATAAGGGGTTGGAAATGGGTCTGTTAGTGTTACTTTGTTTAGTTACCTGAAGTTGACACAAATTATTAGTGTGTTCGGGTCATGTTTCTTAGGTTGTACAACCATTCGACTTGCCCATTCTGATTGGTCGATAGGGTAGATGATGCATGCTGCCAACATGTTATCAATTTCCTTTTTTACTATCTCCTTATATTTGTGAGCTAGTTTATATGACCTTTTCTTCACAAGTCGAACATCAGGTTTAGTATAAATTTCATCTCTCCCATTTCCTGGACTAAGCCTTTTAGGTATTTGTAATCTCTAGCAAATACATCTTGGAACTCCTTTAATAAGTTCACTATCTATGTGGTATGTTCTTCGCTCTAATAGTCACCAATATTTTCCATTTTTGGTCGATCATCATTTGAGATGTCGAATTCTTTAGTTTTGACTTTAGCATCTAGCCACTATGGTGCTTTGGATTCATTAATCAATCGACTTCCTTCTTTGAATTGTGATAATGTGGCAGGGAAGTCATCTGTGGTCATTCTATCGGTATATTGTTTGTCAGTTGTTTCGACTTTCAGGATTGTGCAAATAGGTTTGGTCATATCGACATGGTTGGATTTCCATCGAAAGATTTTTCCTTCTGTGTTTTCATTTTCTAATTGTAATCTTGTCGACTGTGGCTTTGATCTTGTTTGTATATTTTTACATTTCCTTGTCTGGAAGTTATCTTGTAAGGGTTTGTTTTCGGTCGACTAGATAAATTCTTTAATTTGTTTTGCTATTTCGAACAAGTTTTCATTTTGTGGTATAAATTTGAAATCTTTAATAAAATTTTCCCTTAGTTCATGCCATAAGAAGGTTTCACCTCTAGCTTCTTCCATCTTATACCATTTTTTTGGTAAGTTGGCTAGGCTTGATGGGAACAAGTGTGGCCATGCTCGTTCATCCTTGTATCCAAGTCTTCTCCACTCCTTTTCATAGGTTTTGATATGATCCTCTAGGTCCTGTCCTTGAGTGAATACAGGTATCTGAGTTTGTTGGTTTAACTTCTTTCCTCCAAACCTTTCGAAAAATAAGTCGAAGCAGTTGTCCAGGTCTACAGTCTTATCTGATGGGTATCCCACCATCTAGTAGCTTGTCCTGTAAAAGTTTCAACCAGGATTTGAAATCGGCCATGTTCACCAATATTTTTAGACACTTGCTCGACATGCATGACTGGTGATTCCCTTTCCTTATATCTTGGTATTTGTGTAGTATTCATGTTGGTAGGGTGTTCCCTAATTTTCTTCTCAAAGATTTTTGTGACGATGGACACTATGAAGCACTGTTGGGTGGGATTTTTCTGCACTTTTTGTATAGTTCAGCACCCTCTTGCTTGTGTTTTGTAGTTCTCAATCTCCCAATAATATAATTCAGCGTCGAAATTATAACCAACTGAGTCTTGGTTGCCTAAATGAAGTTCTCCATGGATATTTGGTTCTGTGTAACCTGCATTGTTTTGGATCTGGTAGAGTTGTTGGACATCAATTTCTTCATTGATAGGTTCATTCCAAGGTTCCCCTTGAGATGGATGAATGGTTATGATGACCTTTTGTCCATTTCCTTTTAATTTGATTCGTTCCTTGTCCAGGGATATGGATGCTTTCATCTTTCTACCCCAAGGTCGATCGACTAATGCTGCGAAGGAACTGGATCCTTCCTTTGGGTCAATGATTTTGAAATTAACCTTGGTCGAGATTCCTTTTATAGTCATGTCGACATTTTTGCAAACTCCAATAGGTTCAATTAGGCCCTGGTCGGCTAGTTTTAGGTATATGCCTGACTCATAGAGTCAAGGTCGGCCCATTTGTTTCCAAGTGTCACAAGTCATAATGTTTACTTGTGTGCCGAAGTTGAGCACTACTTGTCGGACATGGTATCCCTCGATTTCCAGGTCGACAAGTGGGTCGGCATCATCTTTGTCTTTTTTATTTAAGTTACAGATGTTCTTTGTTTGTTTTTTTAGAGTTGGTACATTTTATTTCATAGAACAAATTGATGAACTAGGATACTGAGTTGTCTTTTTGAACGAGCTAGATTAATTCGTTTACTGTATTATGTCGAATGTCATGAATGTTTTCTTGTCATGCAATTTCTTTGAATACATTGGTTGCTTATTTGTATGTTTATTTTTCTTTTAGTGGGTCAGGATAGACATATTTCTCTTTTATTTTACTGATTCTTGGGTTATCAGCTCCTATTTTTGTTCCTTGTCGAGTTACAATATGCAAATTTTTGGTGTTTATTACATCATTTTTTTGCACACAGGACAACACATTAACATTTTTTTCGTATTAATTTTTTCTAACATGGTAGGGCAATCCTCTAGTGAGTGATCCCCTACCCCATAGTGAGTACAGAATTTGAGATCAGTTTTTTCCTTATATGGACAGTCTGTGTACCGATGTCCCTCTTTATAACATGTGAAGCACTGGATGGGTCGACACGGTTGGTTGTCTCGATTCCCAGGGAATCGACCTCTTCCTCCATATCCTGCATGTCGATTTCCATACCGGCGCTTGTATCGTCAACCATCATATCTCTGATCGTTCTAATCATTTTCTAGATTATTTTTCTCATTATACTGTGCCACTGCATTAGTTTGGTAGACCGCCTGATAGTTCTGTCGGTTCTTCAGGTTCAACTAATAGTCGGTCGTGTTATGACTTTTGGTCTCGTAGATGGCACACTAGGAGGCCTTGCCATTGTTCATGTTGAATGAGAAACCTTTCATCGAGTGATCTCCATGCTGCTGGAAAATGTCGCAAAAAGAATTGGTCTATATGAATCGAACGTCCTGTCGGCTGTATTCATGTCGATAGTTATCTTTGGAATGGCCAGTCGTTGAGCATTTGGTGCACCAGATCTCTTGATTCTTGAGCCTTAAATATTTTAGAGAATTCTATACATTCTCGAGCTATTCTTCCAATATGTGGTCCGTGGGGTAAGCGGGTATGTCCTGGTCCATCTCCACTTGAAGATCTTTTGTTACCGCATCATCGTAAGATTTGAACATTTCCAGACTGATGTGTAGGTGCACTTTCTGAGATAGTCCTGTAAGAAACCACTATATTAGTAACTATTCATCTATAACATAGTCTAGCTAGCTCAGTAGGTCTTTCCAATGCTTATCGTAGTCGTGGACGAATTCCCCTGGATTTTGTGATGTAGTTTTTAGTTTTTTTGTTGCCAGGTGTTTGCAATCTGGAGTTTTGAAAAATGAAAAAAATTGCACCTTGATCTCGGCTTTTGTTGCTCTAGGTTGTCTTTCTGAAAAGGTCATGTACCATGTCAATGCCATTTTCCTTAAGGCTCCGGCGAATTGTGCCATTTGTCTATCTTCGTCTGTAACTTGGTTGGCCTCCCAAGTCAACTCGCAGATGAACCAGTGTCATCTGGGGTCCTCATCCCCCTCATATAGAGGAATGTGAGCTGATCCATGACCCATGTCTGAATCACTGTCACTGCTCTTAGGAGGTGGCGGCAATGGAGGTGGGGGTGGTGGTGAAGGTGGTGGGGTTATTGGTGTATTCGTCTCTGTGAAACTTTGGTCGCTGGAACCTCCATTCTCATCGGCTGTTGATTCTTCATCGACTTGTAGTCAGTTGATGTCGAATTCTGCTGTCGATGGTCCACTGCAACTATTTTTCCACAGTTCTAAATGTTCTGTCTCTTCTAAAGCTGTATTTGGTGGGGGGGTGTTCCTTCATGTGTCGGTAAGAGTAAGTGGATACTTTAGTTGGAGGGTGCCACTTGAAATTTCACCCAATTCCCTTCCTCTGGTCAACATATAATGAGGTGTCACTCGGTGTATGTTTCATCATCTAGTTGACTCCATATACTAAATTCACCAGCTCATAGTCGGAGGTCCTCTTTGACAATAGTCTGTATCTGAGTATGCGGATTCAATGGAGAGAGGGTTGTTCCTTCATTGGGAGCTCTTAATTGGAGAGATTCTAGCTACTCTATCCACAATTCTTCCTCCATAGGGGACGCTTCTTGTTCCACACCTTCCTCATGTTGTTCATGACCTGACTCTGGTGGATTCTCTTCTTTTTCGGTCACCTTATGAATCCTTCCTCTGTGCAGCTCCAAGGCTCTTTCTCATCTTGCTTCCCTCCTTTGGTGTCTCTCTTCCCTCTCTATTTTTTGAATGTCCGACATACCTTCGTATGATACTATTCTCTTGAGTTCCCTTTTAGTCAACTTCTCATTAGTGGTGACTGGCATCTATTTCTAGTCGACTAGAATCCACTATACTCTATCTCGACATATGACCAGCTACCTCCCCATAGCCTACTTGACCCTTTTTAGAAATCCCAGATAGTTCGGTCTATTTGCTTAGGAAGTATTCCCACTCCCTTTCTTCAATAAATTTTTCCCACTTCCTCTGCTTCTCCACGTAGTTAGATTTTGATGGCATTTCGTGAAGTGATGGATGAGGTTCGACAATGTGTCCTACTCCCTTCTCGATTAGAAATTTGAACAACAAGGTCTGTAAGGAACATAGAAATTGCTCAGTGAGATCAGTGTAAAATTTCTCCTTGATTGTCTCCACCAAAGTCCTATCTTTGACTACTTGTTCCTCAAAAAAGTCTTCGGTGATTTTCTCAAACCACTTCAACAAGTTTGTTCTACCTCATCGGATCAGTTTTTCCAGCAACTTTTGTTCTTTAGTCGCTTTCGGCTTTCTCATCCAGGAGTTTCTTCAAAATTTAGGGCACTGATTCGACAAACTTTTCATGCGTCTCTATGAAAAATCTTTCTTTTGCTTGTGCAATTGTTAAACTATTCCTTCGCATGCAATCCCGCAAATAGTTTGCAACTTTACATTCCCACCAGTCCTTAATCTCCTTCTCTGGTATCATCTATTTCCATACATTTCAGTCATGTACTACCGGCAACAGAACCAATGTTGTAATCTCACAGATCACATAAGGTTACCAATAATACACACTAAAACATATATATAAAACAGAGACAACATATAAGAACAAAGGGGTGAATTAACAGATTATATTATACGAATGAGTCCATACAACACAGAGAACTGAACTGAGTTCTCATCTGGCTCAACAACCTAATATATATGATTACAGAATGGTTACAAAATAACTACTTATCGATTCGGTGAACCGACACGACCTTAGGTGGTCGAACTAATATCTCGTTTAGTCTGCCGACCGACTTAGTCGGCTGATCGACTAAGTCATCCCATCGACTTAGTCGGCTGTCCTTCAAGTCAACTTATCGACTTGCTCCTTCTACACAATATTTCCCATATTGTTGATGTAATTGTAACTTTGGAATGTATTCATCCATATTTCTTATGTATTGTAACCTGATGTTTATTCCAGGATGTATTGTAATGTATTTGAGTCATGTCATACCCCAATGTTTATTTCGAGAAGTTTCTATAATGAGAAAGTCATGTCAAGTCATTGTGGGTAACCCTCCTATTACTCAAGGGTTAAAGTCCCTAGATCGAGTGACGATGATCCAGATCGAGAGATGATCCAAATCCAGATGAAGATGACTTGAAGATGAATATGACGAGAAGTTGACGATGATTCAGATGATACAGAGAAGAAGACTTGTGCTAATAAATAGTGTCGAGAGAATACCTTCCTAGTTAAGAGGGAGTGTTGATGTAATTGTAACTTCAGAATGTATTCATCTGTATTTCTTCTGTATTATAACCTGATGTTTATTTCAGGATATATTGTAATGTATTTGAGTCATGTCATACCCCGATGTTTATTCCAGGAGGTTTCTATAATGAGAAAGTCATGTCAAGTCATTGTGGGTAACCCTCCTATTAGTCAAGGGTTAAAGTCCCCATAGTTGTGCGGCCCTTGGGTTATTATACTATCTTAGTAATTTCGACCCTATGTGAGTCATTGTAAGTTTGGGCAATAGTCCCCACCATTGTGTTACCCTCCTATTGGTTGGAGGAGGCAAAGTCCCCACAAGTGGTGGGGCACTAGGGTTATTAGACACTCCTAGAGATGTCGGCTCTAGTAAGTGATTGTTAAGTGAGGCTGACATGTTGGAGTGCACTTCAAGTGAACAAAAGAATATAAATAGAGAGTGAGCCTCTATATTTATCTCACTTGCAAATACACACTCACTCATTGGGGTGCATGAGTGAGAGAGGAGAAGCTCTCTTAGTGTGAGAGAGAGAGAGACTGCTGCTATCGGGAGTGCATCTTACTGTTTTGGGCTCTTACCATTTTTGTGCTGATTCTATATTTGAGGAAGTTATGGGGTTTTCTCCTTTATGTTTTCCCCGAGGAAAATTCTTTGTGTCTCTTGTCTCTTGTGATGTGCTTATGTTTTATTGCTGTGCTTTTTATTCTCTCAGTTAAAAGATCCTAAGATCATAATGCTAGATTGAATGATGAAAAACTAACATGGTATCAGAGCTAACCTAAGAACAAGACATTGTGCAGCTGCAGAATCTAGGGCTTCTTACTTTTTTGGTCTCTCTCCAAAATCCATCGGCAAAAGTATGCTAGGCTGACTCTCCATTGAAGGGCACATCTTTCTATCGAAGCGAAATTTGATTCCGAGCATTTTCAGTTTTCAATGTGGAAATTAGGGCTTTCTACAGAAGAGGAATTTTTGAGTGAGCCCAGCATAGGATTTTTCTCCTCATCAAAACTGAAGTTTAGAGACCTAGATCAAGAAATTTGGTTTGGTGAAACTTCAGGAAAGTCAAACCCTAGTTTGACCCCGAGCTAGAAAAACCCTAAATACTAAAAATGCTAAGTTTTGGTACATTCTCTATATCCCAATATTGGAGAAGTTTCAGAAGCTAAAAATTGTAGTGGCCGAATATAACATCGTGATGAATATTGTGTCCACAAATAAGCCTCATATTCACTATATTTTGGGAGATATGATCCCTCCAAGTTAGGATTCCAACCTCTTCCATAATTCATACCTAAATAGGACACCTGGGGAGAATTGCAATATCTTGGGCTACAGAGGTACAAATGGAATTATTGAATATGTTCCATAAATTTCGTGGAATTTAATTTCTGTGTTCCAAATATCAGACTTAGAAGATGAACCAGTGACACATGGCAGGCTGTACAACAGCGCTGTTCTGAACAGTCCTGTAACAGGTCACCTTGGGAAAAGGATCATAAATCCCAAATGGTGAAACCAATTCTGATAAAAACTATGTTGTGGGATCAGGGACATGTGAGGTTACCTCACTGCAAAATTTCAGACACAGAGGAGCAGTAAGTTGGGAGATATCACATAAACGGTAATAGGCATTTCTGCAGAAGAAATTGGAAAACTAGGGCTTCCTGTTCCGGGAGCTTCCCTCCACTGTTTTCAGAAAAAGAGTACATTGGACAGCTCCATTTGAAGAGACCTATCTGTCTATCCAATCAGATCTGAAAGACTCCAAGTTTTGAAAAATAGGATTTCTGTGACAAACCATAAGCCAACTACGGAACCAGGACGAACACCTCAAATCAGTAAGATCTAATCCTTTGCTATTTTCACTTGACGTTCTCATTTTAAAGTGATCTATCACATCAGCTTGATGATTAGCTTGGTGAAGTTGAAAAATTCGAAGCATGGAATTATATGATCTCTCTAAATAAAATGAATTGGACACCTACATGAGTAGAGAGGTTCCAGTTCCAGAGGGAGATGAGGCTAGAAGCCTTACACAAGAAGAAATTGGTCAAGGCCAAGAAGATCATTGCTAATTCAGTCACGAATCAACTTGTACTACAAGTGTATTCCCTAAAGACACCAATGAGGTTTGATTCCTTGACCAAGATATTTGAAGGGAAGAACATAGATCAGAATATGACCTTAAGAAACTAGTTGAATAATGTGAAGATGCAGAATACAGAGACCATACAGTCATACTTTACAAGGGTCTCTCAAATCAAGAACAACTTGAAGCGGTAAAAGAGGAAGTGAAGAATGCATAAGTGGTGATGGCCACCTTGACTGGCCTCCCAGGATCATGGGATTCATTCATGAAAGGAATGTGTGCCATAAGGAAGTGATTACTTTCAGCAGACTCTGGGAAGAAGAAGAAGCTTGAATCATAAGAAGAGAAGAGAAGATGGGAGCAACTGAAGATCAAGCTCTCACCATCCAAAGAAGATCCCTCAATCAATGAGGAATATGAAGATCTCAACTCTTGAAGAAATTCTTATCCACCTTATCATTTGGATAAGAAATTATGCTATTATAAATGAAGAAGACGATGAAGCTGAAGACTCAAGAAGGAGTCCACCCATGAAACAAATAAAGATAAGTATTCAATTGTCATTTCATTGTTTTGTTATGCATTTGTTCAATTGATGTATTATACATGATAGGATGTTTGCATTAATGATAGTATACTACTAATATGCATGCGATGGGTAAGTAGCTCATGGTCCTATACAAATTCTCCATTGCTACTTATCTAGAATGAAATCTCTTTGCTAACATATTGGATTAGTGCACAATCTCAATGTTGTCCTAGTAGAGATGGAAGGCATCTAGAAACGTTTCGTAAGATATGGATGAATGTTGTATTGGCTAAAGTAATTGCATGATCATATATTTATGCATAAGAATTTTCCAGTATGAATATTCCTTATGAAATGGTTTGTTGGAGCAGAGTCCCGCAGCTATAGGAAAAAAACACTAAAAACAGAAACAAGGGTTAAATGACAGACTGAACAGTAGGTCTATAAGGGGTGGCTGAATGGCAGACTGGACAGACGGTCTGAATGGTAGTCCATACAGTTGAAAATGGTAAAAACTAACCTAAATGAACTAATTCTTCAGTTGAAGTTATGCAGATCTAAACCTAATGAATTGAATCAATAAACAAACCTATTTAATCAGCAAATTAACTTCAAACTAACTCCTAAACAAAAAGAAAGCATTGCATATTAAACTAATTAGTAAGATAGAAACTAATTTAAACACACTGGAAATTAACTTAATCAAGTTCATGGCAGGAAATAAATAAATAGAACTGAATCTAAATGAAAGCAAAGTATTTCATATAAGAAAATTCATAACAAGAAATAAATAAACAAGAATGATTTCAAATGGAAGCAAACTATTTTATATGTTTGGAAATAAAGACTGAAAGCAATACTAGAATGAAATGATTGTAAATAAAAGAATTGAAAGCAAATGACTGGAAACAAATGACTGAAAGCAAAGCTATGCATGCATTTACTTGTTTAACTACTGAAATAAAACTAAACTAATGCAATATAGGAAATAAAATAGCATTTACTATTATCTAATGAAAACAAACTGGAAATTAAACTAGACTAGCTAAAACAGAAAGGGAAGAACTCAATTAAACAAAGAAATGAACCTCTGGTTGATGAGGGGGCCTCTCAACAATTAGGGGTGATATCTGTTAACTCCTACTCAAATGCAATCTTCAATAGCAATGCATACAACTCTTTATTCAAATTCAAAAATAAAATTACAATGTTTATGAACTGCTTAACAAAATACTTCTCTAACTCTCTCTTGACTAACTCTACTCTGTATTTAGAGACTGATATTTATAGTTTACATGAGAGATGAGAAAGTTGACCCTCAAAGGTCAAGTACTCTATAATTTTAGTCCATATTTAAAGGCACATAATTGATTTCATCAACCAACGCATGGACGTCTTCCTTCTTTAGCGTGAACATGACCTCTACAATGTGAACATTGCATGATATTCCTCCTTTCACATGGGCAGATCATCTTCAGCGTGGCGTCAATCCATTCTTTAGCGTGGTTGATGGGCTGGTGTTGAGCACAGGCTTGTACACAACATCAGGTTTCTAGAACACAGGTCCCTCATCAGTGCGAGTGTGTGGACTGGTGGTGTTGTGGAGAGTGAAGGCGGCGACACAGTCGGTCTTCTAGAACGCAGGTCGTTCCATCCCTTTGAATCACGTGGATAGTGAGAAGCTAGGTGGTGAGAGAAAAAGATTGCAAGATAGTGTGCTATCTAGAACATGGCTTTATTACCCAGACACGTGGATGATCATTGTGGTTGCAAGTTGTTTCATGGTTAAATGCCCAAAACCAATTATGGACAGCACGTAGAATGATGGGCGAGCTGAGTGGTAAGCTGAACAGAACACTGAGCCGTGAGCTGGACATATTGTGCGTCAATCTAGGGAAAACATGGAAAACCACCAGCTAATTTCACGCGATGGCTGGATGACAAGCTAAATGCCAAGCTGGATCGTGAGCTGGACATACTGTGCGAAAGGAAGGATGAATGCATTTTGGTGTTAATTTTCTGAAACAAACTATAAAATCTGCAAATGAATATACATATCAAATAATACATTAAATATGTTTTAAATACTATAATTTTGAGTTAATAAAATCATAAAAAATGATATTAATAATCAAATTTGTAATAACATAAAAAAATTTCTTACCTTGTGCTGAAATAATGATCTTCATGACATAAAATATACTAAAGACAATAAAATATATGTTTAAATGTGTTATTTAATTTCCAAATTTGATAATAAAATGAGGCTCAACACCGCTGAGGCTACGCACTAGGTCGGGTTGGAGCGATGTAGCCCAAGACGTCCTTAATGGAGACCCCAATTCAAGTTGTTGATTCTACAACACCAAATCTAGATGGCCCTGTCTGGCTGGCTGCATCTTCTTGTGCTCTCACAGATGTTCATGTCTACCTCTTCGTCGTTGCTGGGGAGCTAGGCTTCTGCCCCCATCACTTCTTCATCGAGATAGACGATGATCTGACCTGCATACTAAAAACTTCTTCGACAATGGTAACTAGTCTGATTGGTGAGTCCCTCTCACTCAAAATATCCACTATGTCAGGGTTTCTCTACATCCCACAACAATGCCCCACAATTGTGATGCACCCTCTTCTTCAATCTACAACTCTCACAATTCACTCGACAGCCCTGGAACTCAATTTTGCTTCAACAATCCTTGCAACTCAACTTAGCGCAGTGGTGTGTTCAACCCACATCCAAGACCTTCTTATAGCATCCAATCAATCCATCCTAATCATTACCGAATCAATCACGACCATCATTACCAAATCATGCATTAACTACCTGAATCCATCATTGATCATGTCAACCCAATGGTCGGATCCACCATCAATACACGTTTCTTCAACAGGCACCACCGATTAACTATTTTAACTATTCTTCATTTATTGTTGATTTGACTATGTCGCATCCCTATAGCTATTGTGATAGATATTCCTAACTGTGCTATTGACTCCCCTACTTTAAAATCCACTTCCTTTTAGTGCGCTCTTCCTTTGGCTATCTATTCCTCTTTTTTTTTCTTTCTTTTTTTCATTGCACAATTCCTTAAGAACTATGCAATTTCATCCCTGTCTTATAGGGCTTTAGTCGGCTACCATTCACCAGTTTCGGCAACACAGCTCCATCTATTTGTTGTAGTTGAGATCCCCCCCCAGAATTAATGGAATTAATAAGATGTGGACCTAACCAATGCATTTGTAACTTACATGGATGCTTCAGGAACTTGTTGTCATAGAGAAGCACCAAATCTCCTTACAGAAATTGTTTGTTCTTTATGTGGCGATCATGCCAAGCCTTCTATCGATCCTTCTCGACACGCTAATGGAAACTTATGATAAAGTGATCCTCTTCAAGCTGTATCAACTACGCCGCATGCTCCTCTAGTGCTATTTCATCATCCATGTATGTCGTGGCTGCAATGGGTGAGATGGGAATAGTGTACTCGATAGGAATGACTGCCTCTTTCCCATATACCAGTTTGAACGGTGTTTTCCCCTTCAATCTCTTTCAAGTGGTGTGATACGCCCATAATACTACTGGAATCTTCAAATCCCATTCATATCGATTAGCATTACATACCTTTGTAAGTGCATGCTCTAAAATCTTGTTGAATGCTTCTATAGTTCCATTCACCTGTGAATGATATGGTGTACTTTTCTTATGTTGTATTTACAATTCCTCTGTCATCTCGCTTACTGTGCGGTTGATGAAGTGAATTCCTTAGTCACTCATGGATATCCTTGGGCATCTAAACTGCATCACAATGTTGTCAAACAAAACTATTTTTTTTTTGTAGCTGTGCAATCCACGACTGGTACATCCTCCACTCATCGTGTCAAGTAGTTTGTTGTTGTGATTATGTACCGCGCACTAGTTCTCTTCCTAACTGGGTTGATTGGACCCACAAAATCCACGACCCATTTTTTGAAAGGTTGCAAGATTACCTATGGAACCAGTGGAATCTCATCCCACCACGATGGTTTTTCCAGTGGGTTGACAAACATCGCATGTTCATGCATAATCTATTGCAACATTATGCAAAGTGGGCCACTAGAGCCCTACGCGAAGCACCTTTCTTGTAGTAGTGCGACCCCCATAGTGTCCCATAGTAACGCCCACATATGCTTCTACCAATATCTACTCTTGTTCATGGGGTAGGACACAACGCTACAAAATTTCATCTGGTCCAAGCTTATATAGGTGTCCAAAAATCAACTGGTATATAGAAGCTTTAACCACTGATTGCTTCTTTTTATTGGTTGAAAATTCTTCTGGTGTGATTCCCATCACCAAAAATTAGATTATTTGAGTGTAGTAGTCATCTTCCATGTCAAATCTGAATAACTATGCATTGGGAAATCCTTCTTCAATATTGGTGGGCTCCTTTCCTATCTCAATGCGAGATAAATGGTCAGTTCCAGCATTCAATCAACTTGGCTTCACAATTATTTCAAAATCAAACTCCTGAAAGATAAGTAGCCAGCGACATATCTTCCCCCCAAACACAAGATCATTGATTAGGTACTTCAAAACAGAATGGTCGGTAAACATATTGAAATAACTGCCTAAAAGGTAATGACTGAATTTTTGCAGCGCATATACCATCGCTAGACCTTCTCGCTTTGTGGTCGTATAGTTTTTCTCAACAAATGACAACTTTCGACTAGCGAAAGCAATCGAGTGATCAAGGTATCCTTCACCTGGATGCACGAGCACTTCTTCCATCACAACAAATGATACATCAACATGGACATGGAACTCCTTGTTCGAGTTTGGGAACACAAGTATTGGCACCGAAGCCATCTTGGCCTTCAGTGCGTCGAAGTTGTTGGGTGCTATTTTGATACCTATTTTTGATACCTTAACCCTTCTAGCCACCCCTTCATGCCATTATGATCATCCTTAAACCCTCATACTTCACTCATAAAAAATTGAAGCTCATCAAATGAAGGTATAATTGTTGCTACTTTTTAATGAATCGAATTTTGTACTTTTTAAAATCATTTAAATCGAAATTTTAATAAATTACAAGATTTGCTAACTTCCCGAAAACGCTCCAAGGTTTGGATATTTACTGGATGACTAGGTGAGATTTGAGATATGCAGGAGGATCCTTGATGTCCAAGGATGGATTTATTTCCAACAACTTCATGAGATATCCCTCACAGGTGTCAAGTCAATGCGGGTCAAAGACGACCACCTGTGCTGCAAGAAAGCATAAGAACGGGACTGTTTGATATTTCAAGGATTTTCTCCTATTTTTGTGAATCAGAGGGCGAGCTCGGGGTTATGTCAAGTTATCATTATGATATGGAGCAATATTTTAGCATTTCATTTTGAAAACAATTAGTATAAATATTGGTATTTTTCATGTAAATCCATCCGGAAAAACTGAGTGAGGCTTTGCATTTTTATTAATAAAGAACTCAAACTTTCAAAAAAATTTGCCAGTGTATTTGTTGTACTATTTTTTATGAGATCGATTTAGTTGCTGGTGATTTTATAGTTCATTGTGTGTGAGTGAAGCAGTGGAGGGCCCACTCTGCTAAGCCTGCACACCATTTCCTTTGATGTTGCGTTGGTATGTTTTAAATTAATTTATGTAGATGCACATTGTAATCTCTTGTATGCATTTCTGATTTTCCTATAGAAGCATTTTCTTTAGCTATAGATTCTAATTCAATATGGAAACCATATTCAACAATACTATTTTATTTCAATTTTCATGCAAGAGAGTTTGAGACTGTGTAATCCAAGTAACGGTTTGCTATATATTTCTTAGATCATTGTAGAATTGTTTTAGGTTTATTATTATGTTGTTGGAAAACTAAACACATTGCAAACTTATAGTTCTTGTAAAAGAACTCAGTGGTTTATGTCTTCAGCAATATAATAGCATTATTTTAGTATTTATAATTTTTACATTTTATGATTTATGTTTAGATGTGCTTAAGTTAAAAATTGCCATTGCATACATTTCCTGTAAGGTATTTTTGGTAATTTTATACTTACCTCATTTAAATAGCCATAGGTATTTGAATTACAGTAGATTTTAAACCAGTCTAGTTCTAAGTCCATAGATGTTGTATATGCTTCTAAGTCTTAGGATACCAGGTTGCCATTTAAAACAGTAAGCTCAGATTTATGATAGTAAATTGAGCCAACATTTAGCATCATTTTCGGGGATCGAACCCTCCAAGCCTCCTGAAGAAGTCAAAAATTGGTTTTGCATCATAGCATAGTTTCATGCCAATAAATAAATAAATAAAATCACAAAGATTTTAGAATTGTAAAGGGACATGAAAATCAAGTAAGATTAAGAGCAAAGGGACCTGATGTTTCAATTTTAGCAGAAGAACTTGAAGAGGATATTGAAAAAAAAATTCACAAAATGAAACACCAAGCTATAGGAACCCGGAAATAATTGCATAAGGGGCACATATGAAGATATTCAAAGGATCAAATAAGCTTTAGAAATCCAAACTAGTTACACCAAATAGCATGAAGAGCATAATGGATTGGCAAGAAAAGTCGGTAAGGATTTTTTATTTTATTTTAATGTTTTTAAAAGTTGCATTATTCTTCATTGTTTAGTATGTGACAAAAGAATGCCTTTCCTTCAATATCTATCCATTCAATCTCAGCCTCGCCACTTGGAAAATCCATCGATTCATTCCCCTACCCCAGGCATCAAAATTGGTAGTTAAAGATAAAACAGTTGTAGGTCTCATGCCAAAATTTCACTTTACAAGAAGGCTTCAGAATTCATATTTGTATTGAATCATAAAAAATTTGAACAAATTTTTCATTGGTATATCTTCTAAGGTCAAAACACATGATACTTTATGGTTCATAAACATAAATATATGAGGCAAGATTCAAATCATAATTTTAAAGAGAGGTGGGAAATGACCATTTTAAAAAATAATTATATGAAACCATTTCCTCATTCCCATGTAGACTGCCAAGAATTCAACAATTCAAATTTTTTTTCCCGATTATAGAGGCAGTCTGTCTTATCAATATATTCACTCATTGCCAGGGTTGATTCATGATTACAGTGATAGTATTGCTCATTATTCCAGTCAACTTACTCATTTCCAGAACTACAGAAGAGGTTGTTGAATACGCAGGAGAAATTCTTCAGGACTAATCCATGATTACAATGCTAGCATTTTCCATCATCTTCGGCGATTTGCTCATTACCAGGTTCAAAATTAGTCTGCTAGCATTTTTTTCTCAGTGGATTTCTCACTCCCAATTTGAAAACCCTCATGCTCATAGAAAAGGTGTATGAAAACACAAAGGGTTGCGTTCCATTCTCATGCTTGCAGAACCAGTTGTGAAAATGCATGAGTTGTTTTGTTGTAGAGAAGCATGTGAAAAACACAGAAGTCATTACGTCTTACTTCCACGACTTGTAGAGAGGAATTGCTAAAAAGATATAGAGGTAGAATTGTTGAAGAAGCATTATGAAGGCATAGCTGAAGAAAAATAGAAATGCTAGAAGATATTGGATGTACACAAGATTCATTTGAGAAGAGGAAATCACCTGAGGAGAGGTAAGCCCATTTTAAAACAAGAAATTTTTGTTTTTATCAGTTGAAAGTAGAATAGAGCTCTTAAAGTAATTGCAAATCTCTGAGTGGAGTTATATTTTGAGATCTTATTGAAAGTAAAAGAAAAAAAATGGGTTCTAGGATAGAACCAGAGAAATTTAACTCATTTGTTATTCATGAGAAATGTTTAGAAATATTTGAAAAAAAACAGTGGGTTCCCTTCTTTGATAAATTTGATGGATGCAATGAAAAGGCTAGTTGGGAATTTGCCCATTCATTTGATGGAGAGAGGGCCACAATAGGGAACTTTACTTTCATGTTTTCTGAAGATATCTTACCACAAATAATTGGACTACCTCAGCAGGGAGAAAGATTCTTCAAAACAAAGAAGTTTGAAGAGAAGGCATGGGTACCCTTCCTATGCAGGTCAAGGGAAGGCTTAGTGAAATGGAAGAAGGGGGTACCAAGGAACTGGTTAATTCATCCTTGGGATGAAGTGGCATATATTATTCAGAAATTCCTTACCTATGAAGTGATATTTAGTATTATATACCTTTACCATATTAAACTGATGCAACATTTGAATGGTGATTGTGAGATCAACATACCCTATTTTTTGCTATAGATCCTTTCCAAAATGGCTAAAGTTGTTCAGAAACAAACTGGAGACACTACCTCAAGTCTTTTCCATTATGGGCTCATTAAAATCATCCTTACCCATGAATTGCAAAAGAAAAGTTTGACATGGCAGTATTTTGTAATTCATTATGATACTGAAGAACCATAGGAATAGTTAGGTGAAAGAATGGAAGAACATGAAATATTAATGCTCACATACATTGAAGATGAGATAGAAGACCATGAGGCAAAAATCTCAAAACAGCCTCAAAGAAGGGTAAGAACCAGAAGCATGGTGAAATAGGACTTGCAATCCCAATAAAAAGATAAAAAATTTACTACATATGAAAGAAAGTCAAGAAAACATAAATATGGACAGAAAAAGCAAGAAATAGAAATCAATGATGAGGAACAGCAAAGGAACTATGTGTACATACAATATCTAGAAAGTGAAGAGGAAGATCCAATAGGATAAACTGGGAAAAGTAATGAAGAGGTAAACATCATCTTTGATCAGCAAAAAGCAGAAGAAAATTTGGAGTTAGATTCTTAGACAGTTGAGAAGACTCTAGTTGACAAACAAGAGAAAGGTGATGGAAACATAGCCATTATTTCTCCTATCTCTAAACAAAAAGAGAAGGAAGAATTTCTAGTGCAAGAGGTTGACAAATTAAGGAACAAAGATGATGAAATTGGGATGGATATTGTTTCCAAATAGTCTACAGCAGGAAAGAAGAAGAAGAACCACTCTAAAAACAATAAGAAGGTTGAAAAGTTAAAACTAGAAATGAAGGAATTAGAATTTGAGAATGAGAGATTAAGGAAAAAGAATAGAAATCTCAGAGTTCAGAATATCCAAATCTCCAAGCAAGCATATAAATGGTACCAACAAAAGAGGTCACTCAAAGCCAAGTATCAGAGATTGAAAGTTCATCAAGTAGCCCAGGTTGGTATTGATGCATCATCTCAACTAGAAGAATTATCAGA
Organism: Pseudotsuga menziesii; assembly: GCA_001517045.1. Lineage (NCBI taxonomy): Eukaryota > Viridiplantae > Streptophyta > Pinopsida > Pinales > Pinaceae > Pseudotsuga > Pseudotsuga menziesii. The sequence goes on along the minus strand of LPNX010540592.1, from coordinate 155,639 downwards.
GGATTGATAGCCATAGGGTAACAATATTTTTGTGCATTGAAATATGTAGTTTCAGTTTTTGAGGACACTCTTTATGCATGAGGGCATGCAACACCTTCCTCTTGGGGGAGATGTTGGGTTCTATTTTGACACCTATTTTTGATGCCTTAACCCTTCTAGCCACCCCTTCATATCATTATGATCATCCTTAAACCTTCATACTTCACTCATAAAACCTTGAAGCTCATCAAATGAAGGTATAATTGTTTCTACCTTTTAATGAATCGATTTTTTTATTTTTTAAAAGCATTTAAATCAAAATTTCAATAAATTACAGGATTTGCTAACTTCCCGTAAACGCTCAAAGGTTTGGATAATTGTACGATGACTGGGCAAGATTTGAGATTTGCAGGAGGATCCTTGATGTCCAAGGATGGATTTATTTCCAACAACTTCACAAGATAGCCCTCACAGGTGTCAAGTCAATGCGGGTCAAAGACGACCACCTGTGCTACCAGAAAGCATAAGAACGGGATTGTTTTGATATTTCAAGGATTTTCTCCTATTTTTGTGGATTAGAGGGTGAGCTTGGGGTTATGGAAATATATCATTATGATATGGAGCAAGATTGTATCATTTTAGTTTGAAAACAATTAGTATAAATATTGGTATTTCTCATGTAAAGCCATCCAACAAAGCTGAGTGAGACTCTGTGTTTTTATTAATAAAGAACTCAGACTTTCAAACAAATTTGTAAGTGTATTTGCTGTGGTATTTTTTATGAGATCGATTTAGTTGCTAGTGATTTTATAGTTCATTGTGTGTGAGCAGAGCATTGGAGGGCCCACTCTGCTAATCCTACACACCATTTCCTTTGTTGTTGCGTTGGTATTTTTAAATTAATTTCTGTAGATGCACATTGTAATCTCTTGTATGCATTTCTGATTTTCCTGTAGAAATGTTTTCTTTAGCTATACATTCTAATTAAATATGGAAACCATATTCAACAATACTATTTTATTTCAATTTTAATGCAAGACAGTTTGAGACTATGCAATCTAGGTAGGGTTTGCTATATATTGCTTAGATCATTGTAGAATTGTTTTAGGTTTACTATTCTGTTGTTGAAAAACTAAACACATTGTGAACTTACAGTTCTTGTAAAAGAACTCAATGGTTTATGTCTTCAGCAATAGAATAACATTATTTTATTATTTATAATTTTTACATTTTATGATTTGTGTTTAGATGTGCTTAAGTTAAATATTGTCATTGCATACATTTCCTGTAAGGGATTTTTGGTAATTTTATACTTACAACATTTAAATAGCCATAGGTCTTTGATTTACAGTATATTTTAAACTAGTATAGTTCTAAGTCCATAGATGTTGGATATGCTTCTAAGTCTTAGGATACCGAGTTAACATTTAAAATAGTAAGCTCTTATTTATGAGAGTAAATTGAGCCAACATAAGCTTCCTTGACATTTTGGACTCCATACAAATGCAACATCTTTGTTCAATAGTTTCTCCATGGGAGCAGTAATTGCAGCATATCCTCTAATGAATTTGTGATAATACCTAGTGTGCCCCAGTGTCGCCCTAAGCATCTTCACATTTGTAAATGATGGCAAGCTCAAAATGAGTGCTATCTTCGCAGGGTAAACCAATAATCCTTGCTTGCACATAATGTGACCCAATAGCATCCCAAATGGTGAATAGAAAATACACTTCTTGCAGTTCAGCACGATATGATGTTGTCGACATCTTTCCAGCATTAGTCACAGATTTTCCAGATGATCTTTAATTAGACCATACACTGTCCAATCATCCATATAAACTTGTATGAAATTCTAAATGAAATATTTGAATGCAACAACAACAAATGGAGAGAAAATTGTAGGTGCATTCTTCAATCCAAAGGGAATCACTGTGTATTGGAAGCAACCCCATTTACTGACAAATGTCATTTTATGTCGATATTCCTTTGTGATTCTTATTTGGGGATAACCATAAAATCCATCTATGAAAGAGTACATCTCCTGACCACCTACTCCTTCGAGTACTTCATCTGTGAATGGTGTCGAAAATGGATCGTGCATACATGCATCATTAAGTTTTCTTAAGTCGACACAGATCCAAACTTCATTGGTTTTCTTGTCTTGGACCACCATAGGACTGATCCATTCCAATTATTCCACTGGCTCAATGATTCTAGCATCCAAAATCTGTTCGAGCTCAGCCTTGACACTTTCTTTGTATCGCGGATTCAAGCAATGCATCCTCTGTCTTACTAGTTTCACAACTGGCTTTAATGAAATCTTCATTTCTCCTAGATCACCCAGTATCCCCTTCATTTCTGAGAACTTCGTCAAAAATAGAGCTTGATATTCATGCCGCAGATCCATGATATTTTCCATGGTCTCTTCGTCCCAGTAGTCCCCAACACTTGCAAATTTTGGATTCTTCTCCATCCCAATGTTAACTTTTCTACTATTCAGCTGCTGATTCATAAGATCAATTGGTATATCTTGTGCTGCGACATCCCTACTCCCTTTTGTTTCCAGAATATTGATATTATGTTGGGCCAGGAGAAGAGAGAGGAAAAGAAGGAAAAGTATACAAAGATAAATCAGACGTGCAAGCAAAATAGGAAAAGTGTGCGCGCGACAGGGTAAAAACAGGTCAAGAAGGGAATGAATGAACCAATGCAAGAAGATAAAACATGCGTGCGATAGAGGAAGAGAAAAAGGAAAGCTGTGACGAGGAAGGAAGATCCGATTCTATGGAAGAGGCAGGTAGAAGAGTTAAAGATGGACAGGTGGAAATCAAGGAAGATGGTGGAATGACAAACCAGTGGAAGATGGAAGGACAATTTTTGTGGCTAGTTATTACTAGCATAGGTAAGCTGAAAGACGTTTCCATGAATCGTTAAGGCAGTGGTTAATGTATTTTAGGATTTTCACGGCCAGGTATGGGATAACATTTATGTAGCAGAGATATTTTGTAAGTTGTTGAGTCTATAATAAGTGAGTTGTACTTAGTCGACCCTGTGTGGTATCATAGATGCTATAAGTAGGAGAAAATCACTCTGTATAAGGGTTCAGAAGGTTATGTAAGTTCAGTAAGTTGCCTAGACAATAGAAGTAGGATTTTGTTGAGCCGTGGATCTTGCAGCTGTGTGCGCAGACCTCTAGTAGAGTAGAAGAGTCGATCCAGGCTGTGTGCATATCAGTAGTAGTAGATAGAAGAATAAACTAGAGAGCATGAGAGCAATAATATTGAGTCAGAAAGACATATCTTAAGAATAGTCTGCAAGTTGCAGGCTACAAGGTGTTATATCCATTTCTCATGCCAGATGAAGAGCACCTTAGTGGTTTTTCCTAGATGGGTTTCCACGTTATTTCTAGTGTTGTATGGATGAATGTTGTTGAATGGTGAATTTTTATGTAAATGTTTGTTTATCTTACATTATTATAGTTATAGTTGTGTTATATGAATATCATAGTATGAATGTATGAATCCTCAAAAGTATTGCTAAACTGTTGTGTATAAGTTCATGGTTAATATTCTAAGTATAAATATAAGTCACGCACTATCTATAGAGTATAAGGGGTTGGTTGCATCGCACCCTTATGCTAGTCATTAAGGCCTAAAGACATTGTTGTGTCACACAGGTGAATCATGGCACATAGTGGTGTTGCTATCGCAGAGTGAAAGACTCCATCCCATCATCTTTGTCAAGCACCTTGGTCACGCGCCAAGGGACTATAATCCCTCAACAACTGCGGAAACATGGTTTTGGAAGTTACCCATTAATATATCTCAGCTGAGACTGTTCCTACTTCACGGGTGTTGACGATTGAGCTTGCTCTCTCGGGCCGATGTCTTGCAGTGTCATGTTGGTATTGTGTTGATTGATTGAACCACAGGCCGATACAAGAAGTAGATAGAGTCCAACAAATGGTTATGTTTCCCATATTTGAACCCGGGTCTCTTCTCCTATTGGGCTAGGAGAAGAGAGAGGAAAAGAAGGAAAAGTATACAAGGATAAATCAGATGCGCAAGCAAAAGAGGAAAAGTGTGCGCACAACAGGGTAAAAACAGGTGAAGAAGGGAATGAAGGAACCGATGCATGAAGCTAAAACATGTGCGCAAAAGAGGAAGAGAAAAAGGAAAAATGCGATGAGAATACCTACGATGAGGAAAGAATATCCAATTCGATGAAAGAGGCAGGTAGATGAGTTAAAGTTGTACAGGTGAAAAACAAGGAAGAGGACGGAAGTATGAACCAACAAAATATGGAAGGATAGTTATTGCTTCTAGTTATGACCAGCATGAGAAAGATGAAAGGCATTTCTACAGCTAGTTAATACTATGGTTAATGTCTTCCAGGACTTCCATGGCTGGGTATGGGTCGACATTTATGTAGCAGAGATATTTTGTAAGTTGTTGAGTCTATAATAACTGAGTTGTACTCAATCGACCTTATGTGGTCTCGTAGATTCTGTAAGTAGGAGAAACCCGCTCTGTATAAGAGTTTAGAAGGTTATGTAATTCAGTAAGTTGGATAAACAATAGAAGTAGAAGGTTGTTGAGTCATGGATCTTGCAGCTATGTGCGCAGACCGCTAGTGGAGTAGAAGAGTCGATCCAGGTTTTATGTGGATCAGTAGGAGTAGATAGAAGAATAAAATAGAGAGCATGAGAGCAAGAAGATTGTGTCAAAAATACATATCTTAAGAACAGTCTGCAAGTTGTAGGTTGCAAGGTGTTATGTCCATTTCTCATGCATGATGAAGAGCACCTTGGTGGTTTTTTTGAGATGGGTTTCCACATTAGAGTCTAGTGTTGTATGGATGAATGTTGTTGAATGGTGAATGTTTATGTGAATTTTTTCTTATCTTACATTATCATAGTTACAGTTGTGTTATATGAATATCACAGTATGAATGTATGACTGCTCAAAAGTATTGTTGAACTAATGTGTATAAGTTCATGGTTAATCTACTAAGATTAAATATAAGTCACTGTCTATAGAGTGCAAGGGGTTGGCTGTGTCACACCCTTGCACTAGTCATTAAGGCCTAAAGACACTCTCATGTCGTGCAGCTCAAGTGTGGGACATATTGGTATCATTGTTGTAGAGTGAAAGACTCCATCCCATCGTCTTTGTCGAGCACCTTGGTCATGCGCAAAGGGACTATAATCCCTCTCTAGATATGGAAACATGGTTATGGAAGTTACCCATTAAGATATCTCGGGTGAGACTGCACCTGCTTCGTGGGTGTTGCTGATTGAGCTTGCTCTGTTAGGCCGATGTCTTGGGGTGTCATGTTGGTATTGTGTTGAGTGATTGAACCGCGAGTCGAGACAAGAAGTAGATATAGGCCAAAAAATGGTTTCATTGTCGAGAATATTAACCATTTCATTCAAGGTAAATGTTGTGGCATCCAACAAAGAACGAGGTAGAAGACTGGCTAGAGTCTAAGACGCTAGAATTCATGCAAGAGGAGATCCCAAGATCATGGTTGAGCACAGAAAACTAGGTGGACGAGTATATATATTCTAATATTCATGAGATCATCTTTGCAGAGTTCCTCATTATACTACACAAATAACTGTCAATATTGGAAAAAAGGCAGACAAATTTCTAGAGAAGATAAACTATCGAGTGGAATGATCGGTTGGTGCGTGAGATAACACGTGTAAGTAACACTATCTCTAAAGTTGTTGATTTTTGGGTTGACAGTATTTTTCAAGGGTATATTACTCAGTTTGCAGTAGAGGCTGTAACCTCAAATAGTGAGGTCGAAAGAAAATTTTTCTAGGGACCTCGAAGAAGATATCTATTGTCTATTAGTACATGGATTAAGATGCTCACTTATGAGAAGGGTATCTTACAGTTGAGTAATTGAGTCGCACACACTGGAGGAACGCTATGTCATAAGTGACCTGTCAAGAAAATGGGAAATGATGAGTTGAGATGTTCCCAGGAAGTACAGAACCTAAGCTAGAGGTTGGATTCCTATAGAGTGGAAGGAGATTCAGATCAGGGAAGAGGAGAAAGACAAAGGAAGCTCGATGAGCTCCTAGTCTGTTCGAAGAGAGTGAGTACAAACTTCAGTCATAGGTAGGCAAAGGATCTTGTGATGAAGAGGAGGACTATAGCCTGATTTCAGAAGGTCTGGAAGACTCTGAGAAGTCTACAGAGACACCAAGGTCAGGACTCCAATACATCACACCAGGAGTATCACCAGAGGTAAGGTCTAGAGCCTCATCTCCTGAAAGAGTTATGGATTTTGATAGTGCTTGTACTATGACTAGCGTGTAAGAGGAACCACCTCCGTTAGATTGTTAATCTGATAACCCCGACACCAACGCAATGGATGCGGAGGATATTTGGTTACCTAATTCGATTGTAATGGAGCAGAAGATCCAGAGCAGCATTGGTTCATCTATGAAGTTGTATGGATGGTTTGGTTAGTTCAGAATGTAGACCTAAAGAAAGCATAGATGATCATGACACTAAGGGGTCGTTTGCTTGATTGGTTTATGAATTTTTGCATAGTACCACCAAGAACACTATAGAAGACTCTTGAATAAATATGAACCGCAATGATCTTTGAGTTCAGAAAACCTAAATCTGAGTCGCAGTGTATGACCGAGATCAAAGAAATCAAACAAGCATTGACAGAGTCAGTATGGGAATTTTACAAATGGTTTAAAACTTTGATGGCCAAAGTAAGCTTCCAAATGTCGTATGTTTAGCATAAAGAATGGTTTGTTGTTGCCACACATCTGAGGTCCATTAATGAAACAAAGGATTGAGTCACAGACTGAAGCGCTGGAATTGGTAATGAAGCTATAAGCCTCACCAATTGGTGATGGTGCCGTAAGGATGCTACATATTTAGTCGTAGTTGGCTAATATAATGATACAGCTTCAGGACATTAAGAAGGGTAAGGAATCCCATGAAGACTTATGGTGCACAAAATGTAGAATGGACAGACACACTAAGGATAATTGTCCGACCTTCATGAATTACGTCTCATCTGGTGCACTAAACCCATTAAATGGCTATGGACTACCCTGGTTTCGCATATTCTAGTCTAGAGAGCACTGCAAAAAAGAGTGCCTATACCTACAAAATATTGTAAGTACCCCAGCAAACCTATTCTGTAAATTTTGCAACTCGGTAGGGCATGAAGAGAAGGATTGCAGAGCATACCAAATCTTGAAGGAAAAGACGGTTGACACATACTTGATGAAGAACGATGGGCACACTCAAGATGACCCTATGCACACATCGTATCAACCTGCATAGTTCCCACCCAATCAGTATCAGAACCACTATCAGCCTCAGTATGCACCGTAGCAGCCATACATGTAGTAGAATCACTATCAGCCGTGATATAAATAGAATCAATACCCCCCACGGAAACCACACCCTCATAGAAGGGGTGGCAGGAACTTTAGAGGTCGAGGAGGAGGAGGAGGATTTGGTAGAGGAAGAGGTCAGGTTGCATGCTATAACTCTAGAAAACCAGGTCACTATGCCAGATATTTCCTAGAACCTGTGAAGACATGTTCATACTGTAAGGGACAGGACTATAATGTGGAGCAATGTCCCTAGTTTATCACAAAGTGGTAGGCTAGAACCATCACAGGTCCTAACCCTGCACAAAATCAAAACCCAAACCCAAATCTGAACTTGAACATTCAGATGATTTTTGTTGATCCAAGAGATCCAAATGTCATGGTTGTAACAAAAGGAGGCGTTGCAACCAGAGCTGATTAGGAAGCATTGCAAGAACAACTACAGCCGCAGGTACGACCCACGATGTAGAAGAAGGTGTCATTCTATGTCCATAAATAGAAGCAAGTATTCATGGATGTGCAACGTGAGTTTTTGCATCCAGAAGAATCGACGACATCAGAAGAAGTTAGGGAGATTTCTGATTTAGCAAATATTGTAGAAGAGGACTCCACAAAAGGTTATAAATCTCAAGTCCTTCCTGTCAAGTTTCTTAGCGCTAATACAAGATAAATACGTTATCGTAGAAATACACACACTGATAGAAGAAACACCAGTATATCCACAACCTGAAAAGAGAGTTAACCAAGTCGGAAAGAAATGAAAAATGGGTCATGAGTTAAGAATGATTGCAAAGATAGGGGATTACGACATGGACTATATCATTTTAGACTTGGGTTCCAACATCAATATTTTGAAGCAACAAACTTGGGAAAGTATGGGTAAGCCGCATTTGGACTGGTCTCCTGTCCAGTTGTGACTTGCCAATCAAGTGAAGGTACTCCCAATTGGAATATTGAGTCAAGTTCCTATCGACATTGAAGGGTTGTGCACATTTGCGTATTTTGAAGTCATTAACAGTGTTGATGATGCGAACCCATATCCCATGTTGTTTGGGATAGATTGGGCCATAGATAATCATACCATTATGAACTTCAAGAAAAATATATCCTCATTTTAGGATAATGAGATGAGGGTAGTGTCACCCATTGATCCTTTGGAAGGACAAAGATACGTTGATCTTGTCTACAATGAGGGACAAGGTGACTACCTTGAACATATCTACAATGTCACCTTCATACAAGAACAATACATCAATCCAAGAATGAATGGAAACCTGAGCTAGAAGAGTGCTAGTTCTTGCACATCCGACTCAGTGGAGGCTTTGGAAAACTGGAAAAACCAGTTACATGAAGTCTCTTTGAGGAGATCTGCAAGGATTATGAGATTTATGTGGAAAATGAGTTAAGAAAGCTACCCACTTACAAAGGTTTACCTAACTTTGCAGCCTTCCTAGGTGAGTTTGAAGAACTCGTCATCGAGTCGCAACAACTATCTGCATTGGATCATGTGTTGAAGGCTACACCTACCAAATGGTGGGGTACACACAAGCAGTTTATAATAGAATGGCCACAATGCAAAAGGTTGATGGAAGTCAGGTTCGGTGAAGAAGTTGCCACCGTCATCCATAATTACATAGGGTTATCAAGCCCTATTGTGCACATAAATCAATGTTTCACTTTATTTGCAGCATACCCACGCCAGGAATGGGTTCATAATTTCATTCATACATTAGAAATGACACCTATGATAAGGTATCCATCTATGGAGTTGCGACAAGGATCCCAAGATTGGGAAGGGATCACTAAGAATTTCACACACACATTTGAACTTATTGATGATCAACCTACAGTTGATGTTGTGCTTCAAATGATAAAGGAGAAGATATTCGTTGAAATCCCTGTTGAAGAGGCCAATTCTCACCAGTGCAGTGCGACTGTTTAGTAATGGATGGCTTGCTACAACCTGGCTAGAGACCCAGATGATGACCTGACTAACATAAACATACTAGAATCATAGGGCACTTGCACAGTAGAGGGAAGTGATATTTCAAGTGACCAATTCCTTAAGCTGCTGAAAATCAAGAAAGTAAACATTGGGTCACCAGAGAACCCAAAGTTAGCAAATATAGGATACTATTAGGATGAAAATACAGTCACGAAGATCACAGACTTGTTGCATGAGTATCAGGACCTATTCCCTACCAAATTTTTAGAGATGAAGGGGATATTAGGAGATCTAGGGGATATTGTGAAAATTGAACCCAGGTGATAGATCAATTGCACTCACAAAATTACTAATCAAACATGCAAATTTACACACAAAGGAGACTGAAATTGGAGCATAACACTAATATCTATTGAATAAGTGTACAATTGCCAACCATATAATTCATAGTCTGTTGCAATAAATAATTACATGAGAGATTTGAATGCATAAGGATGCCATTCGAAATAGTCAAAAGTAGGCTTACTAAATCTAGTCAAATCCCCCATAGGTGCATAAAGCAGTTTCCAAATATGACTAGGATCTCACGAATTGGCAAAGTCAATTAGGCAAGATAATAGGTGATGGAAAGACAACTCATAAATTCTTTTATTAGGAGAAAAGAATAGAGAATGATGAGGGAAAAAAACAAGTCAACTGCACCTAGTCTTACTTTCCCTTTAGCCATAAAACTCAGTAAAGCAGGAAATAAAGGAGAAAAAGTAGACATGCACTAGGGAGAATCTGGAATAAAGTAGATACGATAAATATGGATTATAGGAGGTTTTCCAAGCACTCTCTGACTCAGTTTTATCAAGTTTTACTTCTAGGACATGTGGAAGACAACTTGCATAGAGTGGAATATTGGAAACTAGGAAAATAAGACAAAAATGGATTAATTAATGTATAAGGTAGCTAACTATGGGTTGATTATTCTAAAACCCCCCCTTAAGCCTGAATTATGAGTAAATATCAAAAACCTATAGGTCCTAGAAATAAGGCTTAGTCACCCTTTACATACTGCATGTCCATTTAACCAAGGAAAGAGGCAAAAACCTAGTGGGAAAATCCTTCCTTAAACATGGACAGCAAAACAAAATTTGAAAATATTGTCATCAATCATGATTCACAGCATGATTATCAATCCCCAATAGTGATTTGAGATTGCTGAATGTCTTCTCAAAAAAAACTTTGGTGAAGATGTCATCTAGTTATTCTGAAGATGCACAGAAGAGTAGGTGAATGGTGCCATCATGCACAAGCTGTCTGATGTAGTGCATATGGATCTCAATGTGTTTGGTTCTCTATCTCTGAATTGGATCATTGCAGATTTGAATGGTGCTCTGATTGTCACAATACATAATAGTTGAGAACTATGATTTAAAGCCACACTCACCAAGTAACCCCTGCAACCATAAACATTGAGTTGTTTCATTTACAACTTTTCTGTACTCTACTTCTATAGATGAGAGTGTAACTCTGTTTCTTGCTTGACCAGTTGATTGGTCCTTTAAAAAGCATGAACACATATCTTGATGTTGACTTTCAATCTGTGTTGTCACCTGCCCAATCCCTGTCAGTAAACCCAATCAAATCAAGATGATATTTAGCTTTGTAGAAGATCCCATGAGTTCTTGTTCCCTGAACAAAGTTAAGGATCCTTTTGGCTGCTCTCCAATGGATCTCATGAAGTTGATCCATGTATCTTGAAGCCACACTTACTGCATAATATATATCAGGTCAAGTGTGTGTAAGGTACATCAAATACTCAATCAGTTGTCTATACAGTGTACTATCTACCATAGGAGAAGAACCTGCGTCTTCAAGCTGAACTCCTGAAAGGAAGGGAGTCTTGCTTGGCTTGCAATATTTCATGTTGAAATTGTTCAGAAAATCCAAAGCATTCTTGGACTGATGTAATTTTATTCCATGTTGGTATTGAGCAATTTTGAGACCCAAAAATTGGCTCAAGAACCCCAAATCAATCATAGAAAATGCATGGTTCATTGCATCCTTCAAGGAGGCAATTTCTGTTTTTGAGCTTCTTATAATCAAAAGGTCATCCACATACAAGAAAATATTAATCAAAGAACCATGAATCAGCTTCAAATAAACATTTTGATTAGACTTGCATTGAACAAAACTCAATGACAGCAGAAATCCATCAATCTTGGCATACCAAGCCCTGGGGGCTTGCTTAAGCCCATACAATGATTTCCTTAGCCTGCACACAAAAGATGGATTAGAAAAAAAACCTTGAGGTTGCTTCATGTAAATATATTCAGTAAGATATTGATTCAGGAAAGCACACTTCACATCCATGTGATGTAACTCCCACTGCTTCAAATCTGCAATGGATAAGGCTAGCCTGATGGATTCCATCTTTGCCACTGGTGCAAAGGTCTCATTGTAGTCAATACCATGTACCTATGAGTATCCCTTGGATACCAATATTTCCTTATATTTCAAAGGTGAACCATCAGAAGCAAACGTTCTTTTGAAAACCCACTTACATTGAACTAGCTTTCTCCCTGGGGGAAGATCAACCAGCTCCCAAGTGTTGTTCTTCTGGAGTGAGCTGAATTCTTATTTCATGGATGCTTGCCATATTGGATCATGTGATGCATATTCATATGTCTTAGGGTTTTATTCAACCATCAGATAGAATTTCTCTGCAAACAAAGGGTCTTTCATGCTCAGGGCACTCTCAAACTGAGATCTAGTCCTCCTAGGATCACTAGGATTTCCAGCTAGTTCCCCAGCTGCATGAATGGTATTTGCTTCCAATTTTGGTCTTGTAGGACTATTAGGATATGCAATTAAATCATAATTATCAGACATATTAGAATCATCAAACTCATTTGTCTCTTCACTTACATTCAATGGTTCAGGTGGTGAAGAAGACTCTCCAACTTCAACTGCTGCTAAAGGCTCTTCTTGGAACTGAACACTCCTTTCAATGAAGGCTTTGTTTGTGCTCAAATTGATCATATTTTACCCTTTTGAATCTTTAGAGTACCCAAAAAATAGACACTCTTGGCTTTGGGGCTGCAAAGCCTTCCTCTTTTCTGTTGGAATTCTAGCCCAAGCCCTTGAACCAAAAATCCTGAAATGGGTCACAGCTGGCTTGTGCCCAATCCATGCTTTGAAAGGAGTCATACCATCAATATATTTATAAGGCACCCTATTCTAGATATAAGATGCATAGTTTATAGCCTCAGTCCAAAAATTTGGTGGCAATGTCTTAGCCTGCAACATACAGGTTGCCATCTCTTTCAATGATCTGTTCTTTCTCTCAGCAACACCATTTTGCTGTGGTGTGTAAGGGATTGAATGCTACATATGAATACCTGCATCTTCACAATATTGAATGAAATCAGACTTGACATACTCACCACCATTGTCAGATCTGAGGATCTTGAGTTTCCTCCTAGACTGGTTTTCAACCAAAGCCTTAAAGACTTTGAAGAGTCCAAAAACTTCAAACTTATGCTTTAGGAAGTAAACCCAACAGTACCTGGAAAATTCATCAATGAAATTTAATGCATATTTGGCCTGACTCGTTGACATATGAGGGAATGGACGAGCAACATAAATGTGGATCAACTCAAAAGGTGTAGAGGTTCTCTCATGACTAGCTCTCTCAAATTTATGCTTTGGGTGTTTTCCTAGGACACAACCTTGACAGACTCCCTTGGAAAACTTAATCTTTGGTAACCCTATGACCATTTATTTTTCACTTATATCAAAAAGATACTTATAGTTAAGATGGCCAAATATTTCATGCCAAAGCTTGCTTTCCTCATTAGCATGAATCAGAAGAGCAGAGGGGTTTTAGTAGGGTAGAAAATGTGAAAACCAGTATACCTTCAAAGTGTGATCTACAACTCCTTTTGCAATGAATTTACCACTCGAGATATCCATGATATCAACATCATCAAGGGAGAATATGACCTTCTTTGGAGACCCTGTGTGGGTCATCTGATACACTGACAAGAGGTTAGAGGCAAGACCTAGAACATACAATACATTGTTGAACTTACCATGGTCAAGATCAATCCTTCCTTTGCCCAAATTGTCAGTGATAGAGTCATCTCCCAGCACTATTGGTGGACTTTTTGACATGTCAAGAGAGGAGAATGCCTCCTTGGTCGAAACCATATGTCTTGAAGCTCTAGAGTCTATGATGAACCTAGGTAAGCTTGATGTGCCAGCAACCAATGCATGAACTCTCTCTATGTCTTCTAAATTTGATCCTCCTTCCCTCTTCTTTGAGCTATCAAGAAGGGAGATGTTATTCTTCTCTAGGAGTTGGGTCAGCATGTCAATTTGCTTTTTCATGTAGGAGCTTTCAGGATGAAATCCCTTACTGCAGTATGTGCACTTGCTCATTTCTTGTTTGTTCTTCTTCTTTTGGAAGTTCTTCTTGGAGCCTTGCGGCTCCTCCTGAGACTTTTTCTTGTCTCTGTTCTACTCAGGTGGATTCTTAGCTTTATTTTTTCCTTTTGAATCCACCCTTGAATCTCCAACAACCAGAGCTTGGTCTTTGGAAGGTTTGATGGTTCCTATCATCACCATTTTATCTTGTTCTTGTGTGAGGGATTCCATGAACTCTGCAAGATTAGGCATCTTCTAGGCTTGAGCTGTCAACTTGGTGGCATGGAAGGTAAAAAAAAACATTGAATAGTCAGGGCCAAGCTTGGACAGTATGGCCAAAACTAGTTGCTCCTCCTTCTTTTCAATTCCACACTATTTTAGCTCCAAAACAAGGGCTTTAAACTTGGAAAAGTAGAGTTGCAGGGATTCGAAGCTACTGGGACTCAAGGAGATCAATTCATTCTTGATTTGATGTCCTCTCATCTCATCTCTCTTACCAAAAATCTCTACAATATTTTCCCATACTTCATTTGGTGATGTCAATCCATCAAGATGGAAGAGGAGGTCTTTGGATATGCTCAGACAGAAGATACCATAATCCTCATCCCTCTTGATGTGCCATCTAATTTTCTTTGTAGCTACATTAGGCTCTGCTTCAATTGCCATAGTCACCCTATAGAGACCTTTCTCTTTCAACAGTATCTCCATCTCTACTTTCCATTCAAAAAAATTATATGGAGTCAAGATGATCTTCTGAGATTGATCCATAGCTCAGAAATTGTCCCTTCAGTCAGCAGAATAGCTCCCAGTCAAGATGTTGAACCTGTAATAGCAATATGGAAGGAGATAAATTGATCTACAAAGGCTCTAATAACATGTGGAAATTTAACCCAGGTGAGAGATCAATTGCACTCACAAAATTACTAATCAAACATGCAAATTTACACACAAAGGAGATTGAAATTGGAGCATAACACTAATCTGTATTGAATAAGTGTACAATAGCCAACCATATGCAGTCATAGACTGTTGCAATAAATAATTACATGAGATATTCAAATGCATAAGGATTCCATTTGAAATAGTCAAAAGCAGGCTTACTAAATCTAGTCAAATCCCCCATAGGTGCATAAAGCACTTTCCAAATCTGCCTAGGAGCTCACGAATTGGAAAAGTCAAGTAGGAAAGATAATAGGTGATGGAATGACAACTCATACATGCTTTTATTAAGAGAAAATAATGGAGGATGATGAGGGAAAAAAACAAGTCAACTACACCTAGTCTTACTTTCCCTTTTGCCATAAAACTCAGTAAAGCAGGAAATAAAGCTGAAAAAGTAGAGATGTGCTAGGGAGGATCTGGAATAAAGAAGATATGATAAATATGAATTCCAAAGGTTTCCCAAGTTCTACATGACTTGGTTTTATCAAGTTTGACTTTTAGGAAATGTGGAAGACAACTTGCATAGAGTGGAATATTGGAAACTAGGCAAATAAGACAAAAATTGATTAATTAATGTCTAAGGTAGCTAACTATGGGTTGATTATTATAACAAAGATGAAAATACCCCTGCAACCAGATGCTAAAACCAATAAGTAGTGACCCTATAGGTTGAATCCAAGGTGTAAAGAGAAGGTAAAAGCAAAATTGGATCGCATGCTCGGTGCAGGAATCATTGAACCTGTTGAGGAATTAGAGTGGATCATCCCTATAGTGATCTAGGATAATAAAACAATAGGTGAAGTCATAATATATTTCGACTTGAGGAAGCTAAATGATGCATAGTTACATGATCCATTCCCAACACCATTTATAGATGAAGTGCTTGAAAGCGTCGGAGGGAAAGAAATGTATTCATTTACTAATGGCTTCTCTAGCTATCATGAAGTCAGAATCACAAAGGAGGATCGCCAAAAAATGACCTTCATCACCGAATGGGGATGCTACCAGTATATGATAATGCCCTTTGGACTCAAGAATGCACCTGCTATTTTTTCTAGAATAGTAGTCTTTTCTTTTAAAGATTTTATCCATAAATTTCTTGAGGTCTACTTTGATGATTGGCCTATGTTTGGTCTAGTAAGATACCATATTGAGAGTCTGCATATGATGTTGGCCCGTTGTTTCCAGTATCATGTTGTGCTCAATTCCAATAAATGTATATTTTTGCACACCATTTGGTGTGTTGTTGAATCATGTCATGTGTCGCGACGGTATTTTGCTCGACCCAGCAAAGATTGTGATGATTCTTGACTTACCACCACCTACATCAGTCATGCAACTCAAATCAGTGTTGGGACATACAGGCTACTATAGGAAGTTCATCTGAGGATATGTAATGATCACTGCACATATGGAGAAACTGTTGAAGAAAGACACAAAGTTTCAATGGACAACAACTTTCTAGGAAATTTTAGATAAGTTGAAGAAAGCAATGGCCACTACGCCAATACTTGTGTTCCCCAAATGGAAGAAGGAGTTCCATGTGCATGTCGATGCATCATCTGTCGTGCTCAGTATAGTCTTGACACAACCAAGAGAGGGTACACTAGACCACCTTATTTATTTTGCAAGCATAAAACTATCAACAGTAGAAAATAACTACATGACGACAGAAATTGAAGGTCTCGCTATGGTCTATGAGCTTTAAAAGTTCAGACACTATTTGTTGGGTGGGCATTTTCAGATGTACACTAACCATTTAGTGCTGAAATACCTAGTCAACAAGCCAGTGTTGGGGGGGAAGATCTATAGATGGCTTCTCCTATGTCAATATTTTGACTTTGAGGTCATAGTTAAACCTGGTCGACTGAATGTCAAGCCATACCACCTATCAAGGATAGAAAGTGGTGAAGGGCCAACCAACCTGGAAGATCATTTTTCTGATGTGCAACCATTTGCGATCCACATGATGGACCATAAAAACCATGGGTTTAAAACAATCATTCACTTTTTTAGCACATTCTACTCACCTAAAGGAATGTTAACTAATTAGAAAAACCATTTGGTTTTCAAAGCTGTTGATTATACATTAATTACATGACATCTGCACAAGCTGGGCGCAGATGAAATACTGCGCTGCTATGTTTTTTATTATGAACGACCTTGGGTAATGAGTGAAGCACATGCTGGTGTCGCAGGAGGACACTATGCGGGAAAAGAAACAGTGCGCAAGATATTGCAGGCATGATTATGGTGGCCAACCATACACATGGATACTAAAAGCTTTTGTGGGCATTGCGATATCTTCCAAAGAATAGGAAAACCATCGCACCAAGATGAGATTCCCCTTGTACCATAGATAATGTTGCAAGCCTTCAAAAAATGGGTTGTTGATTTTATGGGACCGATTAGTCCATTAGGGAAGAGAACCAATGCATGCTACATTATCACTACGACAAAAATTTTAACTAGATGGGCAGAAGGTGCACCTATTAAATATTGTACAGATGCGACTGCGAAAAAGTTTTTTATTTGAAAATGTAGTCACCAGATTTGGCTGTCCAAAGATACTACTAAGTGACTAAGGTATGCATTTTGTTAAAAAAATGATTTTTGAGCTGATTGCAGAGTTTCATATCTAGCATAAGAATATGACACCCTATAATCCTCAGGAAAATGGAATGGTCGAAGCTTTCAACAAGATTCTGGAGAATGCATTGACCAAGGTATGCAATGTGCACTGAGATGACTGGGATCATAAAGTCTCAGTTGTGCTATGGACCTATTGCACAACTTGCAAGTGACTGACAGGCCACACTCCATTCAGGCTAGTATATGGATAGGAAGTTGTTGTGCCAATGGAATACATTGTTCCCAGCTTGCGGATTGCTATGCTAACAGAGATGACTGACAGGGATGCTGTTGAGAAAAGGTTGTCATGGATCATTTAGATGGAAGAGGAATGCTTTGTCGCAGGATTCTATTAGATAGTTGAGAAGCAAAGACAAAGAGCATGTCACAATTGTTATATTTTGGTTAATCCATTCAAATTCGAAGGACTTGTGTTGTTGTATGACAACAAGTTTTTCAAGCACTCAGGAAAGCTAAAGATAAAATGGCTTGGGCGACATGTAATTACACACATCACTAATGTAGGTGCAGTAAAACTATATAAAATTGACAGACCATATGTCGCAGGAATGGTGAATAGAAGTTGCTTGAAGCCTTAATACAATGGTTGCGACATGCCTGGCTAGGACCGCGCTGCGCATATTTTTTTTAAAAAGAGAATCCAAAAGACGTAAATTGTTCTGTCGCATGTCTGCGGAGGAACCAGCTAAAAACATAGGAAAAAGTGGAAATCGCAAGAAAACACAAAAATGATAGGCTGGTCGACATTAAAGTGTGAATATACGGAAAAGATCAAGGTAGTTATGACAGCTAAGAGTCATAAATTCGACAAGATACGAGGAGAAGGATGGCGTGCTTTTTGGTCCTGTCAGCCATCCTCGGCATAACTGCCATAAATGTGCTATCGAGTTAATTAAGGAATGCGTTGGTTGAGAATCCCATGTTATTGATCAGACATCGACCTCCCATCGCATGATGACTAAAGGACATAGAGGCGCATATAAATACAAGACTCCGCCATTAAACAGTCTTTTAGGCACACAAAGAGAGCAGAGAGAACTAGAGCCGAGAGTTTATAGAACTGAAGCCTGTCACAAAGTAAGCCAACATCCATGGTAATAGATATCCCCAGTGAGAGCGATCCATCTGATGCAACTATTATCTCAAGTTTCCCAATTGAGTAACAGATAGAATCTCCCAAGATACAGCCACTAGAGAAGAAACCAAAAATCGACCTGATGGCATGAATGAGGAAGAAACCTGATCCTGCTACCGCCCCTGTCAATATCCCAACCCTTGGTTTACACGCTATGTCAAACCTAGCTCAGATATTTCCAGTTGCAGTTGCACCACCAGTCATGGAGCCAAGACAGACTGGGTAGAGAGCGGATGGAGAGACATTCACACCACCACCATCGAGGAAACGCAAGGCCAAGGCCATTGTGGAAAACCATAGGAAAGAACCAATGGAGGAAGGCCTAGAGGAGGAGGTCCTCATGGACGAGGACTCACCACCTCGCAAAGACGCATATGCTGGGAGGGAAGAAGAATACTTCCTACACTATGTTTGTCCTAAGGAGAACTGATGCCGAGGAGGTGACGCTTCCAAAGAAAGCGTCCAAATTTTTAGTCTCACCTCGAATACCTAACAATGTACCCTTGTTAATGAATCTACAGATTGCCAGATTGGAGTTTGAAGATACAAACACTCACCTATAGTTTGTCTTGGAAATAAGCAGCTACATGACTAGAAATCAACATGGATCGAAACAGGTGCAGGTCTTAGTACCGATGCAGTGGGCTATTGGAATTGCCAATGCAGTACTATAGGACTTGATATTCATGCAGCATTTCGGCCACATTATATAGGTTAATACATATGTGAAACAAATTCTGGTATGTTTCCATAGAGGATTCATATGTCTTGATCAACCATACCCAGTCACCTTCGAGCTTATTTCTTCAATCACATGTCTTCCAAATACAAGAAAAGACCCTATGCCATATTTGAACCACACAGACACCACCAATATGAAGAAGAACTATAACCTTCAACGCATGGGGAGGGGATTCTGGATTGGCCCTATTGAGGAAAACATAGTGTGATTCACCGCAAAGCTCCTCTCTTGTAAACTATTGTGAAAGATAAGGCCAGCTCAATGTACTACTAGAGCTGTAGATCTTGCAGAACTGTGTGGACAAGGAGTGATTTTCAATTGGTTGCAGCTTCTTCTCAATGAACTGATAGATGATGTGCAGCACGAATAAGAGGAGCTTAATCACAAATTCCCCTACTCTTGGTTGCTCATCTTGATATTGTTCATTCTGTGGTCCAACCCGCCAGACTACCAACAAATGGATGTCCCACTACTTTGCCTTAGTGCAAAGTACCAAAACTTATGGGAGAGGAAGAAGAATAAGGCTCGCCAGACAGACAATAAAATCAAGTGTTTTCAACAAGTCAAGGATTTATGTGACGTTATCATTAAAATCCACAAAATATGATGCACGACATTGCACATGTATGCGTCCTTTATAAATTTTTCAGGCTAGTGCACATAATATCATTTTGGATTCAAAGAAGGACCCAGTGAAACAAGTGCACAATGCAGGGTTCATGATCACTAATGTTGATGTAGAATCAATTGTCAAAGAGTGGCCAGAATAATGGCGTGGCCCACTGGCAGAGCCACTGCCTGAAGAACAACACCAAGAAGACCCACCAGTTAACTAAGGCAATGGTCAGGAAAATGGCCAAGGAAACGATGGAGGCGACAGTCAAGATAATCAGTCGCAAGAAGAGGAAGAAGAAGATAATGATAGTATCAATGGTGGCTCTGATCATGGTGATTTACAATGCACACCTAGTCAGGATAATGTTGAGACCCAAGAGAAAACAAAACAACAAGGATAGGATCCCCGGTGCAAGAAGAGGAAATCTAGAAAAACAACTAACACTGATACCTTGACTGAAGAGGATATTCACATGCTAGCAGATGCTGTAGCTAAGGCCACCAAGGACATCCTCTTCATTCTAAATATGTAGAAGGTAAGCATAGCTGATCAAGTTGGGAACCATCTTACTAAGTTGGTAGACACCATTAATGAGGTCAAAGTCACTCTTGAGGCTAAGACATACGTCGTGGATCCCAATGTCCCATTAGTCACACCAGAGCTAGTGTTGTCGATCAAAGTATGGATCCAGGGGCATGCACTGGAAATAGGGATGGATATAAGTGCATTTGATGATGTTGTCAAGGATTTTGACACACTAGAGATCGACTTCTCCAAGCTGTCCTTGAGTGAAGTCTATGGCTTACAACAGGAAGTTGCGTCGAAAATACGGATGAGGGAGAATGTTGTTGCCTATCAGGAAATAAAACAACAAAAGAAGGCAAAGGCACACAAGGCCCTCCTTAGGGAAAAAGAGAAATAAATTGAGGGGTGCAAGGCCCTCCTTAAGGAAAAAGAACAAGAAATTGAGGCGCACGAGCAAAGTTGCATTGCGGTAGCTGAGGCCATTAAGGGTGCAGTCACCGCGTTCCCACCGGAAGCAAGACAGGAAGATGAAGATTCAGTAGCTAAGGTTACCCAGTTGTCGTGAATTTCAATGGAGTTAAAGAAGCAGGTTTAGGAGCTTCAAGCCATGTAGGTACCAAGCACACCTCTAGAGGTGCTTGAGGAACGCAATAAAGCGGCGTATAAGGTTGTTGTAAAGATATGCAACGGAGAAAATATCTGCACTAAGGCAGTTGAATCTGTTTCCACTATATGGGAGGCACTTTTAGAATATGAGATAGGAGAGAAGATCAAGGTGGATGTGTAGCAAGCTGATCATAAAATCACCACTACAAAGGAAGAAATGAAGAAGCTCTCGTTGCAGGAAAATGTTACTAAGATGGCTGAGATCAAACAACTTTAGTAGGAAGCTCAAGCCCTGCATGACCGAGAGCGCACTAGGAATGAGGAGGTGGAAACATATCAGTTAGAAGCAGTGTGGGTGATAGAGCTTATTCAACGTATGTAGCAGAAGCTTCAGCATATTGCCCAATTTCCAGAAGCAGGACCATTGGAACACATGAGTTCTGACCGAGTGGAGAAATTGGAGAAACAAGCTAAGGAAGTAAACCCAGATGTTGCTTCAGTGTAGCAATTTTTGAAGGAATTACATGATAAGGTTGGTCTTGTGGTGCAACCGACACTAGAAACATATGTTTTTGGGGGAAACATGAAGTTTTGCGGAACAAAATTTTGTGGAGAAGTCCATTTTTTCTTAGTGGTGGCTCAAGACGAGCCACATGTAAGTGTTGGGGGCCTGTTGGTCCAGGAGAAGAGAGACAAAAAGAAGGAAAAGTATACAAGGATAAATTAGACACGAAATAAAAAGAGGAAAAGTGCACACACAATAGGGTAAAAATAGGTCAAGAAGGGAATGAAGGAACCAGCATAGGAAGATAAAACATGCGCGCGATAGAGGAAGAGAAAAAGGAAAGCTACGACGAGGATACCTACAACGAGGAAGGAAGATCTAAGTCGATGGAAGAGGAAGGTAGAAGAGTTCAAGTTGGATAGGAAGAAATCAAGGAAGACAATGAAAGGATGAACCAGCAGAAGATGGAAGGACAATTTTTGTGGCTAGTTATGACCAGAACATGCAAGTTGAAAGACATTTTCATGGCTAGTTAATACCGTGGTTAATCTCTTCTAGGAATTTCAAGGCTAGGTATGGGCCGACATTTATGTATCCGAGATATTTTGTAATTTGTTGATACTGTAATAATTGAGTTGTACTTAGATGACCCTGTGTGGTCTCGTATATGCTATAAGCAGGAGAAACCCGCTCTGTATAATGGTTTAGAAGGTTATGTAAGTTCAGTAAGTTGGCTAGACAATATAAGTAGAAGGTCATTGAGCCATGGATCTTCCAGCTGTGTGCACGGACCTCTAGCAGAGTAGAAGAGTCAATCTAGGATATGTGCAGACCAGTAGGAGTAGATAGAAGAATAAACTAGAGAGCATGAGAGCAAGAAGATTAAGTCAGAAAGACATATCTTAAGAAAAATATGCAAGTTGCAGGTTGCAAGGTGCTATATCCATTTCTGATGCTAGGTAAATAGCACCTTGGTGGTTTTTCCCATATGGGTTTCCACATTATTTCTAGTGTTGTATGGATGAATGTTGTTGAATGGTGAATGTTTATGTGAATTTTTTCCTATCTTACATTATTACAGTTAAAGTTGTGTTATATGATCACAGTATGAATGTATGACTACTCAAAAGTATTGTTGAACTGTTGTGTATAAGTTCATGGTTAATATACTAAGTATAAATATAAGTCACGCACTGTCTGTAGAGTGCAAGGGGTTGGATGTCTCGCATCCTTACGCCATTCATTAAGGCCTAAAGACATTGTTGTGTTGTGCAGGTGAACTGTGGCACATAGTGGTGCCGCTGTCGCAAAGTGAAAGAATCCATCCCATAGTCTTTGTCGAGCACCTTGGTCATGTGCCAAGGGACTATAATCCCTCACTAAATATGGAAACATGGTTTCGGTAGTTACCCATTAAGATATATCGGGTGAGACTGTGCCTGCTTCGCAGGTGTTGCAACTGAGCTTGCTCTATCTGGTCGATGTCCTAGGGTGCCATGTTGGTATTGTGTTGAGTGATTGAACCGCGGGTCGAGACAAGAAGTAGATAGAGGCCAACATATTTCGTAGCTCATTGGAATCCTCATGTTTTCCAAACACATTGTAATATTCCATCATTGATTGCATGTGGCAATGCACATGTGGATCTACTGGATATGCAACTGGAACTACTTTTAATACTCATCACAGATGATTTGAAGTGCATTATGGACATCGAAATTGGCATCCGTGAAACTAAAGGTATGAGAAAAAGAAAATCATCAGCTCCTCCCAAGTGGTTATTTCTCTGTGCAAATCCACGAATATATACCATGACCTAGGAATTTCATATAGTGTGTGTACAAAGGAATGGACCCACTCATCCTTTGGTCATGATGCCCACAAAGTCTGACATTCCATTAGGTGACTGTTGGGGTCATTCTGCCCATCATACTTCCCACTGTGATATAATTCTATGTCGCCAAAGCGAACTATCATCAACCGTTGACACTACGCTCATTAAGTAATTATCTTTTTATGAATCTCCCACCAGTGTTTTGGAGTATCCTTCAGTGCCAACACCCATTGTGGTTTTGATACCTTCTCTTCAAACTCCATTAAGAACATGGACAACTCAGGTAGCCCTTCAAAAATTGGTAATTCGACAATATTAGTCGTGACATGGCACAACGACTACATGATCATACCACACTTCCTGAATGACACCTAGTGCATGTGGTTTTTCCATTTTTCTAACACATCGTTAGAATCAGAAGACGCGGAACTAGCACTGTGCCAACTGAGTTATTTGTCAGCAGTGAGGTGGATGTAATCTTCAAAATTTTGTAAGCATGATCCCATCCCTTGACAACTTCAGCTTTCACTGGTTCAATATATCGTCGTCCTTTGTTTTGATCCATAGGAGCAATGACTATGATGTCTTGATTCTCAAATGTCATCATCCACTTCTTGAATTTAATCACTGCCATACTATCGTTGGCCCATCCAATCCCCAACAATGCGGGATAGGAACCTCCACCATCAACAACTTTAATCACATCGAAGTTGATATAGGTATTCATACCTTCAAAATCCACAACCAAGTCCGACACATGTCTGATTGGTTGTACTTTAGCCTGATTATCCAATCGTAATTGCACAGGGGACCAACCCAACGTCGGCCTCCCCATTTTCGGTCAAGTTTTCTTTGTCAGAATATTCACATCTGAGCCGAGATCCAGAATGACTGAATATAATTCATAGTCATCGATCTGAATTTTCATGCACATTTTGTTTCTCATCTTTTTCTTATGTAGAGAGTTCCTCATGGAGTCCTTCCTCTCCTTACCCAAGCGGTGCAACAAATTTTTCAGTCTCGGCCAGAACATCGGGCTCTCTTTCCAGTGATAAGAAAATCTCAAAGAAGTGTTGCAAGGTACCATGTTGCCACAATAATCCTACCTCAAACCAAGAATCAAAAGAAGAGGGCATTTCATAGACAGGTGACTTACCAAGATTTCTTCCAATCGCATCCCGAGCTCCAAAAAATGTCTCCTTTTTAGTTGTGATATCAAATCGCGCCTTCTTTTTCCTAGCCAATCAAATCTGTGGATGGGGCCCATCTTCTTTAGTCGTTGAACCTCCATGGGTGATGATGACAATTTCAATATCCTCTATTCTAGGCTCTGTTGAGATCGTCACAATTGTCGGCCCTTAATTCTAGTTCATCAGTGGATTCAGGTTCATTGGTGGATTCAGATTTATTGGTAGGTTCATTGGTTGAATCACAGTCTAATTCCGAAGTGGAATTTGATTATTAACTTGGTTCTGTAACCGATTTTGGTTTTGTAGTTGATTTTGATTCTGCATTTGGTTCTGACTCAGCAACTGAGGAACATTCCCATCCTGCCATCTTGTGATTACCTATGGGAATTTTTCGACAGTGTGATCAATTGCGGTGTAGTATGTACATGAACACTACAATTGTCGTAAATCTCTTTGGTAATGTCTGAATACCCCACAATCATAACATTGGACAGGTCCGCGACCTCATCCTCCTCCTCTTCCAAAGCCTCCTCCTCTACCTCAGAATCCTCCACAGAATCCTCCTTGGTGCCGATACTGTGACTGAGTCAATTGTTTTGGTGGGGGATGCAGCTATTACTGAACATAGTGCACTGATTGAACATACTATGGCCACGACTGAGCCATTTCCATCTGACTATACTGTGGTTGAGGTGCAAACTATGGCTGCGGTGCAAACTACAGTCGCGGATGTGATGGTATAAATTGCATCTGTGATGGTGGTGTATGTTGCGGTTGAGGTCGAGATGTTACCACCTGAGGCTACGATTATGGTTGTTGTACTGCACAATGATCTTCACCCTTCATAAAGTATGATTCATGTGTACTTTCTTGAAGCAGATCATATGCATGATAGTATTTATCTTCATGCCCCACAGATCGACAAAATGAACAATATAGGTTTGGTGGCTTCGACACCATCTTCTTCATGTAGCTACATTATTTGTGGTGGTGCCCATAGACTTGACATATGTGACACCATGGTACACTTTCGCAACTCAGTGGGTTTGGTGCCCCAGATAGAAATAATTTAGGAAGTCAGGGAAAGTATCTTTAGTGTGTTCATATGCATGATAACGAGTGCACCAAAGGTCTTTGTGATTCTCTTTCCCTTTCTTAATGTCTTGCAACTGAAGCGTCAAGTTTTCCAGCTACGCTTGAATTTCGTTCATACCAGCTGCATTCTCCCCAATCGGTGAAGCTTATAACTTCATTGCAATCTCCAGAGCCTCACTATATGTCGTGATCTTCTACTGCATCAGTGGTTTCCGGATATGAGGTACTAGCACTGTGATAAACCATTCGTTGTGTTGAATGCCACTCATATCAAAACTGACTCTCACTATCAATGTCTTAAATATTTGATCGAAGTCCCAAATGGTCTCATTAGGAAACTACTTAATCTCTTTTAACTCAGTATTATACTGTGCTTCATATTTTTGTTTCTAGAATTCTTCAATTAGTCCTCTCCTGAATTCATCCAATGTTTTTGTAGGGGTTCCCGTAGGAACTTGTATAAATTTCATGGACCAATCCAGCGCACGACCCCAGATAGAGGTCTCCAATTGGACTTTCTTAACTTCTTCATTTATGGCCTGCCTGACAGTCCATACTACTTCACATAGAGACCAATACTGCTCAGGACCGTCAGTCTCGTTTCCATGGAACAAAGGTAACTTTGTATTGTCTCCCTCCATCTTGGGCCTTATTCCTACAAATGCTGATCTACTACTAGAATGTTGTTGGCACATCAGGAAAGTCGAAGTGGAACTTGTGCTTCTTCCTGAATATGGAGTAGTGCATGGAGGCTTGGGTACGTTGATTTTGGGGTTTGATCTTACTGTTGTTCTAGGCATAGTCTGGGTCTAGTCATCCTCTTCGTCACTGTAGGGTCGCTTCATCCTGTGTGGTATTCCTTCACGGTCTTGTGTTTCGATCACAGTAGAACCCTCCCATGTCCTCTACATCTTCTCTTGTTGAAACCTTGCTCCTCCCCTCGTAATACCACTTTCCTCCTCGGCTTCTCTCACAATCTTGTCAAAACTTGCAACCATATACCCCTTATCTTCCCATTCGTATCCCCCCTTTCGTCGTGGTATCCACCGCCTCCACACACCAGAGTTCTACTACTCGAGGTGCATCTTCAGTATACCCTTTTCGTAGACAAGAATCTTAATTGAAAATTGTAGACACAACAAGAACCTACCTATGGGTCCATTGAAAAATTCCCTTTCTGCTTCGTTGTAGGACTTGGTAGTGTTGACTACAAACCCAGTGATATATCCTTCTAGGATACTATCTAGCCAAACCTCAACATCTCGCTATGCTTTGTTGTCAGTTTCTTACAGCTCTTGGATCAATTAAGGGGTCCAGGATGTTGGCTCTCCTCCTTCTAAATTTGTCTTCTTGTAAGTGAACCACGCCAACCACTCATATAATGTGATGGGAAAATCATAAAAAAATTACTCATGAGGACCTTCGTGTATGTATCTTGCCAACCACTTGTCCATCGTCATTCTAGGGTTCTGATTTTCTGCTTCAGCAAATTCTCGTAGCTTCTGAGCAAACCAATCCTAAATTTTTGGTAGCATTGGATGCCACATATCCTCCTCTCAGTCGAAATGGAACCATTTGTTGGAGAAAACCCAACCAATAAAACTTAGTCGACAGGGGTTCCCACTCTGTCGACTCTTAAATCATCGCGATCTCCTTGAGCACTGGCCTATACAAGTTTTACCCTATCTAGAAACACCCACGAAGTGGATGAAGTATCACCTGAGATGTTTGAGGGAGGGCTGATGGAACCAAGTTTCTGCATAATAGAAGAGGATTATGGGCATCGATAATCAGTTATGACCAGTTACTTAAGAATCAATAGAACCATTCACCATTTCTCTTTAAAATATCATGTCATTCATTCATAAGAGAAATAACCATACTGTTGTGCAAATAGATCTAAGAAGATAACATTAGTCATAAGCAATAAACATCGCATTATAGATCCATGTTGTACACATTCACCATTGGATTCACAGAGACAGACAGATAGAAAGAGATAAAAGGATAACAGTATTTTATATCAACCTTTGTCTCATATTAATTTTGTGAAATCAATCATAGATCCAAAACAGATAGTGTCACCACCTAAGTTGTACTTAGTGGTTTTTTATCAAGTGAGCCTGGTAAACCGGACAAGGATAACTTGTTCAGACTTCAGAAGACCTTTAGTCTTGCTTCTGGGAAGCTTTGTTGTATTATATAACATGTTCATACCCCTTGTGGGAGTTTTAATAAAATGTTCTAGCATGATGATAGTGTCTATAAAGACTCGGTCTCCTAGACCTCATTTTTCAATCCAATCCGCCCAGGGTGTTTTTTCCCTTGGTTATTATCAATTGTTGAATAAACGACTTATATTTTCTGAGTTTTTCACTCCATACCTCCAAAGTTGGGGTGGTCGGCTTGGCATTTGGGCCTAGTGAGGTTATTAGAGTCTGTGTGTCAATGTATAAACATTCTAGGCATTATTCTCAAGTCATATGAACATGTCTAAGTCCCCCTAGGTTTTCCAATTTTTTTTATTTTTTTAATTTTTTCAGTGTTTTTTATTAAAATTTAATTTTTCCAAAACTTAGGCTATTTTTTAATAGTTTAATTGGAAAAATTGGTTTTGTAATAAAAGTGGGCCAAATAATCATTTTCAGTCATGTAGGTGCTCATTTTCAAGCTGAGAGCACCATGTAAACCCATGGACCCACTTTTTTCAGGTATTGAGTGATTTTCCTTCACTCATGTCAGAAAACCCCAAAAAATCAATTATTGATTATTTTAATTAATAAATTAATGAATAATGGAGCAAATCCAAAATCTTAGATCAGTGGATTCTCAATCGATTTGATTGAAATTAGTCATATATAAACTAGATTGACTAGATCTAACAAATCCTTGACTGAAGAAGCTGATATGGACAGATCCAGAGTTGAACTTCAGCATCCTTGATGGGGAATTGTGCCCTCTCTCTCTCCTCCCCACATGTGGGCTCTCCTAGAAGCTCTATGGATTGATGTGTCAGTCTCTGGGTTGATGTGTCAGCTCAATCAGCCCCCTGATTGACAAGTAGACTCAGTGGAAGCTCAATTCATCTCCAGATCGGCATTGATTGACTCTCCCTCAGCTATAGTGGTATGTCTCCTTGGGATTTGTACCCCACTGGGTTAGATCTCCTATTTTTTGTATAAATAAAGCTGAGGCTGTATCTTCCAAGCTAGTTAGAGTTGGATTGAGGAGCTGTTGCCATTGTAATACTGCTATATTTTTTGTGAATAAAGAATATTTGGAGGCTATGTCGTGTAGTGCATGTGTTTGTGTGGATTCCTGTTATAGCGGATTTCACCACACTAGGTGAATCACACATTGTATGGCCTTCCCCTATCCCGCTGCAGACTCATTAGCCCTTATGGACCACTTTTTTCCTTTTGATGTATCCTTGACCATCCCTAAAAACACAAGAAAAATGATATACGCGTCCTTTTCCCCGATAACCATGTACATACGTGGATATTCCCTCTATACTCGCGTACATCGGGATGTGTGCATAATCCAAAACCTTTTGGAGCGTTCCTTGACTTGGATCTGACTCATATGACTCCTGGCCTCCCATATGCCTTGAGATCGCACAGATTTGACCTTTCAGTATCCATTTGAAAAGCTATATAAGGAACCCATTGAGACATTGAAAGCATAAGAGAGAATTGAGAGTAACGTAACTATAGTCCATTGTTGCCATAACTATACTTGAGTCTGCATCCCTTTGTCCCTTTGGAGCACTGTTGTGTTCTTCCCAAGCTTTCCTTTTGCTAGTGAGCTTGCTATCGAAGTGATGGAGGATTGAGGTGGTGGAGGCCCAAGTGGGGGATTCAGTTTCTCCGGTTCACAGATGTGCCGTCAGAGGTTGTCACTTGTAATCTCTGATTCATATTAATAGAAATATCTTTTCCTGTCCAGTAATGTGTATTTGAATGAATGTTGAATCCATTGGAATATGCCAAATGCTTTTACATTATTGATTATATATGCTAGAATAGATCTAACACCATGAAATATAATATGCTTGTATTGTTTACTTGTTGTTGAGGACGTGCTATAACAATTCAAGCTGAAGATTAGAAAGCTCAACGGGGATCTACTTCAACCGTCCGGAATAAGGTACGAGGTTCGATCCTTTAGTGTTAAAAGTTTTTATTTCTATTGCATATTGGGAAAGATTGGTTTCTAGAGTCTAGCTGTCTGTTGTGGTACCCCAAGCCATAGGAATTTCTCTCCATAACAATTCCCAGCGTCATGCTGCTAATGTGGTAACTGCAATTTCTTTCCAATTTCTATGCTGCTTTTTTTTTCTAGATTTGAGGATTCGGTTGAATCAAGTAAGGGTGTAAAATAGGAAATTTATATTACTTACTCTTGTTTATCCATATTATGTATGCTCAAGAATTTCAGTTATATGTTTAAATAAGATTACTTTTGCATGATCTTTCACTTTTGTTGCTTTATACATCTATATCCAGATCTCACGAGGTGTTGTGCAGGTTTGTGTTATTTAGTTGTAGGTTCCTTATTGGACGAAGGTGTGGATCAATATTGACGCCATTTCTTATCCAATAATCTCAAGACGCTGTCCCTCAATGCTCCACAAAATAGCCTCCTTTCAACTTGTTCCATTCAAGCAACGGACCGACCTTCTCTCCTCTTCTTCTCTTTTCTTAAAAAAATCAATTTTCTTACCTGGTTACTGTGTTTGAAAGCTTGTTATAATTTGGATATATTATATCAAAGTAAAATTTACATAGATATTCTATTTCAAAGCTCATAGTTTATATCTCAATTCTAAAAAGTATCATTAAGCATTCTAGATCTAACATAAGGAAATCGTCCATTTTGCATGGCAAGTTAAAGAAATCAGTAGGTTGCATGCTCTAGATTTTCTTTTATGTTTTAAAAAGATTAAATCCAGAAATTAGTGCATATTTAATTGTCTTCACAAACGGCAAGCCAAGACCCAAGGAAATATTTCTTTCCTTGGTTCCTTTTTCACCTGTTTAGCTAGTTTTAACTTAATCTTTTTTTGAGTTAAGGTAGGCTGATCCAAAGGTAATTTTAAAGTGATTTTGGGAATATGTTATTCTAACATTATTTATTGTTTTTATCAGGTTTAAAATAAAATAAAATAATCTATTGTTCGAAATTGGCCTCAGGATCGTTCAAATCCCCTCCAGGGGTCTCCCCTTTCACTAAAATTTAAAAATTTTGGAGAGTTGTAAGATCTTGGTTTCATCCTGTATAAGGAACAAGAAGGTTTTTTTATTTCCATTTTCTAATATTGTAACCAATAATAATAAAATAAAATATTTTTTTAGTAGGCTCTTTCGAGCTTGCTCCCCATCCCCCCAGGGGGGGATCTGCGTCCGTTTCACTTTTTTTATTTTTTCCCCTTTTTTCTTCTCTAGTTTAGTACTGACATCCAGGATTGTATAATTTGATATAATTTTGCATTATTCTATATTTTAATTTCAAAAGTAGTCATACTACTTACCCCACGACTTCATGATTGACCCGCAAGGCGAAAGAGATGCGTGGTAGGACTAATTAGAAAACCGGTGTTGTGTATATTTGATTCTTTTTTCATCAATTGTTTCATTAGACATAATAAAATCAACCCCTCCTTGATTCCCTGGTTGAAGTCCACTTGGATCGAAAGAGGTTCCTGGAGGGTTTTCTTTTTAACAAGAACAACTATTTTAAAATTTACTAAAAATAACGAAGACTCCAGTGTGTATGCTTTGTACTTGGATGCGGTTCATCCGATCAGTCAAGCTGCATCAAAAGCACTTGAGTGACTAGAATAATTAGTATTAACTCTCCCCAAATTGACAAACCATTAAGAGAAAATCCAACGCCTCGATCAAACCATTACGATGGAAAAGTACCCAAAGGAAGCGAGAACTTCTAAAAAGTGACCTCGGGCTGTCGATCTCTGTTACACCTTCGGGTGCATTATGAACAATATACTTAGAGACTCCATTCAGCCAAAATATTCCTTGCGGGTAGTCGTGATAGTTTAGTTTTGGATATACTTCATGTACCCCCTGGGTATATTTGGAGTCCCCTCGCCTAAGTTAAATTACTCATATTCTTACATTAATTTAAAATTAACCAAGATACAATTGCACAACATTCATTCCAGCACTTGCAAGCACTCTTAATTTTTTTTCAACTCCATTTTCCTGGCACTGGTCAAATTTTATTTCTTTCAATCTATATGTCATTGGGTGTCATTTTCATGCTTACTTGTGATTATCTTATCATGCTATTTGTTGTTTACAATTGTTAAATCAAAACTCCTAAAAAACTTACTCTTTAATACGATCATCATACTAGATAATTTTGCCTTAGTAACTTAATGGGGTCTACCCCCCTTGGCTTCATTAGGAGTTGAGCCGAAACGAAGGAGTCAAGAACAAGGTGACAGCCTTGAATTGAGACTTTCCCCCAAGGACACACCGAGTGGCTTGAAGATTTCTACCACGTAATCCAGGTGTGTGAAGGCGACAACACTTTTTGGCACCATTTCCAGGGATAAATCTTTTTATTCTCGAGTACGAATTTTGTTTTCTTCCTTTTTGTTTTTTATTTGCTTGATGAATGCTTAGAGTAGAGCTTTAATTTTCATCTGGCAACTCCACTGACCTTTTTTTTAGTTTTTATTTTTTCAAAGAAAAGCAAAAAATATTTTTTGTGAAAATATTTATAAATGCTTATTTTTCTTTTTCACATGGAGACTCCATTGAAGGGATAAAACCCTGCTTTCTCATAAATTTGTTGAGACTTGTTGTGTGTAGATGAGCTCATATGACATAGTAAAACATTAAAATGCTCATTATTCGATAGCTTCGCTTTAGTACAAAATACATGGTTGATATATGCTACTGAAAGGCCATTATGGATGATGAAGATTATGGTGCTCTAATTTCTAATGCATATCCTTCCATCGATTTCTCGGGCATCCCAGGTTTTCCTAACTATGAACCATATCTCCAGGATGAAAGATATTCCCAGGCTCCAACTTTTTTATGGAAATGGTGATTCAGCTATTTGTCACATCATATTTGTTTTTGCATTTGTGACAAAACTCAACATACTTCATACGGATAATGTGATGCGAATCTTTGCTCATTCTTTGAAAAATAAGGCTTGGACATGGCTTTGTGGTCTTCCTGATAAATGCATTACCTCCCATGGAGATTTGTGTGCTATGTTTTTTGAGAGGTGGCATGATGGTGAGGGAGATATGATGATGGTTGTAGAAAGGACCCTCACCTACCTAAATGAGATAAAGGAGCCCATGACTTCCATTGTAGATTAGGACACTCAGGATGATCCTATTGAAGAGATTCGGGAGGAGCCCATGATTGAACACATTGTTGAAGACTCTCCTCATGTCACCATAGCTGAAAACATTGAATATTTGAGGTATTCTCAAGTGTGTTGCAATGCTGATATTTTTCCGGAAATCCCTCTAGAGGAACCCATTGAGCAACACATCCTAAGTGATCCCATTGAGTATGTTCAAAAAGTTTCCTTGATTGAAGATAGTATTGAAGATCCTTTTCATGATATCATAACAAAAGCCTATAAAAAGACTTATGATACGATCAATATGGTGTGTGATGACACTAGACCTTGTTTTCCATATAATGATGACAATATGGAGGGTTTACTACCTTATGACATTTTTTCTGAAGAAGATGAGTATGAAAATGAGGACAAGTATAACTTGGAGCATGACACAAGTGACGAAGACTCCCTTATCTCCGACAAAGATATTGATGAGGAGTCCTAGACATTCATGGAAAATCCAGTCTATGACATGAACAAAGAGGAAAATAATGAACCAGAAAGTTTTGATGGTTTTGTTGATTCTCCTGTCTATGGCATATCTAAAGGAGAGAGCATGGACCTTGTGGCCTTGGGAAACTTTGATATGGAAAAGGAGCATGCAGTTTATCCATATGATCAGTCTGAGCCATATATCAATATCAATAATGAGGACAAAGAGAAATTGATATCAGAACTTGATATCAGCAATGGGGAATCCATCACATATGACATGGATGGGAGTGATGACTATTGGAATTTCATAGATAATCCAACTTGTGAAAATCTTATTAAGAATTCCATCCATGTTATGTCTAGCAAGGGGAGGGTCTATTCAAAAAATTGTGGAAGTCCAATCTACGATGCGTCCATAGAGAAAAGCACAGATCTGGATACCTGGGAAAATTTTAGTATGGAAGAGGAGCATTTAGAACCTTCACATGGTCATTCAGAGTCATATCATGCATAGCCGCACAAAGGTATCAGTAATGAAGAAATTGAGAAGCGGTGTTGTGAAAATTCCGATGTGATGCAGTCAGTGGAATATCAGTCTCAACCATCTTTTTCACATATATAGGTTCCTTATGATTTGGAGCTACTTGGGGTTTGTGCAATGAGTTATCATTTGATAATCCCCGATGATCAGTATGATGATGTAGTCAGTCTGCCTCATCGTGTTGATTGGTATATTGGTCCTATCCAGTCATGGATAGAAGTAGCATGCACGAGCACATACCATTTTGGGAAGCAATTCGGTGAAGTATTATATTCTTATGATCTCCCATCCATCCCCCCCATTCCGAGTCATCACGTAGGTTTGCATTTTCTGAATAAAGTATCCTTACTTTGGCTGGTAACCAAAGACAAGGAATTTTTTTTATGTTAATAAAATGCTTAGGTGGTTACATTGGATTTATGATTACACTTAACTCTTTGTATATCATGCTTAGAGTAGGAAAATAAGCACCTTAAAAGAGAGAATTTACTTTCTACATTTCTATTTTGTACTTAGTTATAACAAAACTTTTCTTGCATTAGTTAGCTACATTTATTTTGTTTGAATAAATTAGCTTGATGGTTCATTTGGATTTTATATAAAGCTTTTGCTACTAAGGTTTTCTTGTCAGGTTGAGATGTTTTTTACAAGGTGTATAAACCAGAGATTTTGGTGTTCTTGTAACCTCTCCTTGGACTATGACCAGATCGAGCACACGTCCCACAGTTGGAGCCAGATGTTACCACCTAAGTTGTACTTGATGGTTTTTTATCAAGTGAGCCTAGTGAACTAGACAAGGATAACTTGTTCGAACTTATGAAGACCTTCAGTCTTGCTTTTGGGAAGATTTGTTTTACTATATCACATGTTCATACCCCTTGTGGGATTTGTAATAAAATGTTCTAACATGATAGTGTCTGTAAAAGACTCAGTCTCCTAGACCTCATTTGTCAATCCAATAAGCCCAGGGTGTTTTTTCCCTTGGATATTATCAATTGTTGAATAAACGACTGATAATTTCTTAGTTTTTCACTCCATACCTCCAAAGTTGGGGTGGTCGGCTTGGCATTTGGGCCTAGTGATGT
The DNA here is from genome assembly GCA_001517045.1 of Pseudotsuga menziesii. NCBI lineage: Eukaryota > Viridiplantae > Streptophyta > Pinopsida > Pinales > Pinaceae > Pseudotsuga > Pseudotsuga menziesii. The sequence continues at coordinate 120,623 of LPNX010540592.1, read as the reverse complement.
TGCTAGAGTCTATGTGTCAATGTATAAACATTCTATGTGTCAATGTATAAACATGCTAGGCATTATTGTCGAGTCATATGAACATGTTTAAGTCCCCCTAGGTTTTCCAATTTTTTTATTTTTATTTTTATTTTTTCAATGTTTTTTATTAATATTTAATATTTCCAAAACTTAGGCTATTTTTTAATAGTTTAATTGGAAAAATTGGTTTTGTAATAAAAGTGGGCCAAATAATCAGTTTCAGTCATGTAGGTGCTCATTTTCAAGCTAAGAGCACCATGTAAACCCATGGATCCACTTTTTTCAGGTTTTGAGTGGTTTTCCATCACTCATGTCAGAAAACACCAAAAAATCAATTATTGATTATTTTAATTAATAAATTAATGAATAATGGAGCAAATCCAAAATCCTAGATTAGTGGATTCTCAGTCGATTTGACTGAAATTGATTAGATATGAACTAGATTGACTCGATCTGACAAATCCTTGACTAAATAAGGTGATCTAGACAGATTCAGAGTTGAACTTCAGCATCCTTTATGGGGAATTGTGCCCTCTCTCTCTCCTCCACACGTGTGGGCTCTCTTGGAAGCTCTTTGGATTGGTGTGTCAGTCTCTGGGTTGATGTGTTAGCTCAATAAGCCCCCCGATTGACTAGTAGGCTCAGTGGAATCTCAGTTCAACTTCAGATCGGCATTGATTGACTTTCTCGTAGTTGCAGTGGTCTGTCTCCTTGGGATTTGCGCCCCCCTGGGCTGGATCTCTTGTTTTTTGTATAAATAAGGCTCAGGACACCTCTTCCAAGCTAGTTAGAGTTGGATTGAGGAGATGTTTCCATGTTAATACTACTATATTTTTTGTGAATAAATAATATTTATAGGCTATACCATGTAGTGCATGTGTTTGTGTAGATTCCCAGTATCATGCTGCTAATGTGGTAACTACAATTTATTTCCAATTTCTATGCTGCTTTTGTTTTCTGGCTTCAAGGATTTGGTTCAATCAAGTAAGGGTGTAAACTAGGAAAGTTATATTACTTTCTCTTGTTTATCCAGATTATGTATGCTCAAGAATTTCAGTTATATGCTTAAACCAGTGTAGATCCAAATCCTAGGCTCTATCAAGTGCTGAGAGGGATCAAATCCCCCGAGGTGCAAACCTCCTTTAGTAAAAAGGGTGCAATTACTAGTGGAATTAACAAAATATAAAGCAAGTCAGCAAAACTTGAAAGATATACATTTAGAATACAAAAATAAGACTAGTAATTACCAACATTTAAAGTTCACTAATACCATATATTACTAGCGAAATTAACAAAATATAAAGCAAGTCAGCAAAACTTGAAAGATATACATTTAGAATACAAAAATAAGACAGAACAAGCAGCGTGAATAGAAACATGAAAATAAATTAGTTGAAAATAGAAAAGGATCTGGCGAGCATACTCGACAACATGTTGCTTGAACTTGCGTATTTCGGAGAGCATCTGCCAGAAAAAGGGATTCAAAACATTTGTTCTCTGCGCAAACAATCCGGCCAGGCCATTACGGCTGGCCCATTCATTTCCCTTGCCGTTGTCCAGAATTACAGAGAACGACATATCGGATAACTCCAAATCCACTCCAAGTTCCTCGAAGAATTTCATCGTGTATGAATAAGGAGCCTGTATTGCCACAGACTTTTCAATAATAATAAAAAAATCATGTAATCCAAGGTGTTCATTGGGAAATGTAGGATTTTTTAATCTTTCGAGTATATAAAATAATGTTTTCCATATTTCATTGATCAATTGGAGGAAAAAAGATAATATTTTCATATTTTGATGAATCATACCATCAGGGAAGCTAAAAAGACATTGGTATCCATCCTATAAAGAGAAAAATACATCATTTTCATTATTTCATTAATCAATCAGAGAAAAGAAATATTTTCACTCTTTTCACTATTTCAGGGCTCAACTATTTTCACTGGTCTGGATTGTATCCCTTAAATTTAAAAAAATAAAATATTTTTGTTATTTCATAAAGCAAAAGTATTTTCTTATAATATTTTCATTATTTCATGAATCACGGAAGAAAGATCACATTTTCACGGTAGTCTGGAGTCTATCCTGTGCATACAACCTTCCTAAAAAAATATTTTCATTATTTCATATTCAACGGGAGAAGAGATAAAAATTTGCGTTATTTTTCAAAAAATATGATAATAAATTTTCTTTATTATCAGCTAGAAAATGGAATGTTACATGATTGCATAGCATGAACCAACATTCTCCCCCTAAAGAAGGTAATATTTTCATTATTTCATCAATCAACGGGAGAAATTATTGAAGCTCTGGTCTCCATCCTTAAATACATTTTTTCAGAAAAAAATTAACATTTTCATTATTATTTCTTTAATCAGCTGAGGATTGGAAGCTTACACTATTGCAGACCATGAATCCTAAGTCCAGGTCAATTCCGTACACAGAAAAGGTACGTGCATGGCCTTCAAGATAGATTTCTTTCTCATACACAGAAAAGGTGTAGGTGCGTGCATGGCCTTCAAGATAGATTTCTTTCTCGTACACAGAAAAGGTGCCGACATGTTAGTAATGTTACATCACGTGACAAGATCTCCCCCATAATATTCACTTTCACTATTATTTTTTGCTGACATGTTAGTAACTTTACATCACGTGACAAGATCTCCTCCATAATATTCACTTTCACTATTATTTTTTGCCGACATGTTAGTAACGTTACATCACATGACAAGATCTCTCCCATAATATTCACTTTCACTTTTATTTTTTGCCGACATGTTAGTAACGTTACATCACGTGACAAGATCTCCCCCATAATATTCTTTTTCACTATTATTTATTTTTTGCCGACATGTTAGTAAAGTTACATCATGTGACATCACGTGACAAGATCTCCCCCATACTGGGCTGTAGAGCACCTCTCGGCGCAATAAGATTATTTTTGCATGATCTTTCATTTTTGTTGCTTTATAAATCTATATCCAGATCTCACGAGGTGTTGTGTAGGCTTGTGTTATTTAGTTATAGGTTCCTGATTGGACGAAGATGTCGATCAAGATTGATGCCATTCCTTATCCAATAAGCTTAAGACTCTATCCCTCAGCGGTCCACAAAAGGGCCTCCTTTCAGCTTGTTCCATTCAAGCAACGAGCCGACCTTCTCTCCTCTTCTTCTCTTTTCTTAAAAAAATCAATTTTCTTACCTAGTTGCTGTGTTCGAAATATTTTTTATCATTTAGATATGTTATATCGAATTAAAATTTACATATATCTGCTATTTCAAATCTCATAGTCTAGATCTAAATTCTGAAAAGTATCATTAAGCATTCTAGATCTAGCATAAGGAAATCGTCCGTTTTGCATGGAAAGTTAAAGAGATCAGTAGGTTGCATGCTCTAGATTTCCTTTTATGTTTTAAAAATATTAAATATAGTAATCAATGCATATTTCATTCTCTACACAAACAACAAGCCAAGATCCCAAGGAAAGCTTGCTTTCCTTGGTTCCTTTTTCACTTGTTTAGCTAGTTTTAACTTAATCTTTTTTTGAGTTAAGGTAGGCTGATCCGAAGGTAATTTTAAAGTGATTTTGGGAATATATTATTCTAACATGCTTGCTATTTTTTAGCAGGTGTAACCGAAAATAAAATAAGCTGATGTTCCAAAGTGGCCTCAGGAGCGTTCAAATCCCCCAAGGGGTCTCCCCTTTCACTAAAATTTAAAAGTTTTGGAGAGTTGTAAGATATTGGTTTCATCCTGTATAAGGACCAAGAGGTTTCTGATATTTCCATTTGTTGATATTGTAACCAATAATAATAAAATAAAATCTTTTTTGAGTAGGCTCTTTCGAGCCCACTCCCCATCCTCCCAGGGGGGATCTGTGTCCATTTCACTTTTTTGTTTTTTTCCCTTTTTCTGCTCTAGTTTAGTACTGATATGAAATATTGTATACTTTGATATAATTTTGCATTATTCCATATTTTAATTTCAAAATTAATCATACTACTTACCCCACGACTTCCCGATTGACCCGCAAGGGGAAAGAGATGCATGGTAGGACTAATTAGAAAACCAGCATTGTGTATGTTTGATTCATTTTTGATTAATTGTTTTGTTAACCAAAATAAAATCAACCCCTCCTTGATTCCTTGATTGAGGTTCACTTGGATCGAAAGATGTTCCTGGAGGGTTTTCTTTTTAACAAGAACACCTATTTTAAAATTTAGTAAAAACAACGAAGACTCCAGGGTGTACACTTTGTACTTGGATGCGTTTCATCTGACTAGTCAAGCTACATCAAAAGAACTTGAGTGACTAGAATAATCATTATTCATTCTCCCCAAATTGACAAATCATCAGGAGAAAATCCAACACCTTGATCAAACCATTACGGTGGAAAAATACCCAAAGGAAGCAGGAACTCCTGAAAAGTGACCTCGGGGTGCCAATCTCTATTACACCTTTGGGTCCATTATGAACAACAGCCTCAGAGACTCCATTCAACCCACATATTCCTTGCAGGTAGCCGTGACAGTTTAGTTTTGGACATACTTCAAGTACCCCCTAGGTATATTCGGAGTCCCCTCGCCTAAGTTAAATTACTCATCTTCTTACATTAATTTAAAATTAACCAAGATACAATTGCACAACATTCATTCTAGCACTTGCAAGCACTCTTAATTTTTTTTCGACTCCATTTCCAAGGCACTGGTCAATTGTTTATTTCTTTAAATCTATATGTGATTGGGTGTCATTTTCGTGCTTACTTGTGATTATCTTATCATGTTATTTGTTGTTTACAATTGTTAAATCAAAACTCCTAAAAAACTTACTCTTTAATACCATCATCATGCTAGATAATTTTTCTTTAGTAACTTAATAGGGTCTACCCCCCTGGCTTCTTTAGGAGTTGGGCCTAAACAGAGGATTCAAGAACAAGGTGAAAGCCTTGACTCGAGACTTGCCCTCAAGGACACACCGAATGGATTGAATATTTATGCCACATAACCTAGGTGTGTGAAATGTGGCAATAGACAACAATTCAATTGAGTCTCAAACTCCCAATTCTCATTCTATGATTCTCTGATTGTCTCTATTACATTTACAATTCTTCTTCTATTTATGGGCTTGTGCCTTTAAATTCATGGTCCACTTCTAACTAACTCCTAACTGATTCTACTAACTAATTACCAATATCCACAAACTATGGTCCAAAAGTACAAAAAGTGACACAAAATATTCAAAATAATGTCTTCTGAGCTTGTGCAACATCCATGATGCTATGCAACTGATTTGTCCCAAAACCCCTACCAACACAAGTCTAGAAAAAAATAGAGTGTCACAAATCACAAGTAGGTCAATGTCAACATCAAATAAAATAACTCCAACAACAGAAGGATGACATTAACAATACACATTAGTTAGAGATCACAAAATTCAATAAGACACTACCAAGAAATACTGAAGAAATATTTCGACTAAGAAACTCTAACAAAATCCTAGTTACAAAACTAAAATAAAAAATAAAAAAAATTTCAAAAGTTGAAACGAGTTAATGAAGACATTGAAGGGAACATACTAGAAAAGCAAGAAAAAAATCATCACCTTAGAGATCTTAAGAAAGAACTAGAGGAACAAATTAAGAAGTTAAAACATAATGAAAAGTTTCAAAAAGAGATGATCAAGAAGATTCAAAATGATAACACATTACTAGAAAACGCATTAGAAGAAATACAGAAGGAGGTTTTAAAAGAATCAAGAATAAAAGTACAAAATATAGAAAACGACACAGTTATAGGTCCAATATAGATCACAACTCAAGAGTATGTCAAACTAGTGGAAGAAAGGTATACACGAACTCCCTATAGAAATCCACGTCATAAAATAAGAGATAATAAAAGACAGATACAACTAATGGAATATATGTATACTACTACAAATGAACTCTAAGACGTCACCATATCGTGGAAGTGAAATGCTCCAAAAAAGAATAGAATTAGGATGGATCAATCCTTTTTCATTTTAAAAGTTGTGTTCAAGACTTACCAGCACATATCATCATGTAACCACAACTATGACAAAAAATACACCAATGCGATAAGGTCACAAACAAAAGTAACTACAAAAAATATTATTCAATAATTATTTTAGTACAAAGCATTCTGAAGAGGAAGGAAATGTAACATATAAAATATATATGATGTGGTTGAATAGAAAATGGGATAGAGAAGAAGCTCTTCTTTTAGTGTTGTATAGTCTGGTATACGCATGATACCTTCCCAGCCTCTATAGCTCCTCCTTATTTTCTCTTCTAAACACCCAACCTTGTTTCTCTAGCCCCATTTGGGGGGAAGAAACCTACCACGTGACAAGATGAAAAAATACTAGGTGACAGTTAGGATCCCAAACCCTTATGTGTCAAAAAGTATGGTGAGAGCCCCTCAGGTACCAATTCTAGTACATGAATCATGTTCGATGGCTTCACCTTTGACTCTCTAGCACACAGATCTGAAAGTACTAGCGAGCATAAAGGCTCCATCATGTGCATCCCAAAGGAAACTATAGTACCAATGTCACTTCCCCTCCCTTCCACTAGAGAGATAATGCGACCATAGTGCTACCTAATTGATGCAGGATCATCTAGCTTGGAGTTCACTCTATTCAAGTCTGTATATAAAATCTGTAACTTCCAAATACCAGAGAAATTGATCATGTCAGTGATAAATTTGATGATCTACAAAGAAATATCTCAGAGGAGATTGAACGAAAAAGAAAGATCGCGACGGAAATAGAAGGTCACAATCTATTCTGCATCAAGAAACTGATCAACAGATGAGAATCAACCTGCAAGAATCAACTGTGCGGAAAGCTTAAGTTTGAGGAATCAGGGAAATATGGAAATTGCAATCCTGCATCTTGCATGTGGAATAAACCGTTGCAGATATAATTAGTTATGGAAATAGATATTGTGAAGCTGAATCCCACATCCTGCATCGCACAAGTTGTGGAAAGGATAGTTGTGGAAGGAGATATGTGGGGAATAGAATTTACAGAAGGACGTTTCCATATCTCCCATCCCACAAGTTGCAAATTCAACATGTTAACAGAAGTCTTGGACATATTTGGTCATTCAAGCCATCACCAATCCATAAAATCTAAGCCTCATAACGTAATTTAAAAATGAATTGAAATAAAACATACGCAGATGCATGCAATTGCAATTATACAACGAAAGAAATTCATCAATTCAACACATTAGGCATGTTCATCATATTTCGTTAAGCAAATACAAATGCAGATATTAACATAGACAATAGTACTTATCTTGAAAGAAGTTTGTCCTGCAACCAGATACATCCCTACAGTGTTCCACCTAAGCATAGGCCAGTGTACTAATCAATCTCTCAGCAGCACTGCCACCCCCAAGATGGGCATGATTCCCACAAGGAATAAGGGAACCCTAGAAGACTTAGACATAGCCAAGGATACAACAAAACTTAGCCAAGCCAACATAGTTGGGTTTATCAGGCTGCAAAGGAGATGGAAAGGCTGACTGCTAAGCTAGTAATCTCAACCCCATAGCTATGGACACCTGCACCAGATCTAGCTTGAGTTCTAAAAAATCTACACACGCAACACAAGGAAGCATCCCCTTCTCTGCTATAAAGTCCCTTAGGCTATTCCTTCCCTTCCAGTGCAATTTAGGGTGTTCAAAGAATAAAACCATCCCCCTAGATATGTCTGTGAGGTTCCTTCTCAGACTAGGATTATCAATCTATTCAGACCCCATTTCCACTCCCAAACCAATTCAGAGCAAGGAAAAATATGCACACACAACAAGATACAAAATTCACAAAATCGTAATTCTTTGTTCTCCATTCACTCCATAGAACCAAAACAGATTTTTTGGGCATGCACAATATGAGGAAACAACCAAAAACGTGAAGGATAAAAACCCGGGAAGGTTCAGTTGTGTGAGAGCTCCACGTGAATGAAGGATGGATGATTGAAAACATCATGCAGCTCCCCCAAAACATGAGGGAATATGAAAAAGTGAATGCATGAGGGAATGGGCATATGTTTTTGGGTATTTTCTTGCCCATGAAATCAAAACACATTTTTCAAAAATGGGTGCTCTGCCCAATTCGATTTTTTTCCCATACTATTCCCATTCCCATGCAATAACTACCTCAACCAAATTCTGGCAGAAATAAATGATTGGGGAAAAAGACAAGAAATGGGTAGTTGACAGTTTTTATGGGTTTTCCCCAATAGCTCAAGGTTAAACATTTCCCCCCTCTTATCCTTAGGAAATCATGCCCTCGTCTCATTATTTGTTGCATTGACATAGTTGGTTGTGAGTTTTTAATTAAATAGTGTTTTTACATGATGTCCAAAAATAATAATGTGTCGGCTAGCACAAAATACCATTGGCATTGATTTTAATCGTCGAAACCTAAAACACTAAATATATGGTGGGGGTTTTTCCTTTAGCTCCACAGCATGATTAATTACAATATTTACATCATACACATTTAATGAAAATAGGGTCAAAACCAAGGTGTTACAACCAAGGTATGAGATCACACCTAATAATTTTTTTGAATACATTCAATACATGTATCACCATACCATCATCTATAAATTTATAGGTCTCTGGCCATAAAAAAAGCATTGATCAGTTGGATCAAGGACAAGTCAAATATGAAAGACACTATGAGCTAAATTTAGGTTCAAAAGCTTGATTCAAAGTTATATTCAATCAACCAGATAACTACATCGTAGCCTTTGAAGGAGGTCCTTACTTGTTTAATGCTTTTGTCCTTTACATGAGACCTTGGAAAGGAAACTTCATGCTAGAGTTGTAGTAATCCAAGGAGGCTCATGTCTAGATCAAACTCTTCTCCCTACCACAAGAATAATGGGATCTGGGAACATTGGAGGGAATTGGAAATACCATGAGTCATTTTGTCAAAGTCTCTGAGTTCACCCTCCAAGGTCACTACACCTCCTTTGCTTGAATCTATGTTTGCATGAACATCTCACAACCCCTCCCAAAAGCAATATGCGTTGAATTTCAATATTTTGAGTGGCTTTGAATATTGGACTATGGATGTACCCCTTTCCGCTGCTACAAATGTCATGAACAAGGACACATTTTCCATGGATGTCCTCAAAAAATGACCATCCCCCAACCAAATGCTTCCCAAGAAAAAGAATCAGAGGGATTCTCAAAAGTTACAAACAAAAGGAAAAACCCCCAAAAGACCTCCATTCCATTGGCTAACAATTCAGTTCCCACTTGAAACTAATTTGAATACCTCTCATACCACCCTAAAACTGCTAACCCTCTCCAAGAATTTGATACCATTCCCTCCCTTTCAATCCCCACGTCCAATCCTTCTCCACCAGAGGAAAAAATGATGGATTCCCCTAAGGACATGGATGATTTTGATCTTAGATATCTGTACTTACAAGGATTGGAGGATTGATTCTTGAAGAACATCCTCATTCTTCAACCACAAATCAGACTCTTCAAAAATCCATAATAAAACATAGAAACACCTCTAAGAAAACCCCCAAAAACAAAGGAAATGATCCCAACCTAGGGATTAAAGGAAATGGAAGGAAATACTTGAAAAAAAACATCAGGCAAACAAAAAAAAGGATGAATATCCAAAATATAAATACTAGATGAGGTGGGATCTCTGATGCTAGACTCAGACCAATATGACCAGTTGATAGATTTCTTCTCAACTTTACCCCTTGTTCAGCAATGAAGATTATTGCCTGGGATATAAGAGGAATAAATGGTCCCTCCTAGCAACATCTTCTCAAAAGTAAAATCATGGTGGAAAACCCCACAATTCTAATGATATGAGAAACCAAATGCACTTTTCAAATTCTTGAAAATATATCTAAGAAAATATGGAACAACTAAAATAATATGGTCATGGATGTTATGGGAGCTTTAGGAGGCCTAGCTCTATTTTGGAATCCTGCAAAAAACATTATGGACAACTTTGCATCCATGCCTAACACTCTCTTAGTAAGATTCAATCCGATAGGAAAAAATAAGAAAGGGATGGATCTCTAATATTTATGGGCCACAAACATCAGTGCAAAAGATCGTCCTTCTTAATCAACTGCAATGGTTCAGAATTTTTTATCTATATCAAGATTGGGTCTTTGGAGGGTATTTTAATATGATAAAAAATCTCCTAAGAAAAGAGGAGGAATAAGAAGATTGTATAGATACATCGAAGCCTTCCAACACTTCATCTATGGGAATATAATAAAACCACTTAATACTTATGATAAAAATATTTAATCATTTTTTATTAAATTCCAACCTACTAGCTTAGATAGTTGGCATCCATTTGCACCACATGGTCAACACTTTCCATATATACCCCAGCAGCCCTTTTATCCTGATTTTAGTTTAATCATGTCCACTTTATTGACTTCCATAATTAGTAAATGTTGTTAGAATAATCAACCCATAATTAGCTACCTTAGACATTAATTAATCCAATTTTTGTCTTATTTGCCTAGTTTCCATATTCCACCTTATGCAAGTTGTCCTCCACACATCCAAAGTGGTCAAACTTGCTAAATTTGAGTCATGGAGTGCTTGGGAAACCACTTGGAATCAAATCTACTTTATTCCTGGCCTTCCTAGCACATGTCTGCTTTTTCTGCTTGATTGCCTGCTTTTTCTGAGTTTTAAGGCAATTGGGAAAGTTTGACTAGGTAAAGTCAACTTGTTTTTTGTTTTCATAATCCTCCACTCTTTTCTCCTAAGAAAAGCATGTATGAGTTGTCCTTCCATCATCTATTAGCTTTCCTAATTTATTTTTCCAATTTGTGAGCTCCTAGACAGATTTGGAAACTGCTTTATGCACCTATGGGGGATTTGCTTAGATTTAGTAAGCCTGCTTTTGAACAAATTCAAATGGAATCGTTATGCATTTGAATATCTCATGTAATTATTTATTGTGGCAGCATATGACTTCACAAGGTTGGCTATTGTACACTTATTCAATACAGATTGGTGTTCAGCTCCATATTCAGTCTCCTTTGTGTGTAATTTGCATGTGTAATTGGAAATTGTTGTGAGTGTAATTGTTCTAACACTTGGGTTCAATTTCCACATGGTATAAAAGAACTCTATAGATTGATTTCTCTCCTTCCAATTTGTTGTTGCAGGTTCGACATCATTAACTAGGAGCATTCTGCTGACTGAAGGGACAATTTCTAAGCTGTGGATCAATCTTAGAAGATCATCTTGACTCCATTTAACTTCTTTGAATGGAAAGCAGAGATGGAGATACTGTTGAGAGAGAAATTCCTCTATAGAGTGACTATGGCAATAGAAGTAGATCCCAATGCAACTGCATAAAAGATTAAATGGCACAACAGGAGGGATAAGGCCTATGGTCCCCTGTGTATGAGCATATCTAGAAACCTCCTTTTCCATCTTGATGGATTAACATCACCAAATGAAGTATGGGAGAAGCTTGTTGAGCTTTTTGGTAAGATAGATGAGATGAGGGGACATCAAATTGAAAATGAATTTATCTCACTGAGTCCCAATAGCTTTGAATCCCTGCAATTCTATTTTTCCAAGTTCAAATCCCTTGTTTTGCAGCTAAAACAATGTGGGATCGAAAAGAAGGATGAGCAACTGGTTTTGGCCATACTCTTGAAGCTTGGCCCTGACTATTCAGTGTTTGTATTGACCTTCCATGCCACAAATTTGACAGCTCGAGCCTAGAAAATGCCTAGGCTTGCATATTTCATGGAATCTCTCACACAAGAACAAGATAAATTGGTGATGATGGGTGTTACGGAGAGAAATTCCTATGGCTTGGGGTACCACAATAGACAGACTTGACTCTAGAAATCAATCTTTCCCAATATGCAATAGAAATAAAATGTCTGACACTAAAGGATCAGACCTCGTACCTTATTCCAAACGGTTGAAGTAGATCCCCGTTGAGCTTTCCAATCTTCAGCTTGAGTTGATATAATACTTCCTCAACAACAAGTAAACAATACAAGCATACTATATATCATGGTGTTAGATATATTCTAGCATATATAATCAATAATGTAAAAGCATTTGACATATTCCAATGGATACAATATTCAATCAAATACACATCATTGGACAAGGAAAGATAGTTCTTATTAATATAAATCAGAGATTACAAGATAGATACAACCTCTGACGGCAGGTCTGTGAATCAGAGAAACTGAATCCCCCACTTGGGCCTCCACCACCTCAATCCTCCATCTCTCGATAGCAAGCTCACTAGAAAAGGAAAGATTGGGAAGAACACAATAGTGCTTCAAAGGGACAAAGGGATGCAGACTCAAGTATAGTTCTGGCAACAATGGACTATAGTTTCGTTGCTTCAATCTCTCTATGTGCCTTCAATGTACCAAGAGGTTCCTTATATAGCTTCACAAGGGATAATGAAGGGTCGAATCCGAGTGATCTCAAGGCATATGGAAGGCTAGGAGTCAAATGAACCGGATCCAAGTTAAGGAAAACTCCAAAAGGTTTTGGACTTATGCACACATCCCGATGTACGTGGTTATAGGAGTCAAACCCGCGTATGTACGCGGTTATCATGGAAAAAGCAGCGTACATCATCTTTTATATAGTTTTTTAGGGATGATCAAGGTAACATCATGGTCCATGGGGTCTAAAGAGTCTGCAGCAGGACAGGGGAAGGCCATACAAAGTGTGGTTCACCTAAAGTGGTGAAATCTACTATAACAATGGGCACCATCAAACCTTCCAAAGAACAAGCTCTGGTTGTTGGAGATTTGAGGGTGGATTCAAAAAGCAAGAAGAAAGCTAAGAAACCACCTGAGCAAAAGAGAGACAAGAACAAGTCTCCAGAGGAGACTCAAGGTTCCAAGAAGAATCCCCAGAAGAATAAGAACAAAGGATAAATGAGCAAGTGCGCATACTACAATAAGGGAAATCATTCTAAAAGCTCCTGCATGAAGAAGCAAATAGACATGCTGACCCAACTGCTGGAGAAGAATGGCATCTCCCTTCCAGACAGCTCAAAGAAGAGGGAAGGAGGATCAAATTCAGAAGACAGAGAGAGAGTTCATGCATTGGTTGTTGGCACATCAAGCTCACCTAGTTTCATCATTGATTCTGGAGCTTCAAGACATATGGTTTCGACCAAGGAGGCATTCACCTCACTTGACATGTCGAAAGTTCCACCAATAGTACCAGGAGATGACTATCTTACTGAAAGTTTGGGCAAAGGGAGGATTGATCTTGACCATGGTAAGTTCAGAAATGTATTGTATGTTCCAGGTCTTGCCTCTAACCTCTTATCAGTGTATCAGATGACCCACACAGGGTCTCCAAAGAAGGTCATATTCTCCCTTGATGAAGTTGAAATCATAGAGATCTCAAGTGGTAAAGTCATTGCAAAAGGAGTTGCAAATCACTCTTCAAAGGTATACATGTTCTCACACTTCCTACCCTACTCAAACCCATATGCTCTTCTGATTCATGCTAATGAGGCAAGCAAGCTTTGGCATGAAATATTTGGCCACCTTAATTACAAGTATCTTTCTGATCTTAGTGAAAAAGAAATGGTCATAGGGTTACCAAAGATTAAGTTTTCCAAAGGAGTCTGTCAAGGTTGCATCTTAGGAAAACACCCAGAGCATAAATTTGAGAAAGCTAGTCATGAGAGAACATTTGCACCCGTTGAGTTTATCCACAGTGATGTTGCTATCCCATTTCCTCATATGTCAATGAGTCAGGAAAAATATAAATTGACATTCATAGATGACTTTTCCAGGTATTGCTGGGTTTACTTCTTGAAACACAAGTCTGAAGTTTATGGCCACTTCAAAGTCTTTAAGGCTTTGGTTGAAAACCGGTCTAGGAGGAAACTCAAGGTCCTCAGATCTAACAATGGTGGTGAGTATGTCAAGTCTGAGTTCATTCAATATTATGCAGATGCAGGTATTCAGATGCAACATTCTATCCCTTACACACCACAGCATAATGGTGTTGCTGAGAGGAAGAACAGATCACTAAAAGAGATGGCAACCCGCATGATGGAGGCTAAGACTTTGCCACCAAAGTTTTGGGCCGAAGCTATAAACTATGCAGCCTATATCCAAAATATAATTCCTCATAAACAACTTGATGGTATGACTCCTTTCAAAGCATGGACTGGGCACAAGCCAGACGTGACCCATTTCGGGATTTTTGGCTCAAGGGCTTGGGGTAGAATTCCAACCGAAAAGAGGAAGGATTTGCAGCCCCAAAGCCAAGAGTGTCTATTTGTTGGGTACTCTAAAGATTCAAAAGGGTACAAGCTGATCAATTTGAGCATAAACAAATCCTTCATTGAAAGGTGTGTTCAGTTCCAATAAGAGCCCCTAGCAGCAGTGGAAGTTGGAGAATCCTCTTCACCACCAGAACCTTTGAATGTAAGTGAAGAGATAGTTGAACTTGCTGATTCTAATATGTCTGATAATGATGATTTAATTTCAGATCCTAATAGTCCTACAAGACCAAAATGGGCAGCAAATACCATTCATGCAGTTGGAGAACTAGCTGGAAATCCTAATGATCCTAGGAGGACTAGATCTCAGTTTGAGAGTGCTCTGTGCATGAAAGATCCTATGTTTGCAAAGAAATGCTATCTGATGGTTGAATCAGACCCAAAGACATATGAATATGCAGCGAATGATCCAATATGGGAAACCTCCATGAAAGAAGAGTTCAGCTCACTCCAGAAGAACAACACTTGGGAGCTGGTTGATCTTCCCCTTGGGAGGAAGCCAGTTCAGTGTAAGTGGGTTTACAAAACCAAATTTGCTGCTGATGGTTCACCTTTGAAATACAAGGCCATATTGGTAGCCAAGGGCTACTCATAGGTACATGGCATAGACTACAATGAGACCTTTGCACCAGTGGCAAAGATGGACTCCATCAAGCTAGCCTTAGCCATTGCAGCTTCAAAGCAGTGGGAGGTACATCACATGGATGTGAAGTGTGCTTTCCTGAATGGAGATATCACTAAATATATTTACATGCAGCAGCCTCAAGGATTTTTTACTAATCCTTCTCTTGTGTGCAGGATAAAGAAGTCATTGTATGGGATTAAGCAAGCCCCCAGGGCTTGGTATGCCAAGATTGATAGCTTTCTGCTATCACTGAATTTTGTTCGATGCAATTCAGATCCAAATGTTTATTTGAAGCTGATTCATGGTTCATTAATGATCATTGTTTTGTATTTTTATGACCTTCTCATTACAGGAAGCTCAAAGGATGAAATTTCCTCCTTGAAGGATGTAATGAACCATGCCTTCTCAATGACTGATTTGGGCTTATTGAGCCAATTCTTGGGGCTCAATATTTCTCAAACCAAAGATGGAATAAAATTACATCAGTCCAAGTATGCCTTGGATTTTCTAAAAAAATTCAACATGAAGGATTGCAATCCAAGCAAGACTCCTTTCCTTTCAGGAGTTAAGCTTGAAGAAGCCGATTCTTCACCTATGGTAAACAATACACTATATAGGCAATTGATTGGATGTTTGCTGTATCTTACACATACTCGAACTGATATTTCTTATGCAGTAAGTGTGGCTTCAAGATACATGGATCAGCCTCATGAGATCCATTCGAGAGCAGCCAAAAGGATCCTTAACTTTGTTCAGGGAACAAGGACTCATGGGATCTTCTACAAACCTAAATCTGATCTTGATTTGATTGGGTTTACTAACAGTGATTGGGTAGGTGACAACAAATATCAAAAGTCAACATTAGGATATGTGTTCATGCTTGCTGAAGGACCAATCAGCTGGTCAAGCAAGAAACAGAGTGCCATTGCACTCTCATCTATAGAAGCAGAGTATAGAGGAGTTGTAAATGTAGCAACTCAATGTTTATGGTTACAGGGGTTACTTGGTGAGTGTGGCTTCGAATAAGAATACTCAACTACTATATATTGTGATAATCAAAGTACCATTCGAATCTGTAATGATCCATTTCATAAACAGAGAACCAAACACATTGAGATCCATATGCACTAAATCAGACAGCTTGTGCATGATGGCACCATTCACCTACTCTTCTATTCATCTTCAGAACAAGTAGCAGATATATTCACCAAAGTTTTTTGTGAGACAACATTCAGCAATCTCAAATCACTACTGGGGATTGCTGATCATGCTGTGAAGCATGAGTGATGACAAGATTTCCAAATTTTGTTTTATTGTCCATGTTTAAGGGAGGATTTTTCCCACTGGGTTTTTGCCTCTTTCCTTGGTTAAATGGACATGCAGTATGTAAAGGGTGACTAAGACTTGTTGCAAGGCCCTATAATTTTCTAATATTTTACTCATAAGTTAGGATTAATGGGGGTTGTTAGAATAATCAACCCATAGTTAGCTACCTTAGACATTAATTAATCCAATTTTTCTCTTATTTGCCTAGTTTCCATATTCCACCTTATGAAAGTTGTCCTCCACACATACAAAGTGGTCAAAATTGCTAAATTTGAGTCATGGAGCACTTGGGAAACCACTTGGAATCAAATCTTCTTTATTCCTGGCCTTCCTAGCGCATGTCTACTTTTTCTGCGTTATTGCCTGCTTTTTCTGAGTTTTAAGGCAATTGGGAAAGTTTGACTAGGTGAAGTTAACTTGTTTTTTGTCCTCATCATTCTCCACTCTTTTATCCTAAGAAAATCATGTATGAGTTGTCCTTCCATCATCTATTAGCTTGCCTAATTGATTTTTCCAATTCGTGAGCTCCTAAACAGATTTGGAAACTGCTTTATGCACCTATGGGGGATTTGCTTAGAATTAGTAAGCCTGCTTTTGACCAAATTTTAATGGCATCCTTATGCATTCGAATATCTCTGTAATCATTTATTGTGGCAGCCTATGACTTCACAAGGTTGGCTATTTTACACTTATTCAATACAGATTAGTGTTCAGCTCCATATTCAGTCTCCTTTGTGTGTAATTTGCATGTGTAATTGGCAATTGTTGTGAGTGTAATTGTTCTAACACCTGGGTTCAATTTCCACAACTGTGCCTTCCTACATATTTTGTCTTTATTCTAATTTTACCCATCTTTTCTATGGATAAGGTAAAGTTAGTCAACTAGGAAACTTCTATCTGTTGTTTCCAACCCATCCTCCATTATGTTCTCTCCACATTATATGATTAGCATGTTTTTCTATCATTCATGACAACTCACTTATTCTAATCATGAAAACTCACAATTAAAAAATTTCATAGAGATGCATGAAAAGTTTGTCTAATCAGTGCCCCAACTTTTGAAGAAATTCCTGGATGGGAAAGCCGAACGGGATTAAAGAACAACAGTTGCTGGAAAAACTGATTCGGAGAGGTAGAACAAACTTGTTGGAGTGGTTTGAGAAAATTGCCAATGACTTCTTTGAGGAGCAAGTAGTTGAAGATAGAACTTCAGTGGAACAGTCAAGGAGAAATTTTACACAGATCTCACCGAACAATTTCTGTGTTCGTTACCAACCTTGCTGTTCAAATTCCTGATTGAGAAGGGAGCATGACATATTGTTGAACCTCATCCATCACTTCATGAACTGCCATCAAAATCTAACTGGGTGGAGAAGTAGAGGAAGTGGGAAAAATTTATTGCAGAAAGGGAGTGGGAATACTTCCTAAGTAAATAAACTGAACTATCCGAGCTTTCTAAAAAACGTCGGGTAGGCTATGGGGGGGTAGCTGGTCATATGTCGAGACAGAGTATAAAGGATCCTAGTCAACTAGAACCAGATACTAGTCACTAGTAATGAGTATTCGACTAAAAGGGAACTCAAGAGAATATTATCATATGAAGGTATGTCGGACATTCAGAAACTACAGAGGGAAGAGAGACAACAGAGGAGGGAAGCAAGATGAGAAAAAGCCTTAGAGATGCACAGAGGAAGGAGTCGTAAGGTGACTGACAGAGAAGAGAATCCACCTGATTTGGGTCATGATCAACATGAGGAAGACATCGAACAAGAAGTGTCCCCTACGGAGGAAGAATTGTGGATAGAGCAGCCAAAAGCTCTCCAATTAAGAGCTCCCAATGAAGGAACAAACCTCTCTCCATTGAATCCATCTATCCTGACCCACTGAAAGAAAAACAAATATACAAAGAGGCAACTAATGTATTCAAAGAAATTGCACGACAAGAAAACATTCATGACACTCGACACAACACAATAAACAAAGTAATCCAGCTCATTCAACAAGACAACTCAGTATCCCGGTCCATTGATTTGTTGTATGAAATAAAATGTACCAACTCTGAAAACACAAACAAAGAACATCTACAGCTTAAATAAAAAAGAAAAAGGTGATGCCGACTCACTTTTCGACCTAGAAATTGAGGGTTACCACGTCCAACAAGTAGTGCTCGACTTCAGCTCACAAGTAAACATCATGACTCGTGACACTTCGGAACAAATGGCCCGACCTCGACTTAATGAGTCAGGCATATACTTGAAACTAATCGACCAAGGACTAATTGAACCCATTGGAGTCTATAAAAATGTCGACACGACTATAAAAGGAATCTCGACCAAGTTCGAATTCGAAATCATCGACCCAAGGGAAGGATCTAGTTCCTTCCCAACACTAATCGGTCGACCTTGGGGTAGAAATATGAAAGCATCCATATCCTTGGACAAGGAACGAATCAAATTAAAAGGAAATGGACAAAATTTCATCGTACCTATTCATCCATCTCAAGGGGAACCTTCGACTGAACCTATTGATGAAGAAGTCGATGTCCAACAACTCTACCAAACCCAAAACCATGCAGATTACACAAAACCAAATATCCATGGAGAACTTCACTTAAACAACCAAGACTCAATTGGTTATAATTCTGACGCTGAATTATATGACTGGGAGATCAAGAACTACGAAACACAAGCAAGAGGGTGCTGGACTATACAGAAAGTGCAGAAAAATCCCACCCAACAGTGCTTCATAGTGTCCATTGTCCCAAAAATATTTGAAAAGAAAATTAGGGAACACCCTACCTTATAATCGAGCAACCTGCATACTACACAACTACCAAGATATAA
This sequence comes from Pseudotsuga menziesii, assembly GCA_001517045.1. Taxonomy (NCBI): domain Eukaryota; kingdom Viridiplantae; phylum Streptophyta; class Pinopsida; order Pinales; family Pinaceae; genus Pseudotsuga; species Pseudotsuga menziesii. The sequence continues at coordinate 101,471 of LPNX010540592.1, read as the reverse complement.
GGAAAGGGAATCACCAGTCATGCATGTCGAACAAGTTTCCAAAAATATTGGTGAACATGGCCGACTTCAAAGCCTAGTTGAAACTTTTACAGGACAAGCTGCTAGATGGTGTGATACCCATCAGATAAGACTACAGACCTGGACAACTGGTTCAACTTAATTTGTCAAAAGGTTTGGAGGAAAGAAATTAACCCAACAAGCTCAAATACCTGTATTCACTCAAGGACAGAACCCAGAAGATCATATCAAAACCTGTGAAAAGGAGTGGAGAAGACTTGGATACAAGGATGAATGAGCATGGCCACACTTATTCCCATCAACCCTAGCCGACTTACCAAACAAATGGTATAATATGGAAGAAGCTAGAGGTGAAACATTCTTATGGCATGAACTCAGGGAAATTTTTATTAAATATTTCAACTTTATACCTCAAAATAAAAATTTGGTCGAAACAACAAAACAAATTAAAGAATTTATCCATCCAACCAAAAATAAACCCTTACAAGATCACCGACAGACAAGGAAATGTAACAAAATACAAACATAGCTAAAGCCACAATTGACAAGATTATAGTTAGAAAACAAAAACACATAAGGAAAAAGCTTTAGATGGAAATCCAACCATGTCGAAATGACAAAACCTATTTGCACCATCCTGAAAGTCGAAACAACTGACAAACAAGATACCGACAGAATGACTGCAGCCGACTTCCCTGCCACATTATCACAGTTCAAAGAAGGAAGTCGACCAATCAATGAAGCCAAAGCACCAGAATGGCTAGATGCTAAAGTCAAAACTAAATAATTCAACATCTCAAGTGATGATCGACCAAAAATGGCAAATATTGGTGACTACTGGAGCGAAGAACGGACCACAGAGATAGTAAACTTACTAAGGGAATTCGAAGATGTATTTGCTAGAGATTACAAAGACCTCAAAGGCTTAGTCCATGAAATGGGAGAAATGAAATTGATACTAAACCTGATGTTCGACCTGTGAAGAAAAGGCCTTATAAACTAGCTCACAAATACAAGGACATAGTCAAAAAGGAAATTGATAACATGTTAGCAGTGGGCATCATCTACCCTATAGACCAATCAGAATGGGCATGTCCAATGGTGGTACAACCTATGAAACATGACCTGACCAAACTAAGAATTTGTGTCGACTTCAGGGAACTAAAAAAAGTAACACTGACAGACCCATTCCCAACCCCTTATGCAGATGAAATCTTGAATGAAGTTGCAAGACATGAATGCTACTCATTTACAAATGGATTCTCAGGCTATAACCAAGTGCCAATAGCTAAAAAATACTAGAAGAAGACAACCTTTGTGTGTGAATTTGGTTCCTTTTCTTACAAAGTTATGCCTTTTAGATTAAAGAATGCACCTGCAGTGTTCTCTCAAATTGTTGTTAAAACATTTCAAGAATATATCTATAAGACCATGGCAATATACTTCGATGATTGGACAATATACTCCATGCTAAAAGATCATTGTAAATGGCTCCGACTTATGCTAGAGATATGTCGACAGATTCAACTCTCCCTAAACATCAAGAAATGCATATTTGTTACCCCCATAGGGATATTATTAGGGCACATTGTCTGTAAGGAAGGTATTAAGTTTGACTTTGCAAATATTAAAATTATCCTCGACCTGAAACCACCAGTAAACCTCAAACAAGTCAGGGTGTTACTTGGCCACACATGCTATTGCAGAAAATTCCTAAGATATTATTCAGATATGACCTATCCTCTTGAAGAAATATTAAGGGAAGATCAAGAGTTTAACTGGACAGAGGAGTTCCACATATCATTCAAAAAATTAAAAAGAAAACTAGTCGAAGCCCCCATCCTAAAGTTTCCAAACTAGTTAATCAAATTCCATGTTCATATCGATGCATCAAGCCTCGCAATAGGAGCAATCCTAACTCAACCAGGAGACGATGGAATGGATTACCCTATAGTTTACAACAGCTGAAAATTAAACAAGGATGAAAGAAACTATTCGACCACAGAAAGATAAGCCCTAGGAATGGTCTTTTCACTACAAAAATATCGACATTATCTCTTAGCTAATCCATTTATATTCTATACAGACCATCAGGCCCTAAAGTACCTCATCAATAAACCACTACATCATGAAAGGATCTGTCGATGGCTACTTCTTTTCCAAGAATTTGAGTTTGAAGTCGTTGTCCGACCAGGCAAATTAAATGTAGGTCCCGACCATTTATCCCAAATCGACACAGGAGAAGAACCAATAGGAGTCGACGACGAATTACCTGATGCACATTTATTTCGGATAGAAGCAGTCTGAGTAGAACTAGAAGAAATAGCTTATTTCTTAGAAGATGGACATGCACCAGAAGGTATGAGCACCAAGAAAAAGCAGATCTTAGCTATGAAGGCATCTCCATACAATCTCATCAATGGAATTTTATACAAAATGGGATTAGATGACATCCTCATAAGGTGTGTACTAGAGCATGAATGAGACCACATTCTGCATGAAGCACACTATGGACCTATAGGAGGACATTTTCAAGCAGACACAACTGCAAAGAAAATACAACAGTCAGGATTATGGTGGTCGACACTCCACAGAGATTACAAAAATTTTGCCAGTCGATGTGACAGATGTCAATGACTTGGTCGACCCCTGCCTAGCACAGAAATGCATTTGATATCAGTAAACCTAAGTTTGACATTCGATATCTGGGCCATAGACTTCATAGGACCATTTCCTATACCAGCAAAAAGAACAGGTGTAAGGTATATCATTACTGCAGTTGAATATGTCACTAAGTGGGCGGAAGATGAACTAGTCAACACATGTTCTAGTGACATAGCTGCTAAATTTATCTATGAGAATATCATCACTAGATGGATGTCCACTAACCCTGATTAGCGACCAGGAAACACACTTTATCAACAAAACTATCAAAACCCTAACCGACCAGTTCCAAATCAACCATCGTCGAAGTACAGCATACCATCCTCAATCGAATTGAGCAATTGAAGCATTCAATATGACATTAACAAGAGGATTAACCAAAATATGTAATGCTGATAAGGACGACTGGGATGAGAAAATACCTGCAGTCTTATGGGCATAGAGAACAGCCTATAAATGATCGAGTGATCAAACTCCGTTTCGACTAGTCTATGGATAAGAAGCAGTAGTTCCACTACACTTCTGACAACATACACCTATTATCATAGAAATACTACATATCGATGTCGAACAAGGAAAGGAGGACTGACTGTTTCAACTCAGCAAGCTGGAAGAGCACCGACTCATGGCTATACAACACCAAGAAATCCAGAAGCAACAACAGAAAGCATGGCACAACCAAAACATCAAGAACAAAAACCTGTCGGTCAGAGACCTTGCTTTACTATACAATAGTCAGGTCAAAGGAAAACCTAAGAAGCTCCACACATAATGGATGGGACCTTACGTTGTCGAAGAGATACATCCCAACGGATCAATCCGACTAAAGACGTTATAGGGAATAGTATTTCGAAATCTTGTTAATGGATCCCGATTAAAACGCTATAGAAACTAATCTAAAAAATAAAAATAAAAAATCATATAATGACCATAATCGTCAACCAAAATCCATAAAAAACTAAACAATTCCAAAACCAAAAAAACATACCATACTTACAGAAAAACCATGATAGAAAATCACCATCTCGACAACCGCCATCATGTCCATTGACTATTTTCATCGACTGAACACTCCTATCGACCATTCTCATCACCGACATCAACTGATGACTTCGATAGTCCCACCGTACATTCATGACATTGAGCGCTGAAAGCAATTCGCCATTAACACACACTCAAGTCTTCCAGCTGGAACATCACGTCCACCATTAATACACCCATCATCGCACACAACCACAACATCGCCTATAAATACTGGATCACCGAAGGATCATTCACCGCAATCCATACAGAGAGAGCATCAGAGCATCTAGTCGACTAAAAGTCGAGAACCCCTTAGTGAAATCGACCACCAAACCGACACAATGGCCCCCAAACAAACTAGAGCCTCGACCAAAGCCAAGGAGATACAAGCTGCGGATACACCTTTAGTCTGCAGGCTGAAAAACATTAAAAATGCCAAAGTACAAGAAGGCTCATGGAAAAAACTATGGACCAAAATACAACAATGGGCCTTTTTCGACAAAAAGGCCACTCAAGCAGCAGAGAAAATCAAACACAACACCCTCTTCGGCTATGCCAACGCACTGCTTATGGCCAACTTTGGTGGCACAAGGGAAATTGCCGTCAAATTCATCATCAGTCAGTATCACAATGGTTGGTTCTACTTCGACCAGCCGGTCGACATCTCTGGAGATGTCATCTCCAAGCTGACCGGTCTCTCTAATGAAGGAAACCTTGTACCAGTCAAAATCAAAGAAAGACTGGTCGAAGAGCTCACTGGGTCATCTTTCGCTAAGAACTCCAAGGGCTTGATGATTAGCCAAATCACAGCCCGAATGCCACATATTGTGGCCAAAATCATTGCAATAACACTGATGCTACCAGTTCGAGGAAGCGACCTTAAGTTAGACATGCTAGATGCTGTCGACACCATTGCCATCGATGGATGAATATATAGATGGGCTGAATATGTCACCGACATGGTGAAGACCATCTATGAGAGATGTCAAGAAATGGGGGGAATCATCAAGTTCCCCTCCCTCATATTATGGATTTTCATGTACCACATCTACCCAGAGAGGACTCCAGTCTTTCAGGAACCATCGAAGTTCGACATGTGGAGATTTAAACCATTCTCCCAGAAAGGAACCTTACACGAACTTGAGAGCGGTAAATTACTATTGGATAACTGGTTTAAAAAGCTCAAAGTCCGCATGACTAGATGGAGGGTGCCTCAAAACATCCGATGAAATCTACCAGCGAACTCCCACATCCAGCTGGAGCTCAACCATACCTCAATGTGGTACATGCAGGGAGACAATTCAAACACCAAAGCCCTCAACTACTACCCATCAGTCGAGTAGATATTTTGAGAATTGTCTCGACAAGCCCAAACAAAAATACCAGTACTAGCAGCAGGAAAGCTGATCAACTTCTCGATCGAAGAGCCGCTCACAGACCAGGAAAAAGAGGAATACTATGAGCTCAACCTCTATATCAGCACATTTGTGTTGGAGGAGACATAGGTCAAACACACTTTCGATTGCATATAACCATCAAACCTTCAACTGAAAAAAAGGTAGAACCCCAGACCACAAAGCCAAAGCCGCAGCCACAGCAGCAGATAACTCCTCTGGCTGCAGAAAGTGTCGCGTTGACTCAAGAGCCGAGGGGGGAGATAGAGCCAGAAAAACCTGAGTACGCTGTCACAAAAGGCATCATTCGAAAATTGTCAAAATAAATAGCAGTGGCCAGGAAGAAGCTCAAAACACAACAACAACAACAAGGTAAAGGTAAGTTCAAGATTATTCTTTCCGACTCATCAGAAGACGAAGAAGAACTAGTAGCCATAGCCCTCGACATCATAGAGGATGCTGCAGCAAATAAAGTACCAGTCGAAACCCAGTTTCAGTGATTTGTTGACACATGAGCACAAGCAGGTCGACTGAAGAAACTAAATACTATGACTATGCCTGAAAATGTCATCAATCTTGTGGCGACGCCTCCACCCCCATCACCAACGAAAATAACTGAGGAACAAGCATCGGCACCACAGTCAGTTATCCCCCACCTCCCTATTTCTTTGGGACGAAAAAACATTTTGTTCTTGGGGGAGATGTAGAAGGAGCAAGTCAACAAAGTCGACTTGAAGGATAGCTGACTTAGTCGATCAGTCGACTAAGTCAACGGGCCGACTTAGTCGATCAACCAATTAAGTCAGTTAGTCGACTAAACTAGAGATTAGGTCGGCCACCTAAGGTCGGCCATCTATTTATTCACCTATTTGTTCTTATCTCTTGTATCTGTTTTATATTTATGTTTTAGTGTGTCTCCATCTCAGAAAAGATGTCGATCTTATCAGGCTTGACCACACTCACCATCAACATCCAAAAATTTTTGCAAAGTTGGATAGATTTCCAACATCACCTCGCAGTCACAGCCCCAGCCATTGTAGAAGTATGTGTACAAAAAATACCGACCATCAGACTTCACAGCCCACCACAATAACTATTGAAGACCACCAGGAAATTGTGTACCTCCCTATTTCTTCGGGACAAAGAAACGTTTTTTTTATGGGGGAGATGTAGAAGGAGCAAGTCAATAAAGTCAACTTGAAGGATAGATGACTTATTCGACCAGCTGACTAAGTCGATGGGCTGACCTACTTGATCAGCTGACTAAGTTGGTCGGTCGCTTAAACTAGAGATTAGGTCAGCCACCTAAGGTCGTGTCGATTAACCGAACTTAGTTTAGAGACAGGTAGTTATTTTGTAACCATTTTGTAATCATATATATTAGGATGTTGATCTAGATGAGAACTTAGTTTAGATCTATGTGTTGTATGGACTCATTTGTATAATATAATCTGTTTATTCACCTATTTTTTCTTATCTCTTGTCTCTATTTTATATTATTGTTTTAGTGTGTATTATTGGTAACCTTATGTGATCTGTGAGATTACATGGAGAGGATAGATGAAGTCTCCATCTCAGAAAAGGTTTCGATCTTATCAGTATTGACCACACTCACCATCGAAGACCAGAAAATTTTGTAGAGTTGGACAAATTTCCAACATCACCTCACAGTCATAGCCCCAACCATTGTAGAAGTTTGTGCATAGAAAAGACCGACTCGAAGAAACAGGGAGGTACAAAATTTCCTGGTGGTATTCAATAGTTATTGTGTTCGGCTGTGAAGTCTGATGGTTGGTATTTTCTGTACACAGACTTCTACAATGGCTGGGCCTGTGACTGCGAGGTGATGTTGGAAATCTGTCCAACTCTGCAAAATTTTCTGGATGTCGACGGTGAGTGTGGTCAAGCCTGATAAGATCGACATCTTTTCTAAGATGGAGACTTCAACTATCCTCTCCGTGTAATCTCATAGATCAAATAAGGTTACCAATAATACACACTAAAACATAAATATAAAATAGAGACAAGAGATAAGAAAAAATAGGTGAATAAACAGATTATATTATACAAATGAGTCCATACAACACAGAGAACTGAACTGAGTTCTCATCTGGCTCAACAGCCTAATATATATGATTACAGAATGGTTAAAAAACAACTACCTATCGGTTCGGTGAACCGACATGACCTTAGGTGGCCGACCTAATATCTAGTTTAGTTGCCAACCTAATCTCTAGTTTTATATTTATGTTTTAGTGTGTAGAATTCTATGTATAGAAAACACCAACCATCAGACTTCACAGCCCACCACAATAACTATTGAATACCACCAGGAAATTTTGTACCTCCCTATTTCTTTGAGACGAAGAAACATTTTGTTCGTGGGGGAGATGTAGAAGGAGCAAGTCGATAAAGTCGACTTGAAGGATAGCCGACTTAGTCGATCAAACGAATAAGTGATGGGCCAACTTAGTCGATCAGCTGACTAAGTTGGTTGGCTGACTAAACTAGAGATTAGGTCGACCACCTAAGGTCACGTCGGTTCACCGAACCGACAGGTAGTTATTTTGTAACCATTATGTAATCATATATATTAGGCTGTTGAGCTAGATGAGAACTCAGTTCAATTCTCTGTATTGTATGGAATCATTTGTATAATATAATCTTTTTATTCACCTATTTGTTCTTATCTCTTGTCTCTATTTTATATTTATGTTTTAGTGTGTATTATTGGTAACCTTGTGTGATCTGTGAGATTACATGGAGAGGATAGCTAAAGTATCCATGTCAGAAAAGATGTCGATCTTATCAGCCTTGACCACACTCACCATCGACATCTAGAAAATTTTGCAGGGTTGAACAGATTTTGAACATCACCTCACAGTCACAGCCCCAACCATTGTAGAAGTCTGTGTATAGAAAAGATCGACCATCAGACTTCGTAGCCCACCACAATAACTATTGAAGACCACCAGGAAATTTTGTACCTCCCTATTTGTTCAGGACAAATAAACATTTTGTCTGTGGGGGAGATGTAGAAGGAGCAAGTCGATAAAGTCAACTTGAAAGATAGCCGACTTATTCGATCAGCTGACTAAGTCGATGGGCCGACTTAGTTGATCAGTCGACTAAGTCAGTCGGTCGAATAAACTAGAGATTAGTTCGGATAGCTAAGGTCGGCCATCTATTTATTCACCTATTTGTTCTTATCTCTTGTCTCTATTTTATATTTATGTTTTAGTGTGTCTCCATCTTAGAAAATATGTCGATCTTATCAGGCTTTACCACACTCACTATCGACATCCAGAAAATTTTGCAAAGTTGGATAGATTTCCAACATCACCTTGCAGTCACAGCCCCAGCCATTGTAGAAGTCTGTGTACAGAAAATACCAACCATTAGACTTCACGGCCCACCACAATAACTATTGAAGACCACCAAGAAATTTTGTACCTCCCTATTTCTTCGGGATGAAGAAACGTTTTGTTCATGGGGGAGATGTAGAAGGAGCAAGTCAATAAAGTCGACTTGAAGGATAGTTGACTTAGTCGATCAGCCGACTAAGTTGGTCGGCCGACTAAAATAGAGATTAGGTTGGCCACCTAAGGTCTTGTCGGTTCACCGAACCGACAGGTAGTCATTTTGTAACCGTTCTATAATCATATATATTAGGCTGTTGAGCCAGATGAGAACTTAGTTCATTTCTCTATGTTGTATGGACTCATTTGTATAATATAATCTATTTATTCTCCTATTTATTCTTATCTCTTGTCTTTGTTTTATATTTATGTTTTAGTGCGTATTATTGGTTCCGTTATGGGTAGTACATGACTGAAATGTATGCAAACAGATGATACCAAAGCAGGAGATTAAGGACTGGTGGAAATGTAAAGTTGCAAACTATTTCCAGAATTACGCGCGAAGGAACAGATTAACAATCGCACAAGAAAAAGAAATATTTTTCATAGAGACACATGAAAAGTTTGTCTAATCAGTGCCCCAACTTTTGAAGAAATTCCTGGATGAGAAAGCTGGACGGGATTAAAGAACAACTGGAAAAACTGATACGCGGAGGTAGAACAAACTTGTTGGAGTGGTTTGCAAAAATCGCCAATGACTTCTGTGAGGAGCAAGCAGTCGAAGACAAAACTTCAGTGGAACAATCAAGGAGAAATTTTACACAGATCTCACCAAACAATTTCTATGTTCCTTACCGACCTTGCTATTCAAATTCCTGATTGAGAAGGGAGTAGGACATATTGTTGAACCTCGTCCATCACTTCATGAACTTCCATCAAACTCTAACTGGGCGAATAAGCAGAGGAAGTGGGAAAAATTTATTGCAGAAAGGGAGTGGGAATACTTCCTAAGTAAATAGACTGAACAATCCGAGCTTTCTAAAAAGCATCGGGTAGGCTATGGGGGGGTAGCTGGTCATATGTTGAGATAAAGTATAGTGGATCCCAGTCGACTAGAACTAGATACTAGTCACCAGTAATGAGAAATTGACTAAAAAGAAACTCAAGAGAATAGTATCATACAAAGGTATGTCGGACATTCAGAAACTACAGAGGGAAGAGAGACAACATAGGAGGGAAGCAAGATGAGAAAGAGCCTTAGAGCTACACAGAGGAAGGAGTCCTAGGGCGATTGACAGAGAAGATAATCCGCTTGAGTCGAGTCATGACCGACATGAGGAAGGAATCGAACAAGAAGCGTCCCCTACGGAGGAATAATTGTGGATAGAGAAGCCAGAAGCTCTCCAATTAAGAGCTCCCAATGAAGGAACAACCCCCTCTCCATTGAATCCGTGTACTTGAATACAGATTATTTTCGAAGAATACCTTCGACTATGAGCTGGTGACTTTAGTATATGGAGTCGACTAGGTGATGGAACATACACTAGACGACACCTCATTAGACGTCGACCAGAGGAAGGGAATTGGGTGACCTTTCAAGTGGAACCCTCCCACCGAAGTATCCACTTACTCTTATCGACACATGAAGGACCACCCCACCCCTGCCAAACACATCTTTAGAAGACATAGACCATTCAGAACTGTGGGAAAATAGTTGCAGTGGACCATCGACAGCAGAATTCGACATCAACTGACTGCAAGTCGATGAAGAATAGACAACCGACGGGAACGAAAGTTTCGTCGACCAAAGTTCCGTAGAGACGAACACACCAATAACCCCACCACCCCCACCTCCACCATCACCACCTCTCGAAAGCAGTGACAATAATTCAGACATGGGTCATGGATTAGCTCACATTCCTCTATATGAGGGGGACAAGGACCCTAGAAGACATTGGTTCGTCTACGAGTCAACTTGGGAGGCCAACCAAGTTACAGACGAAGATAGACAAATGGAATAGTTCATCGGTGCCTTAAGGAAAAGGGCATTGACATGGTACATGACCTTTTTAGAAAGACAACCTAGAGCAACAAAAGTTGAGATTAAGGCAAAATTTTTGTCATTTTTCAAAAATCCAAATGCCAAGCACCTGGCCGCGAAAAAACTAAAAACCACATCACAAAAGCCAGGGGAATCTATCCGCAACTACGATAAGCGTTGGAAAGACCTGCTGAGCCAGTTGGATTATGTTATAGATGAACATTTAATAATCTAGTGATTTCTTACAGGGCTATCTCAGAAAGTACACCGACACATCAGTCTGGAAATGTTCAAAACTTACAAAGATGCGCTAACAAGAGCTCTTTAGGTGGAGATGGATGAGGACATACCCACTTACCCCATGGACCACACATTGGAAGAATAGCTTGAGAAAATACAAAATTCTCTAAAAGAGTTAATCCTCAAGAATCAGGAGATCGGGTGCACCAAATGCTCGACGGCTAACCATTCCAAAGATAACTGTCGACGGGACATTTGATTCGTATAGACCAAGTCCTTTTACAACATTTTCCAGGAGCACGGAGATCACTCGATGAAAGATTGCACATTCAACATGAAGAATGGCAAGGCCTCCTGGTGTGCCATCTGCGAGACCAAAAGTCATAACACAGCCAACTGCCAGTTGAACCTCAAGAACCTCAAGAACTATGAGGCGGTCTACCAAACTAATGAAGTAGCACAGCATAACGAGCAAAACAATATAGCAAATGATCAGAATGGTCAGAGATACGATGGTCGATGGTATGAGCACTGGTACGACAATCGACACGCAGGCTATGGAGGAAGAGGTAGAATCCATGGGAATCACGAAAACCAACTGCGTCGACCCATCCAATGCTTCACATGTTATAAAGAGGGACATCGGTACGCAGACTGTTCATATAAGGACAAGACTGATCTCAAATTATGTACTCACTGCGGGGTAGGGGATCACTCACTAGAGGATTTCCCTACCATGTTAGAAAAAATTAATATGAAAAAAATGTTAATGTCTTGTCCTGTGTGCAAAAAAATGATGTAAAAAACACTAAAAACTTACATATTGTAACTCGACAAGGAACAAAAATAGGAGCTGATAACCCATGAATCAGTAAAAATAAAAACCAAAAATGTCTATCCTGACCCACTGAAAGAAAAACAAATATACAAAGAGGAAACTAATGTATTCAAAGAAATTGTACGACAAGAAAACATTCATGACACTCGACACAACACAATAAACGAATTAATCCAGCTTGTTCAACAAGACAACTCAGTATCCCAGTTCATTGATTTGTTGTATGAAATAAAATGTACCAACTCTGAAAAACAAACAAAGAACATTTGCAGCTTAAATAAAAAAGACAAAGGTGATGCCTACCCACTTGTCGACCTGGAAATCGAGGGATACCACGTCTGAAAAGTAGTGCTCGACTTCGGCTCATAAGTAAACATCATGACCCATGACACTTGGGAACAAATGGGCCAACCCCGACTCAATGAGTCAGGCATATACCTGAAACTATCCAACCAAGGCCTAATTGAACCCATTGGAGTCTGGAAAAATGTTGACACGACTATAAAAGGAATCTTGAACAAGGTTAACTTCAAAATCATCGACCCAAAGGAAGGATCCAGTTCCTTCCCAGCGCTAGTCGGTTGACCTTGGGGTAGAAAGATGAAAGCATCCATATCCCTAGACAAGGAACAAATCAAATTAAGAGGAAATGGACAAAAAGTCATTGTACCCATTCATCCATCTCAAGGGGAACCTTGGACTGAACCTATTGATGAAGAAGTCGATGTCCGACAACTCTACCAAATCCACAATAATGCAGATTACACAGAACCAAATATCCATGGAGAACTTCACTTAGGAAACCAAGAATCAGTTGGTTATAATTCTGATGCTGAATTATATGACTGGGAGATTGAGAACTATGAAACACAAGCAAGAGGGTGCTGGACTATACAGAAAGTGTAGAAAAATCCCACCCAGCAGTGCTTCATAGTGTCCATTGTGCCAAAAATCTTTGAGAAGAAAATTAGGGAACACCCTATCTTACAACTGACCAACCTGTATACTAAACAAGTACCAAGATATAAGGAAAGGGAATCACCAATCATGCATGTTGAACAAGTTTCCAAAAATATTGGCGAACATGGCCGACTTCAAAGCCTAGTTGAAACTTTTACAGGACAAGCTTCTAGATGGTGGGATACCCATCAGACAAGACTATAGACCTGGACAACTACTTCGAATTACTTTGTTGAAAGGTTTGGAGGAAAATTTTTGACCCTCCAAGCTCACATTCAGAAAACAAAGGAGGAACAAAAAGAGGAAACTGCCCGACTCCTAATGGCACAACACACTGCATTTTCTGAAGCCTATAAAGTACTTCAGGATCATATGGAGGACTCTGTCATAACCGAAGAAGTACTAAGAGACTGGCCTAATCACTACAGGCAAGTTTATCAGTAGACTCGACAAGGGATTCAGGCATTAGAGAGTAGAAAAACCACTGAGGAAGCACTCAGAATGACAATAGAAGAATAGACAGTGCTTGAAACAGCCAAACTACAGAAACTAGAAAGGGAAGCACATCAGTGGGTGCAACAAGCTCTCCCTAACTTGCAGAAAGCCGACATCATCTACCCACATATGAAATGACTTATCGAGACTGCAGAGGAGAAGGACCAATTCATGGGTCCTGACATGGAGAGGATAGCTGAAGTCTCCATCTTAGAAAATATGTCGATCTTATCAGGCTTGACCACACTCACAATCGACATCCAGAAAATTTTGCAGAGTTGGACAGATTTCCAGCATCACCTCATAGTCACAGCTCGAGCCATTGTAGAAGTCTATGTACATAAAAGACCGACCATCAGATTTCACAGCCTACCACAATAACTATTGAAGACCACTAGGAAATTTTGTACCTCCCTGTTTCTTCGGGATGAAGAAATGTTTTGTTCATGGGGGAGATGTAGAAGGAGAAAGTCGATAAAGTCGACTTGAATGATAGTCGACTTAGTTAATTAGCCGACTAAGTCTATGGGCTAACTTATTCTATCAGCCGACTAAGTCGGTCAGCTGACTAAACTAGAGATTAGGTCGAACACCTAAGGTTGTGTCGATTCACCAAAACGATAGGTAGTTATTTTGTAACCGTTCTGTAATCATATATATTAGGCTGTTGAGCCAGATGTGAACTCAGTTCAGTTCTCTGTATTGTATGGACTCATTTGTATAATATAATCTGTTTATTCACCTATTTGTTCTTACGTCTTGTCTCTGTTTTATATTTATGTTTCAGTGTGTATTATTGGTAACCTTATGTGATCTGTGAGATTACATGGAGAGGATAGTTGAAGTCTCCATCTCAGAAAATATGTCAATCTTATCAGGCTTGACCACACTCACCATCGATATCCAAAAAAATTTGCAGAGTTGGATAGATTTCCAAAATCACCTCGCAGTCGTAGCCCCAACCATTGTAGAAGTCTGTGTACAAAAAAGACCGACCATCAGACTTCACAACCCACCACAATAACTATTGAAGACCACCAGGAAATTTTGTACCTCCCTATTTCTTTGGGACGAAGAAACATTTTTTTCGTGAGGGAGATGTAGAAGGAGCAAGTCGATAAATTCAACTTGAAGGATAGCCGACTTAGTGTCACGTCCCCATCCCTCAGATCGACGAAGAGGATGCGACGAACACCACAATAACCGGGAAAACAGCCGCATGAACATGTACAAATCATCAATGCTAAAAATAAGAAACTTAACATGATCCATAACAGGATGCACAGATGCATAATTATTCATTCATACAGAGTTACTCAATAATCAGTGGAAGCAACACACATACATTCCAGCATTCACATGTTCATCATAATTCATAAAACAATAGATATAAATTGTAGAGATAATGTAACCAACAACACTTATATTTTGATGAAGAATTCACCCCGCAACCAGCTACATCGCTGCAACGTTCCACCCAACCATAGGCCAGTGTGCTCATCAATCTCTCAAGAATGCTACCACCCCCGAGCTGGGCATGATTCCTCCAAGGATAAGGGTCAATGTAGGCTTACACATAGCCGAGGGACACAGTCAGCCAAACCAACACCGCTGGGTTTATCAGGCCTTCAACAAACCATCTAAGCCAGCACAGTCCGAAGACCAACCACTGCTTACACGCAGCGAAACAATTCCTTCACAGCCCTATGAAGAAGGCAAGGACAACCAGGGATAATCCCAAACATTTAATGAGCACAACTCAATCCCACAAGGCAAATTTGAGTTGTTCTTGTCCCTAATGTGGCCAAAACAACTCAACAACAACACCCAAATAATGTCTGCAACCTCAACAACCAAGAAGCAACCCCCATGCTAGGGTGAATCAACAGCCCAAGCACACAATGAAACTATGGCGACCTTACACAGTCCCAAACATATCAGCAAACAGGGGGGGAGAAGCAACAGCCCCGAAATGAAAACCAGTGAGCACAGCTCCACTAAGAATGCACAGTGGCCCAAAATGTAATTGGACACCAGAACCAACAAAAGGCAGGGAGGATGACAGCTCCCATCCCACAATGAAATAGTAGAAGAATACATAGTTCGACAATGGAGAGAAATAGACTCTCGGCATGGACGGAAGGAAATAATAACCGCAAACCATAGTTGACAGCACACACGGCCATAATCGACAGGGGAACATATACTTACCACCGATCTGGTGTGAAACACACAGGCATATAGCCCAGATCATGGGGAAACCAACGCAGAACTCTTGTGCATGAGGAAAATGAGCAAGACTTTCGCCCCTGCGTGAGAGTGAACAGCTCCACTCATGTGCGTGGATGAACAACCACATGAGGAAAGAGCAAGCCATCTCTCTGCGTTCCCCTACGTGAGAGTGAATCGACCTCCGCGTGAGGAAGAACCGAACCTTCTCTGCATGTGAGGAAGATGAACAGATCCTCGAGAGAATGGGGGAATGGAGTCGTGGGAGGGAGGAATGAATGCAGTCGTGGGTGGAGTGGGCGCGTGAGCAAGGGACTGACAGTCCTGTCACCCCACTCCCAAAAGCAATAAATACCCCCAACCACCAGCAACCATAACTACCTCAACTACTCAACCAAAACAATAAAGAGGTTGGAAGAGGTTGGATGAAATAAGAAAGGTGACAAAACAACAAGGTGGCAACACATGGGTTTTTCCCCCATAAACCAAGGTTTGACATCCCCCACACCCTTATCCTTTGGAACCATGCCCTTTTCATTCAATGTTGCACTGCCATAGCTGGTTGTAGTTTTAGTTTTATTTGATGTGTGTGTTTACATGATTCCAACCATAATGTGCTGGATAGCACGATATACCATCGACAACTATCCCCATTGACGAAACATACACAACCAAATCGATGGTGGGGCTTTTGCCTTTATCTCCTCACCACGATTAATTACATTATATATATCATGCAAACGGGGTCAACACCAGGGACGTTACACTTAGTCGATCAGCCGACTAAGTCGATGGGCTGGCCGACTTAACTAGAGATGTAGAAGGAGCAAGTCGATAAAGACAACTTGAAGGATCAGCCGACTAAGTCGATGGGCCGACCGACTTAACTAGAGATGTAGAAGGAGAAAGTCAATAAATTCGACTTGAAGGATACACGACTTAGTCTATCAGCAGACTAAGTCGATGGGACAACTTAGTCGATCAGCTGACTAAGTCATTCGGTCGACTAAACTAGATATTATGTCGGCCACCTAAGGTCGTGTCAGTTCACCGAACCGACAGGTAGTTATTTTGTAACCATTCTGTAATCATATATATTAGGCTGTTGAGCCAGATGAGAACTCAGTTTAGTTCTTTGTGTTGTATGGACTCATTTGTATAATATAATCTGTTTATTTACCTATTTGTTCTTATCTCTTGTCTCTGTTTTATATTTATGTTTTAGTGTGTATTATTGGTAACCTTATGTGATCAGTGAGATTTATGGTTTCAAGTCTTGCCTATTTTTCACTGGTTGGTTATATATGACCTTAGGAATCATTGGAATTATCTTACACATGTTTTTATATGTTCTAAACACATATGGTTAATATCTCAAGTCCATTCATGATGGCCTCAAAGACCAACTAGATCCAAGACTTCAACTTACAGGCTGAATTCATGATTGAAATATTCTTTTCGAAAATGTTAACTCAGGTATCTTACCCTTCCACAAGATCGTTTTTTTGCAATATCCACGTTTTTGTAGCTCAACTTTTTCACAAACGTCGTTTCGCAAGACAATTCACACAACTTATTTTCCGCAACACCCCTTTTCCGCAACACTGCGGATTGCAGGATGTGGCTTTACACTTTTTATTCTTTTTAAATTAAACTTTTGCAACTAATTTCGGCCTCAACATTCTATCCCGCATGTGAGTTGCAGAACTTGACTTATCGAAAACTGAGTTCCTGCAATTTCCATGTTTCTTGATTTCCACAATTTCAAATTCTTTCGCACCGTTGGTTCTTACATATTAGTTCTCGCCCATTGATCAGTCTCCAGATGCGGAATAGATTGTAACCATTGATTTCTATCGCATTTTTTCTTCGTTGTTCGATCTTCTTTGAGATCTATCTTCGTAGCTCGCCAAATTGATCACTGAAAGGATAAATTTCTATGCAACTCAGAAACTAAAGAATTTATACACATAATTATATGGAGTGAACGTAGGAGGAATTCATATCTCTACATATTTATATAAAACCAGGAATACATCAAAACACACACGGAATGTAATCCTCTATTATTTCTTCAACTTGATCAGAATTTCAAATACAGAGAATTCAACTTATTCACTCCTTCTCTGCACACTCTTTATTCTCTCATCTTTCACTCTTTTTTCTATTTCCTACTTCCCTCTCCCCCCTATACCTATTACACTCAAATTAATTTATAATACTCAGAAAACCTATCATATTTGACTAAGTTGGACCTGAGGACCTAATAAAATAAAACCCTATCGACAAAGATCAATCCTTGAGAAATCCACGCATGGATCAAAGAGAACAAGGCAAAATTGCCACTTATTAAAAATTTAAAACTGATTCTATCTACTTGTCATCGAACCCTATCTATCTAAAACTTGATTACAAGGAAATATGAATCATTAGTAAATGAAATTCAAGTTGGATGCTAAGATGATTCATCATTCAATGAACTTCGAGCTGGATACTCCTGCATCATTCTCCTGGGTAAGAAAATAATTTTTCATTAAGTCTTTTGGTAGTACATTGTACTTGCAAATTTCTTGCTCTGTCATCCAGGTTTCATCTTCAGTAAGCTGATTTCTCCATTTGACCAGTTATTGAAAGAAGGTTTTGTTCTTAATCTTCCTTAATATTCTTTTGTCAAGGATGGCTTCAATCTAAGGTTGTTATTTTTGTGGAATTTTTCCTTGCCAATCTATAGTTGGATCATCTCTATCTAAAGTTACACCATCTGGTTGGATACTTACATCTCTAAAAGGATACAAATATGAAACATTAAAAATTGGTGAAATCTGAAGGTCAAAAGGAAGTACAATTTCATAAGAATTTGCAGAAAACTTCCTTAAAAATTTACAAGGTCCAATATTTTTAAGCTTCAACTTATTATAAGTTCCTTTAGGGAACCTTTCCTTTTTAAGATGGGCCGTCACTAAATCTCCAATCTGAAATTTCACTTCTCTTCTCTTTAGGTCTTCTCTCTGTTTATACTTCTCTACACTTTCCTGTAATCTCTTCTTGATGTTTTCTTGTAGCTCATGCATACTAACTGCAAATTCTTCACCCTATGCACTTCTCTTTTCATGTTTTCCCAAATATCCATGTTCATATACACCTCTTGGATGCATCCGATGGACAATTTGAAAAGGACTCATACTTGTACTTCTATTGGGTGAATCATTGTATGCAAACTCAGCCTGAGCTAAATCTAAGTCCCACTATTTTGGATGTTCATACACCAGACTTCTCCATATATTTCTCAATCTCCTATTTACCACTTTAGTCTGTCCATCAGTCTGAGGGTGATAAGTAGAACTAAAACTAAGATTAGTCCCCAATTTCTCCCATATAGCTCTCCAAAAATGACCAACAAATTTTGTATCTCTGTCAGAGACAATACTCAAAGGAAAACCATGCAACTTTACAGTTTCTGAAAAGAATAGATTAGCAATGTTTGTTGCATCATTATTCTTTTTGCATGCAATGAAATGAGCCATTTTGGAAAATATATCTACTATAACATAAATTGAATCATGAACTCTCTGAGTTATAGGTAAACCTAAAACAAAATCCATGCTTATTGAATCCCAATGCCTAGCTGGAATGGGTAATGGTTGATACAATCCTATGATCTAACTTCTCCCTTTTTCATGTTGACAGACTCTACATCCTTCAAGAAATTTATTCACAGCATGCTGTATCTTTGGCCAAAAATAAAAATTACTCACTAGAGCAAAAGTCTTGTCTTTCCCAAAATGTCCTGAGAGACCCCCACTATGTTTTTCTTGAATTAAAGTTTCCCTCATTGAACATCTTGGAATACACAACTTACTGTCTTTGAACAACAATCCTTCCTGCATCATATAATATAACCACTGGCTTCTGTTATGGGTAACTGGATTTTCACAGGAAGCATAAATATCCTTGAAATATATGTCCTCTTTATACATAGCAATCAAATTTTCAAATCCTAAAGTACTGACCTTAACTTCCTACATTACCAAACTTATCTTGCTCAAAGCATCAACAACTTTATTAGACTTACCACTTGTATTTTTTATAACTAGGGTAAAGTTATACAAAAATTCTACCCATTTAGCATGCCTCTGATTTAATTTAGGCTTCATGTTGATGAAATCCAAAGCATGATTGTCAGAATACAAAACAATTTCCCTAGGCATTAAATAATGTCTCCACTTTTTAAGAGAGTGCACAACATCATATAATTCTTTAACATTCGAAGAGTACTTTTCTTTATCTTCATTCAAATTTTCACTGAAATATGGCATTGCCCTTTGTTCTTGACTTAAAAATACTCCCACTACTGCTCCATTGGCATATGTCTCCACTTGAAACACTTTATCAAAACTAGACCTCGGTTATTTTATTCTTCAATAATTTAAAATTTCTATCATCTACTTTAGTCCATTAGAAAGGTTGTTTACTTCCTCCGAAATTATCTATTAAAGGTTCACAAATTTGACTGAAATTCTTAATGAGCTTCCTATAGAAACTATCAAGTCCTTGAAAACTTCTTACCTCATAAGCATTCCTTGGAACTAGCCAATTTAAAATTGCTTGCACTTTATCAAAATCCATTTCTAGTCCTTCTTCTGACACCACAAACCCCAAGTACACCAATTCTTTTTTCAGGAAGCTACACTTCTTCAAATTTATCAGCAACTTCTCCTTCTGTAAAGTCCTCAATAACAACTTAAGGTGCCTTAAATGCTCTTCTATGATAGTGATCTTGTTGATTTCCCTGGAGTCAGTACATATTCTCCACCCACCATCTTTCTTTGGACTTAGCACAGTGGGTACGACACAAGGACTCAAGCTCTCTTTCACCAATCCCTTCTCCAACAACACCTGTACTTACTGCTTAGTTTCTTCATTTTCTAGAGGGGTTAATATGTATGCTTCTTTGTTAGGTGAACTTGCACTAGTTATTAATTCAATGTGATGACTAATACTTCTTACAGGAGGTAATTCATTTGGAAATTCATCCACAATAATGTCAACATACTCATCAAGCAAATTTTTAACTTCATCTGGCAAATGATCTAAATCTGTAGAAGTTAGAATTACCTTTGGCTTACCAATAAGAGAAAAATGTAGATCATTTTATTTCTGAACATCCTGTAACAGTTCTTTTCTAGACATCAGCAGAATGCTTGATCCTGAACTTCCTTGAACTGCTTCATCTTCCAAGGGTGACAAGGTATGTCTCTTCCCACCTTTCTCCAGAGAATAAGTATTCTTCCTCCCATCATGAAAAAATTTCTTGTCATACTACCATGGCCTCCCTAAGAGTATATCGCACACATCTATAGGCATTATGTCACACAGAATTTCATCCTTATAAGTACCAATATGGAAATCCACATTACACTACGCATTCACCAAGAGTTGATGTCATTTCTGTAACCAGGACACTTTGTAATGAGTGGGATGCTTCATCCTCTTCAATCCCAGCTTCTCTACCATCTCCATGGAAACCAAATTATCATTACTACCACTATCAATAACCATTTTACAACACTTACCTTGTGAATTACACCTTGTTCTGAACAAAATTTTCCTTTGAACCGGTTGATGTACATGTTTCTCTATCTTCACCAAGACTCTCTTCAACATAAGAGCCTCTCCATACTCTATAGTATTATTAACCTCTATTTCTTCTTTTGATTCTTCCTGAGCCTCTGTAACATTCATATTTATCTGACCTGTAGATTTATTTCTTGTACAATCCCAAGACATATGTCCAATATCTCCACAAGTATAACATCTTACTTCTCTATTTCTACCTCTTCCTATACCTCCTTTGAATCCTCCTTGCCGGAATGATTGACTGCTACTACTAGAACTTTCAACTTCATCTTTAGAAGTTCTACCTCCTCTGTTTGGAACACCTTTGCCTCTTACCATGTTCTTTACTATGTTCCTCTGGTTTTTCTTTCTTAGCAATTTCTCTTCTACCTTTAAAGATACTTGATATGCATATTCTACAGTTTTCAAATTTAATAGACTGATTTCATTCTATAAATTATATCTCAACCCATTGATATACCTAGCTACTCTTTCTAGATCTCCCTCCGTGTTTCCAGATCTAATATTCAGTCTAAAAAACTCTTCTGTATATTCCTTTATTGGCATAGCCTTCTTTCTAAGGTTATGTAATTGTCTAAGAATATTTAACTGATAGTCCTTAGGCATAAATTGACTTTTAATATTATACAACATCTTATCCCAAGAGTTAATTTTTTCTTACCTCTTCTATCTTGATGGATCTTGAGTGCATCCCACCAGATAGTTGCATGTCCCTTCAATCTAGTAGATGCATATCTTACTTTATTCTTGTCTTATATCTATTCAAAATCAAAGTATTTACTCAGAGAATTAATCCAATCCATAAGTTCTTCAACATTTAAGTTACCTAAATAAATAGGTACTTCCATTCTTGGTGTTATAGCGGATTTTACCACACATGGTGGATCACACCTTTATGGCATTCCCTATCCCTTTGCAGACTCTTTAGACACCATGGACAATTTTTGTACCTTTGATGTTTCCAAGATCATCCCTAAAAACATACATTATTTTCTATACGTGACTTTTAAACCTATTATCGCGTATATACGTGGATTTGACCCTTAAACCCGTGTACATCGGGATGTGTGCAAAATGGAAAATAGTTTTGGAGTTTTCCTTGATGTGGATCTGAGTCACTTGTTTCTTGGCCTTCCATATGCCCTGAGATCACTCTGATTTGACCTTCCATTACCCCATTGAAACACTATATAAGGAACCCTTTGGATACATTGAAAGGAGAGGAATTGAAGAGCAAGAAAACTATAGTCCATTGTTGCCGGAGCTTATACTTGAGTCTGTATCCCTTTGTCCCTTGGAGCACTTTGTGTTCTTCCCAAGCTTTCCTTTGCTTGTGAGATTACTATTAAGAGATGGAGGATTGAAGTGGTGGCGTCCCAGGTGGAGGACTCAGTTTGTCTGATTCGCAGACATGTCGACAGAGGTTGTCACTATTGTAATCTCTGATTTATATTAATAGAAATATATTTTCCTGTCCAATAATGTGTATTTAAATGAGTATTGAATCCATGGATGCTTTTAAATTCTTAAATGTTATTCATTATATATGATAGAGTAGGTATAACACGATTACATAGCATGCTTGTCTTTTTTGTTGAATGTTGAGAGAGAAAATTGTTAATATAAGAAAGAGTGGAAAAGCTCAATGGGGATCTACATCAACCATCCGGAATAAGGTATGTTTTGAGATCCTTTAGTGTTAGATATTTGGTTTCTCTTGCATATAGGAAAGAATTGATTTTTGTGGTTACTCTGTCTGTTGTGGTACCCCAATTGATAGGAATTTTTCTCCGTAACAGAATTGGAGACCATACTAGGGAGTTCCTAGTCATTTCCTTTGGGGATTTTTATCGGCATTCAATGTTCTTGAATTGCTATGATTTCTTTGTTTCTGAGTCAAGTCTGGGGGCATGTTTACCTGGTAGTGTCTGGTAGGAGTAAAGTTTGTCTCATCTTTTCTGTTTACCTTCTTTTTTATCTCTTTTTCTTCCTGTACGCTAGTTTTGTCTTCACAATCGTGTGTACACACGGTTTTTACTGGGATATCCGCTTATATATGCGGGTTTTCTGCACACAGTCACGTATGCCCTGAGTTTTTCCTTTGTGGGGAATATTAAGTGTTGCTGGGTGAGTTTTGATGATTGTTGAGTCTCCTTGGATGCTTCTAGAGTCTATATACACCTCTGTTTCTGACCAGAGACACTTTTTAGTTTGAATTTTTTAAGAATGTTCTTATCATTTCATTTTCTATTTTTTGTTTTGGGATTAGTGCATTAGGTCTCTTTTACCTTACTGCCTTTTGTGGGTGCTATTTGATAGTGCTTGCAGATTTTGGGGGTGGTAGAGTCATTATTTTTCTTTATTATCTCATTTTAATTCAAAAAATACAAAAATATTTGGTTTTTTGCATCATTATGCATTATTGCATTTTGCATTTTGCATGGTACTTGCACTAGGTTTGCTTGGAGAAGTATTAGTTATATTTTCATATAGGAATGATTGCATTTTCATTTGAAGAAAAATTTTGCATTTCACGTAGTAGCATACCCCATTTTTCCTTCGAAACAATGCATTTGCATTGATTGTTAGGTGTGCATTTTACTTCTTGTTGTGTCATAACACCATTAGTTGCACGATCGTTTTCCCTTTTGAGTAATAAGCCAATTAAAATAAACACATAATAAAATGAATTACACTCTTTTCTTTTATAGTGTGCACCAACAAGATTAGGTTTTAGGGTCTTGGAATAGTTCATTGTGAGTAAATTCTCCAAGACCACTAAATGAAACATGTATGTGTTTGTCCAGGTTAGAGTGTGAAATTCTTTGGTATAATTAGTGTTTCTCAGGATCCTCCTCTTATAAGAGAGTTAATCACAAGGTAGTGTGAGAAGTTAATGATTGGGATGACCCCTGCTCATAACTGAGTAGCACCGAAGATATTTCCAGGATTGTATTCATATCTGGGGGCTCTTTCAGGAGTTTCAGGCTTTGCTACCCTTCCCATATGGTCAATAGTGCCTGCGACTGTCCGCTTGAGCATTGATTATATTGAGGTGACCTTAGTTTCCTTACCTAGGTTATCGAGGGGTTACTTCACAGAGGTTATTCTATAGGTGTCTTGGCCAGGTAGGGGTCAGACATCACAGTCGCTATATGCATTGAAGCTGAGGGCCACTATAATTGGTTACGAACCTTCGCTTGTTGTGTATGGGAGTCTCAAGCCTCTCCTAGGAGAGACATACCTACTTCATTTAGGATCTCACATATCCTACCCTTGTTTTCTTGTGATTTGGCTTTACATTATATAGGTGTATGCTCTGTGCACGCTAGTTTGCCTAGGGTTTGCATAATTAGAAAGAGTCTTTTTCATTTTTTGAGTCATTGTGGATTCGGGTGCGGAACTTTGCCATTCTCATCATTTAGCAATACTTCTGCCTTCCACATCTCCTCTGAATTTGGGAGAGAGAAACAGACAATCCGGGCGGACTACTTCTCACATTGATTAACAAACGATGGGAGATTGTGAGGATGAGATTCCTGAGATGTCTTCTCCACCTCAAGAGGTTGGGGAGGAAGATCCTACTCCTATATATGATCCTTCACCAGAAATACCTTCACATTCTGGTTATGATCCCTCATTTAGAAGTCGATGGTATTGGTTTTCGAGCGACGAGACTTATCATGAACCCACAAGAACTAGTCATGTTCGTTATGGCATGTCTGATATCCCTACACATGATCTGACACATCATGCCGAGTTAGAAATTGAACCTAGCACTACGCCTGGGGGCACTCCTATTCCTTTCCATGCAGAGATATTTGGGAGCACTAGTCATATTGCACCTTCCATCTCCGTGGTGGAAGCTACCTCACATGTTTGTCCTAGACCTAGTGTTAGTAGTCATATGCGGATACCAGAACCGAGATGAGTGACCATAGAGAATACCACTTACATCCATTCACATGTTCCTTCATCCTCAACTCCTACTCCTTTGAATGCATTTTTGACAACCCTTCCTCCCCCTCATTCACGTGGTATTTTGGGTTAGAATGTTGCTACTAGTCATGTTCATACTGCGACTGTTCACACAGTAGTATCTCAGATTCAAGTATCTCGTGTTGTCTCGGGAGGTCATAATTCTTGTTTCTGGATTGTATTATGGTCCATCGCAAGGAGTTCCCCATATCCCTACTTATGGAGCCTCTCATGGGACATCCCATGGGACATCTTATGGAGCTTCTCATGGACAATATTACAGATCATAGTATGGCCAGATCTATAAATCTTATGGGGTACGGGTATCAACAACACGCTTACTCCTCTAATTATGGCTTTGTAGCACCGTATAGTCAAGGTACACCACATCATAATTCTTTCATGCAGCCCTACATGGGTCAAACTAGAGGAGGATATTATGGCCAAGGCCATGGTATTTATAGTAGTCAGCCTTATATGAACCAAAACTATCAGGGAGCATGGCATAAACTAGCTCAACCTAGGCTCCCTTTCCTCGCAATGTTAAATTTACCTGACTTGTCGAGACTAATGAATGATCTGGTATCTCATGACTTGGCTTGGCCGAATGTCCCTAACAAGCTTCCCTCAGACATTCCCAAATTCGAGGGCAAAGCAGGAGAAGATCCTAGTGAACATGTCACTACCTTTCACCTTTGGTTCTCTTCCAATTCCTTACACGATTACTCAATCCATTTAAGACTATTTCAATGCACCCTCACTGGGCCTACAACAAAATGGTACATAGAGTTACCGAGGGGGGAATTCGTTTTGTTCGATGACCTTGCTATGACTTTCCTCAATCACCTCCAGCTACACGTGCATTATGACGTCGATACAGAACTCTTGTCGACATTTCTCTAAAACAAAGCCACACATATCTCATATCATATCCAAGAGTGGCGTAGACGAAAGAGGTTGATTAAAGCTTTCATTACGCCGGATTTTCTCCTTGAGTGGTTCCTTAAATCGTTGCTACCTTACATCGTGAAGGATTTTTCTACAATCAGAGTCTAGAACGAGGAACAAACAATTTTTAGGGCACAGGAATTGGATTTGATTTATGCTCAATCTGGACTATTATATGATATCATACCTAATGCTCTGCATTCTAGTTTCGACCCCAAGATGAAGCCTGGACCACATGCCGATGGCATTGTGGGTTGTACAAGTACCAAACCTATGGATTCAGTCGTAAAACAAGTGAGTCAATTGTCTATTAATCAATCCACTTTGGGACAAGCCACGGATTCATCTCAACCCACCCAAACGATGAGTGTATTGTCTGTGCAATCATCGGACCAGAAGGGAAACCAACATCCCAGAAGGAATAAGAAAAGGTGTAAAAACAATTGTAAGGGTGGGAACAAGAATTAAAATGCTAATTTTAATGAAAAGAACACCCGCAATGTTGGGGGGGACAAGCGATCTAAACATAAGGTTAAGTTTCCTTGCAAATTGTGTAAGGATGACCACCTCACTCACTTATGCCCTCATATGGAATACACCTTGAGGTTCATAGCATAGGGCCCAACTGTACTGACCAATCCTTTACCCCATAATCAAAATATGAACGCAAGGAACCATGATCCTCATTGTGCATCAGTTGGAGATAAAAATCCACCGAGATCTAGTACTGGTCATGGTTGCATCAACATGGTGCATGCTACTAAGGTTGTTACTCATGTGAAAGACTATGGTTCGTCACAACTAGACCTTGGAAAGGAACCCACTCCAACCGAGAGTCCTTTGCATATTGAAAACCCTATGGATAAACCTAATATTGCACCTCACATTCCTAAGGGATTCCTAAAGCGTTCGGGGCACAATCCTAATGCATGAGCTACCCAGAACTATTTTGTTGTCGAGGATTTGGGTCAAACTACTTGTACGATGTCTACGCTTGAAGTAATTCAGAGCTGTCCTTTGCAAAGGAAAGATTTGCTTTCTACTCTTCGGGTGAATGATGATAGCTCTTCTTCCATCATGAAATTTAAAACCATGGGACTACAGCCTCACTTTCCTTACTACGTGTCTCTCTTGATTCATGTAGAGTGTCTTAACATGACCATTAAATGCACTGTAATTGACGAAGGCACTGCTGCTTCTGTGATGTCTTTGTCATGTTGGAAGCGTTTGGGTTCTCCCAAGTTGTCTCAATCCTCTAACATGTTGACTTCCTCTTATGGTAGATCATTTCGGCAGCATGGAATTCTTCCTTCTCTTAAGGTTTGTTTGGGAGGGAAGACCGTTGCGATCGAGATTGAGGTGGTTAATGCGCCCCTTGATTACAATATTTTATTGGGTCTGTCACGTCCCCATCCCTCAGACCGGCGAAGAGGACATGACGAACACCAATCATACGGGAAAACAGCCCCATGAAAAATAAGAACAGTTATCAATGCTAAAATAAAGGCTTAACAGAATGCATAATTCATCAATCATACAGCGGAAGCAACACCCATACAATTCCAGCATTCAACATGTTCATTACAATTCATTTGACATCAATATAATTGCAAAGATGGAACATACAAGGTAACTTATCTTCTGACGAAGAACTTGTCTCGCAACCAGCTACGTCGCTGCAACGTTCCACCCAACCATAGGCCAGCGTTCTCATCAATCTCTCAGCAACACTACCACCCCCGAGCTGGGCATGATTCCTCCAAGGATAAGGGTCAATGTAGGATTACACATAGCCGAGGGACACAATCAGCAAACCAACACCACTGGGTTTACTAGGCCATCAATAGATCGGCCAAGCTAGCACAGTCCAAAGGACAACCACTACATACCAACAGCAAAACAACCCTTCACATCCCTGTGAAGAAGCAAAGACGACCAGGGATAATCCCAAACAAGCGATGAGCATAGCTCAAGCACACAAGGCAACACAGAGTTGTTCTCGGCCCTATCATGGCCAAAACAACTCGGATGCAACCCAAAACCATGGTACTCCAGTAGCCACAAACACACAATGAATGATAGCAGTAATCCACATTCCCAAAATAGGGAAACTCATCCATACAAATTGGAAATAAACAGTGGACCAAAACGAAATTGAGCATCACAACCAACAAGACGTGGGGAAGACAACAGCCCCAAAACACAAGCAGTGAGCACATCTCACAACATGGGAAAATGACCCCAAAAAGTCTGTGCGTGAGGGAACTTGCACCAAACCACAAAACACAGAGGAAAACATACCCGATTTCACTCAGTAGAAAATGTGAATGGCCACTGAAAGGCAGCTCCTCTCCTAGCTGCGTGAGATCCAGCAGAACCACTGCCTGTGCATGAGGAAAAAAGCACCGACCTCTGCGTGAGGAAGATGAATAGACCACGATGGGGAACGAACAGACCAAGGAGAGAATGCACCGTGGGGAGAATGGAAGGTCACATGAGAGTGGAGTGCAAGAAATCATGGGTGGAGTGGGCGTGTGGGCAAGGGACTGATGGCCCTGCCACCCCACTCCCAAAAGCAATAACTGCCTCAACCACCAAACATAACTACCCCCAACAACAAAACCAAGTCATTGAAGAGGTTGGGGAAACAAGAAAGGTGGAAAAACAAACAAGGTGGCAACACATGGGTTTTTCCCCCATAAACCAAGGTTTGACATCCCCCACCCCTTATCCTTTGGGACCATGCCCTTTTCATTCGACGTTGCACTGCCATAGCTGGTTGTGGTTTTAGTTTTAATTGATGTGCGTATTTACATGATGCTTAATTATAATGTGCCAAATGGCACGATAAACCATCGACAACTATCCCCATTGCCAAAACAAACACACAACCAAATCGATGGTGGGGCTTTTTCCTTGAGCTCCTCACCACGATTAATTACAATATATACATCATGCAAACAGGGTCAAACCCGAGGACATTACAAGGTCAAAATTGAATGTATAGTATGCAAGTCATAGCCTCTTATCTATTTCGAGTATTATGCTTTCCATTTAATGGGAAGATTATTACGATTAATCAGACATCATTAAAAAATCCGAGTGTTAATGCATCATCGAGAGCTTCTATCCCGATTATTGATCATTCTCAACCGACAACTGGGAGTGTGGGTGTAGCTATGTATCCATCCCTTATGGAGACCTTTAGTTGTCCTGCACCTGTTCTTATGATCGGATCTAGTTTTTGTGGGGCTTCATCTTTATTGAATTTAGTGTCTTTTCGCACTACCCATATGGAATATCCTTGGATTCTTCCCTCACCGAGTCCTTCAAATGGACCTATCGAAACGGACGTGTCATTTCCTGCAGCAAT
Organism: Pseudotsuga menziesii; assembly: GCA_001517045.1. NCBI lineage: Eukaryota > Viridiplantae > Streptophyta > Pinopsida > Pinales > Pinaceae > Pseudotsuga > Pseudotsuga menziesii. The sequence goes on along the minus strand of LPNX010540592.1, from coordinate 72,274 downwards.
GATAGCGTATCAAGTGAATCTTGATTGTGTTGAAGAGCCTAGTCCTTCCTCTTCACGGATGGAGGAGGAGGACCCTTATGTGCTTCCTGCATGGGCAGTTGAGTTGAAGCCATTATTGAGGCCATCAGATGAATCCATTATTGAGGCCACATTCGGGGTTGAGCCACCTTGGAAAGAGTTACATCATAGATCATATTTTCTTCCCAAGCTTGACCATTTAGAGCATGAGGACTTTAGGGAGATTCTTAGCGAGAAGATTGGTAGTCCCGTGGTTCCATTGAGCTCTCCTGGTGAAATGGATTATGGGAACATGGCGAATAATTACATACTATTCCTATCAATATATCTCACGATCCTGGTAAGATTGAGAATGTCTATATTGGGGTGGACTATTCCAATGATGAGATTCAGGAGTATATCAAGTTGTTCAAAGAGTTTTGTGACACATTTGCTTGGTCATACAAGGAAATGGTAGGTATCAACCCTCGTATTGTTCGAACATGAAATTAAGACCTATCCAAATGTGAATCCTGTTCGACAATGTTTGCGTGTAGTGAATCCTAGAAAATCTCCTACGATTAAGGTTAAGATAGAGAAGCTGTTAAAATTCAGTTTTATCTATCTCATTCCCTTGACAGAGTGGGTTTCAAATCTCGTTCCGGTTGATAAGAGCAGGGAATGATTCATATATGCATTGATTTTTGTGATTTAAATCGTGCTTGTCCTAAGGATAATTTTCCCATACCATTTATTGATAAAATTTTGGATGAGTGTGTGGTAAGCGAGGTATTTTCCTTTATGGACGGATTTTTTTGGATATAATCAGATTCAAATCAAACCTGGGGATCAACACAAAACTGCATTTATTTATCCTTGGGGTATGTTTATGTATCGGAAGATGCCTTTCAGTCTTAAAAACACCGAAGCCACATTTCAGCAGGCTATGACCTTGATTTTTCACGATCTCAAATCGATTATTGAAGTATTTTTGGATGACCTTGCTGCTCATTCTCGGTTGAGAGTGCGTCATCCCTACCATTTGAGATTAGTATTCAAAAGATGCTGTCACTACCTGGTTTGGTTAAATCCTCATAAGTGCATATTTTGCTTGAAGTCTGGTTAGTTTCTAGGGTTCATTGTTTCTAAGGAGGGTATAAGATTTGATCCCTTAAAGGTTGAGGCAATACTTCAAATGTCTCCCCCCGCACAATATTATACATCTTCAATGTTTGCAAAGCATGACAAATTTCTTATGGAGATTCGTGGTTAAATTTTCCAATTTGACTAAAGGATTTATGCGTCTTTTAAAGAAGGACACTAACTTTTGCTAGGATGAGCGAGCTCAGGAGTCATTTGATGCTCTTAAGAGATCCTTAGCATCTGCCCCCATGCTTAGTCCACCCGACTATAGCTGTGACATTTTTATTTATGTGGATGCATCCTTGGAGACGGTTGGTATGGTTTTGGTTCAAGAGGATGAGGAGCTCCATGACCATGTCATATATTATTTGAGCTGAAATCTTATAGATGCGGATATCTGTTATTTCCATGTGGAGGAAATTGCCTTAGTCACCATTCATGTGTTTCAGAGATTGAGACACTACATTCTCCTTCACCAGACCTTGGTGGTAGTTCATGTCAATCCATTTCAGTTCGTCCTCACTAGAAGGATGATCGGGGGAAAGTATAATAAGTGGATTGTTATTTTGCAAGAATTCGATCTTGGGTTTGTTTCAGTGAAATCGAAGAAATCGTTGATTTTTGCGGAGCTCATTTCTGATTTTCCAAGTGAGGAGGAGGAGGAGGTTTATGAGGATACATTTGTCGATGAGCATGTTTTCCTTATCTCAACTTTGGATCCATGGTATGGGGATATCATCATATATTTACAAACATTGAAGGTCCTTACTCACCTTTCATGAGAGGAGCGATGACGATTACGTCACATATCTAAGAACTACCTTATAGTGGATAACACTTTGTACAGCCGTGGGGTAGATTTTATTTTACGTTGTTTCTTAACCCATGAAGAGGTTGAGGTTGTGCTGAATGATTGCCATGGAGGGGTGTGTGGTGGTCATTTATCTGGGCTTTCTACAGCCCCAAAAAATTTAAGAGCGAGATATTTTTGGCCATTGATCTTCAAGGATTGTGTCAATGCGCTCAAGAAGTGTCACCCTTGCTAGGTGTTTGCACATAATAGGTGCTCGTATCCTACTGAGTTACATCTGATTATCACTACTGGTCCCTTCACCAAGTGGGGGATTGACTTCATGGATTGGAACCCAGCTTCAGCTAGGGGGCATCATCATATTATAGTGGTTGTTGATTATTTCACGAAATGGGCTGAGGCTATGCCCACGGTTAAATCCGACGATGAGACAGCTACGCATTTCGTATTCAACCAAATTATTACTCGGTTCAGCATTCCAAAAGAGTTTGTCACTGACCATGGTAGGCACTTTTAGAATAGAATGATGAAAGAGTTGGCCTTGAATTTAGGGTATAAGTAGGAGCACTCCTCTTCGTATTATCCTCAGGTGAATGGATAGGTTGAAGCAGTGAAAAAATCACTTAAGTCCATTCTCCAACAAACCATCGCACAAAGAAAAATGAATTGGCATATCATGTTATATCTTGCTTTGTTGGCCTATAGGACCGCGGTTAAGACTACCACTGGTTTTTCTCCATATCAGCTCGTACATGGAGTGGAGTCTGTCTTGTCAGTTGAATGCGAAATCCCTTCATTGAAGCTAGCTATAGATCTTTTACCAGACACTTCCGCAATGGAGGAATGTTTGGTCCACTTAGAGCAGCTTGATGAGCAGCACCGAGATGCCTTAGTGGCTCTAGAAGTAAATAAGCATTGCGTTAAGGTCCAATATGATAATTCTGTCCATCCGAGGAGGTTTAGTTAAGGTGATTTGGTCCTTTTGTTGGATCAAGATAAAGAACCCTTGGGGGTATGGAAATTTAATCCCATGTGGCATGGTCCTTACATAGTCAAACATGTATTAGAGAAGGGCACTTATGAGCTGGTGGATTATGAAGCGAAATCCTTGGCAGAGCCTAGAAATGGGCTCTATCTTAAAAAATACTATGCATGGCCTTTAGCCAAGGCTGATTATTGTATATTATTGTACATTTTTCTGCATAGTTAGGTTTTCTTATGGTGATTGGGTTTGTTGATTAGCTTTCATTTATTATCGTATATGTCAATGGAGTCTTCCACTTACATAGGATTTGTTGATGGTGTTAGCCACCACACTCAACACTCAGCCTCTACTGCTTGGGTGGTTTATACTCCTACGGGTCAGGTATTGTCTTCAGGAGGTGTATGTTTATGGACTTCTTCGAACAATGTTGCTGAGTATAGTGTCGTTATCAAGCTATTACGGGATGCCATTTCACATGGTGTTCTCCCTCTTGAGGTATGTATTGATTCGCAATTAGTAGTGTTACAGCTTAATGGTTTGTATCGTATTAGGGATATGACATTATTACAAATATTCTTACATGTGAGATTGTTAGAATGACAATTTGACAACATAACATACATACATGTTTCAAGAATTTTTAATCAAGTTGCTGACTCATATGCTAAGTATGTGTTATATTGGCATTTGTTTCATAGACCATAAGCATATCACAAACATACATTTTTACACACATGTAAATAAATAAAATAGATCATCATAAATATTTTTCATTAAACATCCAAAATGTGACGTTATAATACATAAGTGTCATAATACAAAAATGGGGCTTCCGAGCCACCAAAATATAACACACGGTAGTAAAAAAATGAAGCACTCTTAGGTCTATAATCCTATGGAGGAGCAGGGGGGTTTTGATAGTGGTAGCACCCAAGGTTCTAGCTAGTCATCGAAATAACTGAACCCATGCTCATGGTACACCAACCACCTGACGCTGCATGGCCTCAGGAAAGTCCTCGACTTGTGCCATGGGTATCCTGTGTGTCAAGCGTACAAAGTTTGTGTGGATTCTTTGGAGCGTATGCTCCACATCCACACCCATGATGTCATATCCTCTTCCCCTATGTCTATGACAAGGGAAACCGTCAGGCCATCATGGTCCAACATCTGCATACACATGACAGATTTTCACTATGTGTCGTCACACCAAAACATGTCTTTTGAGTCAATATATCAAAAAACGCAAAAAAATTAATAATTCAAAAAACTTTAAAAAAAAGGTTTGGGATTCGTTACCTATATCACCGTATGCTACTCTAGGTGGTAGGGGCATGTCTGGATCTCCCCGAAAATCTATTCCTGCATAGGGATAATCATTGATGGCAACAATCTGCCACCGCCACCATGGAAAGAAGTCAACTGGGTAGGGTTTAGACACCCTACCTCCACCCAGTCTGCACATAGAATATTCCCAATGTCGTTGGGCCATATCTCAAACCCCGTGAGGAGGAACATCAAATATAGGGCTTAGCTTTGGTACACACTAAAAGAAGAACGTGCTTAGTATACTGCCGAAACCAAAGTTTCTCACCCTACCCATCTTGCAGTCACCAAGTTGTTGCTTCATGTTACTCAGCAGTCCAGTGCTCCAGTCATACACTATGGGTCTCATGCACTCCACTGCATAGAACATCAATGGTCGTGAGGCCTAATGGAATGATGCTAGACCAAATATCCTGTCGAGTTCCAATAGTATGGCCTTCAGTCCTAGTACCTTGATGGAGTTTGTCGGGATTTGAATCCCAACCTTTTTTGTGTCTGAAAAATAGTATACTGCAATGTACTCATCAACAGTGAGGCCACATCCGGGCCTGCGAGAGCGTAGGTTCATCACCTCTCCCCTTCGGGACAATCCTGTAATGAAATATATGTCCTCCACCTCTATAGTGAGGGGCATCTCATCGATATGAAAGGACTCTGATTCTAGATCCCATTAGTCTACTAGCATCTGCAGGAGTCTTGGTTTGGTCCTTAGGCTACCAAGACACCAAAACTTGTATAGCCCACATGCACATAGAGCTTGTTGAACCATTAAATCACCCCAAACAACCTCTTCTACATCTCCATGCTCCCTCTCCCTCCATTCTAGAACGATCCTGCACATTAAAAGTAGTTTTTGGTCAATATTTACCTTAAAAAACCTTATGTGCGACCGCATATGCGACTATTTGCAAAACAGTCGTGTATGTACGCAGTTTTGGGTGGTTTTTCTGCATATAGCCAGCCTTATACGCGGAAAAAGACCCGATATCCACGTGGCCCGAAACGACCAATTTACATTGGCCAAAAAATGAAATTTGACCATGGAAATTGAAAAAATTTGCATGAAAATGGAAGAGGAGGACATGAGAAGTTACCTGGAATAAACAGTGTCGAATTTCGCCCAACGAAGCTCTCAGAATTCGCGTTGGAAGTTTTGAGCTCAAATGGGTAAAAGTTTCAAATGATATGTAATTTTTGAATTTTTTACTATTTGAAGAAAAGTTTTGAAATTTTTGAAATTTTTTACCCCCTTTCTATAGTTTTGAACCGTTTCTGACCATTTTGGACCGTTTTGGACTAATTTGATGATGTAGGAGTCCATTTTGAGCGTCGTTTTGATCATGGTTTGACTCGTTCGTGCCACTTTCAGGTATTATGTCTAAACTGGCATATAGGTTAGATGTCACATTCGTTTGCACTTTGCATAACCTTATGACCATTTCATTATAACCTTAGGTACAAACCCATTCTATCTTATCATGGAACCTTCTTGTTGTTTTAGAAGTGACATGATGTGAATGGTAGATCTTGACCATACATGTGCGCCCTAGTTAGCTCCTTTGTTGCATTTGGCACCCATGCCGACATTTTTTCCTTTAGGGTGTGGGATTCCTTTGTATAGTATCACCGTGTCTTTTCATAAGATCCCCATACTCCACTTGATCTTTTTGTTGGCCTTTGTCCCCAGGACTCCCTTATGTCAAGTTGTAATTGCATTATCATGAGTTTTTCCTGCCTCATTAAGCCTTATGCTAGCTTCCCTGACTTTGATTATCAGCTATATAGCCCGATCTTGTCTCATGTCTAGCCACATAGAGCCATTTTATATATCCTTTGCAGCTTGATTCCCCATTTTTACTAGGAGGGGACTTTCCCTCGAGTTTCATTATCCTACACATGTATCCTTGCATTGAGCATAGGTATGTTCCACTGCTTGGAACTAGTTTTTTTTCCTATTGACACTTGTATCCTCCTAGTCTGTAAGTATAAAGCACTTTTATTCCTTTTCAAGATTTTCAAAATAATTGAAAAAGTCCAAAAAAAAAAATCAAAAAACCAAAAATCCGGAAAAGAAAAGATGTTATCTTTGGCAGCAGTCGAGTCGTGTCGCCTTCGAACAGAGCACTGTATATCACATCCATTGGTTGGGTTAATAGTTTGACTTTAGGAGATGTACTCATTTCTCTGAGTTTATCTCCACCGACTGGTTAAGCTTCCAGTCCCTATGGATCCTCTGTCGATGCCTCCTATGTCGTAGAGATGTATCAGTTTTGTATATCGAGTCTATGCTGCCTACATTCAGTCACCATTCGCCTTTATGCTCTTGTTCGAAGGAAGTTGAAACCTGAGTCGACCATTGCTCAATTCTCTTAACTTTGCATGTCGGCCATTATCGGTACTAATACTGGTTCGTGCACATTATGATTGAGTCCTTCCACATTATATAGCCTTGCTGAGTACCTCGTGTTGGATGATGAGGGATGTATTAATGCCCTCCTTCCAGCAGATTTCATCCCATCGACTTCAGATCATTTATTCTGGGATAAGAATCTAGAGTCATCAATGGATCCTCTCAAGTGTTTGACCTCAACACATTTATTCACACTTATTAGTTTTCACTATAGTAACTTGATTCCCATTTTCATTATCGGTGGGTGATCTCGCGTCTATTAATGGTATACATCAATGGCCGATAATCAGATGATGGACTACTATGTTCAATCTCGACACCTCCATTCACATAGTAAGACATGTACTCGTAGTGGATTGTGTATAAGACATTCCATATTGGTGGCATTTCATATATGCTACCTCCTTGATCATGCCAATTTTCATGAGATTTCAACTCTTGTGACTTGATTCTAGTGTATGTCAGATATTTCTAGCCATTATGGAGATCTTGATCTATTATATATCTTCAACTTTCATGGAGATCATGATCCTTTGTATATCTCCATCATGTAGATTCTGATCTATTTATATTGTACATGGAGATGACCACACATGTCATATTTTGTATCATGCCTATTCATGGCCATTGTACTTTTATGTATCCGGGACTGCTATATCTACTTGCAATTATGTGCAGAGTTTCATCATTGTATTATACTATTGGGTGGTTGGTTCTTCCACCTAGTTCTTCATCACTCCACTTCTGGGATGGACTTATAATGTATTTCGTCCATCGTATCACCCCTCTGACCACACACATTAGGGGGCATCTGTTACAATGGATTTTACCACACATGGTGGATCACACCTTTATGGACTTTCCTATCCTTTTGTAGACTCTTTAGACACCATGGACCATTTTTGTACCTTTGATGTTTCCAAGATCATCCTTAAAAACATACATTATTTGCTATACGCAACTTTTAAACCTATTCTTGCGTATATACATGGATTTTATCCTTAAACCCATGTACATCGGGATATGTGCAAAAGGCCAAATAGTTTTGGAGTTTTTCTTGATATGGATCCAAGTCACTTGTCTCTTGGCCTTCCATATTCCTTGAGATCGCTTAGATTTGATCTTCCATTACCCCATTGAAGCACTATATAAGGAACCCTTTGGATACATTGAAAGGAGAGGAATTGAAGAGCAAGAAAACTATAGTCCATTATTGCTGGAGCTTATACTCATTAGAGAAAATTTCAACTCAAAATGGGCCTTTTAACTTTAACTCAATTTCCATGTCATCATGTGTTAGCTAATGAAATTGATTTAAATTTAAAATACCGTATAGTTCTTAAACACTTTTTTAATATAAATTTGGGGATAGGTATCATAAAAAAAAAAAAAAAAATTTGTTTGTATTTTCGACATATCTCCCTATGTTTTTACTCAAATTTCGATCCCACGAGTACCCACTCGGCATAATTTTGATGGACCCCGCTACCCGAAAAACAAGAAATACCTGAAAAAAATGTGATGATGATGTCATCATCACATTTTTTTCAGGTATTTCTTGTTTTTTGGGTAGTGGAGTCCATCAAAATTATTCTGAGTGGGTACTCGTTGGATGCAGAATTTAATTCTGCATCCAATGAGCTATCCCGATCGAAATTTGAGTAAAAACAAGGGGAGATATGTCGAAAATACAAACAAATAAGTAGTTTGTTTCTTTTCTTCCTCCAAAATTAATAAATATTATTTTATTATTTTAACCATTATTTTATTAATTTTTTTTAAGAGGCCCATTTTGAGTTCAAATTTCCTCTAATGTGAGTCTGCATCCCTTTGTCCCTTGGAGCACTTTGTGTTCTTCCCAAGCTTTCCTTTGCTTGTGAGCTTGCTATCGAGAGATGGAGGATTGAAGTGGTGGAGGCCCAAGTGGACGACTCAGTTTATCTAATTTGTAGACGTGCGGATAGAGGTTGTCACTATTGTAATCTCTAATTTATATTAATAGAAATATCTTTTCCTGTCCAATAATGTGTATTTAAATGAGTATTGAATCCATGGATGCTTTTAAATGCTTATATGTTATTGATTATATATGCTAGAGTAGGTCTAACACGATTATATAGCATGCTTTTCTTGTTTGCTAAATGTTGAGAGAGCCAATTGTTAATACAAGCAAGAGTGGAAAAGATCAACAGGGATCTACATCAAACTTCCGGAATAATGTATGTTTCGATATCCTTTAGTGTTAGATGTTTGGTTTCTCTTTCATATAGGAAAGGATTGATTTATGCGATTACTCTGTCTGTTGTGGTACCCCAAGCCATAGGAAGTTTTCTCCATAACACTTGGTCTCCCACTGGTTTTCATCAACATATTCAAGATTTTAACTTCATTGGGATCTTGTTCTTCTTACTCAAAGGATTCGTATCCGGCTTCTTCATCACTGTCATCTGAATTGTTTGAATGGTTCTTTCTTTCCATAGCTTCTAACCTTTCTTCCAATATTCTCATGTTTCTTTCCATTTTTGTTTCTACAGGTTGTATTCCTCGACCACATCCTACAGGAACTCCATGTATGCATCCCCTAATTGGTGACATCTTTCCTCACATACTCAACTGATCAACTAAGCTACTACATAGAATCTTTGTCTTGCTCTGATACCACATTTGATGGCCTCAAATACCAACTAGATCCAAGACTTCAACTTACAGGATGAATTCCTGATTGACATCTTCTTTCCACAAACTTTAACTCGGGTATCTTTCACTTCCGAAAGATCATTCTTCTACAATCTCCAAATTTCTGCAACTCATCTTTTCCTCAAATGTCATTCCGCAAGACGTTTCCCGCAACTCCTTTTCCACAACACTGTGAATTATAGGATGCGTCTTTACGGTTTTTTTTTTTAAATTGAACTTCCGCAACTAATTTCGACCGCAACAGTCTATCCCGCATGTGGATTGCAGAACTTGACTTATCGAAAACTGATTTCTAGCAATTTCCATGTTTCCTTATTTTCGCAATTTTGAAGTCTTCTGCGCCGTCAATTCTTGCGGATTAGTTATCGCTCGTTGATCAGTCTTTATATGTGGAACAAATTGTAATCGTTGATTTTTATAACGATATTTATTCATCGTTCAATATTCTCTAAGATCTATCTTCGTAGCTCACCAAATTGATCACTGAAAAGATCAATTTCTCTGCAATTCGGAAACTAAAGAATTTATACACAGAATTATATGGAGTCAACACAGGATGAATTCATATCTCTACAGATTTATATAAAACTAGGAATCCATCAAAACACACACAAAATGTAATCCTCTGTTCTTTATTCAACTTGATCAAAATTTCAAACACAGAGAATTCAACTTATTCACTCCTTTTGTGTACACTCTTGATTATCTCATCTTTCACTCATTTTTCCTTTTCCTAATGCCCCCTCCCTCCTATACCTATTACACTCAAAATAATTTATAATACTCAGAAAACTTGTCAGATCTGACTAAGTTGGACCTAAGGACCTAATAAAATAAAACCCTATTGACAAAGATCAATCCTTGAAAAATTCATGCAGGGATCAAGAAGAACAAAGGAAAAGTTGCCACTTATTAAAAATTTAAAACAAATTCTATCTACTTTTCATTGAACCCTATCCATCTAGAACTTGATTACAAGGAAAGCTGACTCCATTAGAGGAAATTTCAACTCAAAATGGGCCTTTTAACCCTCATTCAAATTCTATGTCATCATGTGTTATCCAATGAAATTGCTTTTAAATTTGAAATACCATATAGGTATTAAACACTTTTTTAATATAAATTTGGGGATAGGTATCATAAAAAAAACTACTTTTTTTGTTCGTATTTTCAACATATGTTCCTATGTTTTTTCTCAAATTTCGATTGGGAGAGCTCGCTGGATGCAGAATCAAATTCCACATCCAACAACTACTCACTCAGGATACTTTTGACGGACCCCGCTATCCCCAAAACAATAAATACCTGAAAAAATGTGATTATGACATCATCATCATGTTTTTTTAGGTCAGCATACTTTTGATGGACCTCACTACCCCCAAAACAAGAAACAGCTAAAAAAACATGATGATGACATCATCATCACGTTTTTGCAGGTATTTCTTGTTTTGGGGGTAGCGGGGTCCGTCAAAAGTATGCTGAGTGGGTACTCGTTGGATGCGGAATTTGATTATGTATCCAACGAGCTCTCCTGATCAAAATTTGAGTAAAAACACAGGGAGATATGTTGAAAATACGAACAAAAAAAGTAGTTTTTTTCTTTTCTTCCTCCAGAATTAATAAATATCACTTTATTATTTTAACTATTATTTTATTATTTTCCTTAGGTGGCCCATTTTGAGTTGAAATTTTCTCTAATTATTAGTAAATGAACTTCAATCTAGATGCTAAGCTGATTCACCAGTCAATGAACTTCGAGATGGATGCTCCTGCATCAATTCATCATTCATATTTTTACACTCATTAGTTTTCTCTAGTTGCTCAGAATTTTCCTAGTCTAGCTCTATATCCTCATGGAGGCACTCAAGATTTTGTATTTTTTTGTTTCATATGATAATATTTCTAATATATCATAGTCTTTTCAGTGTCATATCAAACCAAGGAAGTTTCTAGATCATATTGGAAGAAAGATATGTATTCACATCGTAATATTGCAGATATACAAGGAACTGGTTATGTTACTGATTGTCTTAATTTTTGTACTCTTTGGGAAGGAGTAAGCACATGTCTCTTTTCCATTTCATATTTTTTTTAGATCATAGTTTGTTAGTAGAAATAATCATTCAGATAATTCTCCTACTTCATCAAATGATGAGATACAAGGAGTCTCTCGTCTTCTTTCTTACAGATTCTACACTCTAGGGCATGATCATGGAGTTCATAATTTCTTCATCAAATTACTTCACTAGAAGCAATTCATTCATCTCATTCAAGTGAATATAAAGACATACTAAATACATATTTCAAATTTTGTTCCTTATCCTTTCTTGAGGCAGGATTTTCCCCATGTGGTTTTCCTCTTTACTTAGTTTTTCTGGACATGAATAATTGTAAAGGGTGACCATAGACTTGTTGATGGGACCTATATACACCTACATACACCATATGCATCTGATTATTTTAGACATAAACATCATAAATTCATACTTAAAGGGGGGTGTGGGAATATAATAAACCCACTTAATCCTTAGGATAAAAATATTTAATCAATTTTTATTAAATTCCTACCTACTAGACTATATAGTTGGCATCCATTTGCACGACATGGTCAACACTTTCCATATATACCCTAGGAGAGATTTTATATTGATTATGGTTTGATCCTGTCCACTTTATTGACTTCCAAAATTAGTAACTGTGCCTTCCTGCAGATTCTGTATTTATTCTATTTTTATCCAACTTTTATGTGGATAAGGTAAAGCTAGTTAACTAGGAAACTGTAATCTTTTGTTTCCAACCCATCCTCCATTATTTTCTCTCCATATTCCATGATTATCATGTGTTTCCATCATTCATTACATCTCACTCATGATTTATCTAATTCGTGAGTCCCTTGACTGATTTGGGAAGTGCTTTAGCCACCTATGGGGGTTTATCATATTTCGTAAGTCTGATTTATGAGCTAGCATGAGTTGTCTTCCACCAACTCAATTTTAATTTTTAAGGATGTATTACTATTGTAATAATAAATTATTTTGTTAATCAATCAATTCATTGATTCAATAATCAATTATTTAGATCACTTCTCTTGCATTTAGTCTCTTTATTCTTCTCTCTATATTCCTTGTTCATACTTGTGAGAATTATCTTGGTAGAAATATCTACCTCCTGTGATTTTTATTTTCATCAGGGATATTTTTCTAATGGTATCAGAGCTACAATTTCTACATCATTACCAACAATCAACTCATAGACCTGGAAACCTCCAATGGAACATACACTTGGAACAACAAAAGATGAGGACAACAACAACTAGCCTATATTTTAGATTGATTCCTAATTTCAAACAATCTCTACACTATAGGAGAAGACATGTACACCTATATTCTAACACCAAATGGACCTAACCATTGGACCATAAGCCTCCAATGGCCTGCAGGGGGGTTGGGGTTCAACATATCATTCAGGTCCGATAAATTCTGGTTGGATCACCTTGATTTCAAACTCAATATAAAGAATTGGTGGAGAGAGAAACCCACTCCCTATGGTTCTCTTATTTACAAGTTTCAACAAAAACTAAAGAATATAAAAAAAAGACACAAAATATGGAACAAAACCACATTTGGAAACATCCATGAGGAGAAAAGGAAAATTGTGGATCAAATGGTAGAGCTCCAACTAGAAATGATCCTCTTGGGGCATGTATAGGAAACAGGTCGAAAGGAATAAACCCTCTCCATTCAACTGTAAGAACGCATCAAACAAGAGGAGATCCTTTGGAGGGAAAAATCCAAAGTAAAATGGATGAAATAAGGAGAAAGAAATACCAAAAATTTCCACAACTCCATGATTCAACACAAGTAGCATACTAAAATTGTCATGCTAAAAGACAACAATGGAAGACGTTTGCAACAATATGAGGAGATTTCCAATGAACTGAACTCTTTTTTTTGCAATCTCCTCAAGGAACCCCAAATGAACAGGATGAATTCTATAAATGATATAGTCAAAAACATCCCCTATCTTCTTATTGGCAAAAATAATGTAGGATTAATGAGGCTAATCAACATCCAATAGGTCGAAAGAATAGCCAAGTCTTTGCAAGAAGGAAAATCTCCAGGACTAGATGGGTTCACCATAGATTTCTCCCATTCTTATTGGGACATTATTAAAGAATAGGTGCATGAAATAGTGGATAATTCCTATCAAACCCAAGGCATCCTCTATTCTTTTAATGTCACTTTCCTCACCCTTATCCCCAAAGGGCATTTCCCCTCTACCCCCAAAACAAATCCGATTGATAGATCTTTGAAATGTCATCTATAAGATCATAACCAAATTTAGAGACACTAGGCTCAAACCCCTCCTCCCCATCCTCATATCTAAAAACAATTGGTTATGTTGAGGGAAAACAAATCCTAGATGGCATCATCCTATCCCACGAAGTCATCCATTCTCTTAAACTCACTAAAAAACCTGGTATACTGATAAAAGTGGATATGTCTAAATCCCTCGACAAAATCAATAGGACCTACATTGCCAAAATCCTCCAAGCCTTTGGCTTCAATCAAACCTAGATTGATTGGATCCTTGGTCTCATTTCTTCATCTTTTTTCTCAATTATTGTCAATGGCTCCCCATCTAGCCCTTTCTCTCCTTCAAGGGGCATTCAACAGGGTGACCGCCTATCACCTTTCCTTTATATCCTCATGGTTGAAGGGGTAGGAAAAATAATCCAAGATGAGATCTCTGATGGTAATATCAAAGGTCTCAATATCCACAAATATTCCCCCTTATGTTCCCATCAACAATTCGTTGATGACACTCTACTAATGGGTCATCCCTCCCTTTCGGAGTCCACATCCATAAAAAATATTTTAAAATTATTTAATGAAACCTCTACTTGTGTCAATATTGAAAATTCCCAACTCTTTTTCTTTAATACCACCCTATAGTTCAAAGATGTTAAATGTACAACATCAGGAGTCATTCTCCAGAATTGTGTGGTATCAAGTCAGAAACTTGTGTTGTGTTAAGTTAAGTACTTATGTGGTATCAATTCAGTACATTGTTTTGTATCAAGTCCTATACATGTCCTCATGTATTGAGGTGGGATGCCTATGATGTGATCGTGTGTTGTATTGAGACTAGTCTTGTGTTGTATTAACACTGCATACTTGGGTTGTATCAATTCTCGACTTGCATTGTATCAATTCAAATGCTTCTCATAGATAGTACCCTATGAGATAGATTTCATTAGTTGGATATGGTCTTATGTTGTATCAAAACTAGGGTCTTGTGTTGTAGCAAGACTAGAGACTTGTGTTGTATCAAGTCATGAGGATATACTATGTGATGTATTACTAACCATGATCATTTGATATGGATAAAGCTATTAATTCTCCTATAGAGACTGATCACCTATAGAGTGAATTACTTTATCATATGACTATATGGTCCGAGGTAATATATATGATCATTAGTATGTGTGAAAATTCTTCTGAGTATAATATGATGTGATAGATGATTAAACATAGACCATGCAATACGATAAATAGATAAGCAATAAAGAGATTATGAGAGAAAGAGAATTCAAAGTGAACTCAAGTTATAAAGCTTCATTTAAATATGAATGCATCAATCAATGCTTTAGTTAAAGCATCAGTTGAACTACTAATGCTCAACATTCAGTTAAGTAAAGACGAGATCAATGTTAATAAATCAATAAGATCCAATTAATAATGGTTAACTATGTGATTAAATACATATGGACTAGTTAACGAAAGTGTTTACACTTTAGTTAGACTAACATAAGACACTTAAGTTAATCAAAGGACGACATTTACGTTAAGAAAGTGTGTTGCATGCGACACTTGAGTTATTGCTCTATGACACTTATGTTAGCATGTTAACCAAGTGAAAAGTATTCATTTAGAGATTGAGTTCACTCTAATGTCAGTTAACTATCTCTTAATATCCATGATTGAAGGTATGGTTCATTAGTTGAGTATGATGAAGATTCAATGCATGAATTGATTATTTGAAAAAAGGAAATTTAAAATTGTAATGCATGTGTAGATAATTCTCATGCAACCATCACTAGGGTTTGCATGGCAGTCATTATGGTTTGTTATTAATATGCTAGGAACATGGGAAGTTCATAAGAGTTGTAACAATGTATCTCTCATCTATATTGCTCTGTATTCTCTCTTATCAGAAAATATGCTTATGTTGTAAAAGTCATTCTTTGCAATCTATCTATTATACTATGAAGAATTGTTGGGATTTTTTATCATCTCTGTTATGAGGATTTTCCCCAGGGTATATCTTGTGTTGAGGATGAATTATTGTTTGTGATTGAATTGTTAATTGTTACAGGTCCTCAGAATATCATTGATAAAAGTTTTAAAGTTCAAACATCTCCATTATTTCTCAAAACATTAATAAAATACACATCTTTCTATGTATAGGCCTAACCATTTTAAATATTCCAACCAAGTAGTTAGGGGAACTCCTAATAGAAAATACTCTTAGTCAAACAAAATGGGAATATCTTCTGGACAACCTCAATAATCACCTCTCCAAATTGTCCTTCAGAACACTCAATTTGGCTGGAAGACTTGCCCTTGTAGAGTTTATTCTGCAAGTCATTCCCCTCTATCTCTTTTTAGTTCTAGTAGCTCCTACATCCATCCTAGTGTTAGAATATTGTGAACATATGAAATAATATCACAACACAGTATAAAATAAGGAAAGCATTACTATTCTATCCTTCTATCTACCAAGCAACATAAAGCATGAAATAAAATTGGAGAAAAAATAACAACAAGAGAACATCGATCTAATATGGGATACGTCCATGGGAAAGGATGCATCTTTCATTATTATGCAAATAGATCTCCAAGATTACATGGAATCCTCACATATGCATCACATTAAACTCCATCACCCGATCATGTCACAACCATGTGTGTACAAATGACATACACAACATGTGATGTGTGATGAACTACAATCAACACATACAAAAAAAGGTCTCCTTCACCTCGCTTACATACCTAGAGATTTGGATTACAATACATCCCATAACACATGTGGGATAAATGAATTTCCACCTCTTTATATAGAGAATGGTTACAAAGGATATAATTACAATGATGCAAGTGGGATAACTCTATTTTATAATATTGAGTTATTTTATTCCTTTAAATGATATTTTCCCACTATACCACATAAGTCATCATTACATATTCTAACACTCCCCCTTAATGATGACTTGGAGAAAGAATACAAATGGAAGGAAGGTGGAAACACACCTACATCCCCCTTGATGAAAACTTCTAGAATGGTCCATACGATGTGAATAAAAAACACACTTTCCCTCATGGACTTGATGAAGACAACATCCACTTCTCATGAAACTGCATCTGTACCAAGTTGTATGCTGAACGTTTGCACAACACAACAATGTATGGGAAATACAACAGAACATGTGGCTGCAAACTCATCACAACCTGTAACTCAGTTGATAGTTGAAATAAATTTGAAATATACCTCATGATGAAGACAAGAACCCTATATCCATACATCGAAACAGTCTTCATAGATCTCTTACTGAAGATTACATTGTGAATACAAGCCCCAAATGGTCTATCCATCAAAACATGATCCAAGCAGACAGTTTTCACAAACCAGCTGAAAGATGCATGAACAGTAGAAGATGGATTTCCATCATACAACATTACTAGAATATTATGATATAATATGATAAAAATCAACATTGCATTCCTTCTTAACATCAACCATCTTTGTTGCAATCAAGGATAAGTTTAAAAGAGGAACAATGCTGAAAAACTAGATATCTACAACCATCATATTCTTAAACAAGGAAGGAATAGAAGAAGCAAACCACAACATAGATAGCTAATCTTCACAAAATAACTTCCAAGATTAAAGCATATAATAAACATGACAAGCCCAAAAATCCTAAGAGATGATAAAATGGCATTGGTCAAGAACATATAAATAATAGGAATTGCTTCTAAGAAAGACCATATAAATTTTGAACAAAAGATTATCAAAAAAATACATGATGTGATATAATAAATAGAGGATAATAAACATGAGTGAGCATACTAGATACTAATATAGAATAATGAGCAAGAATATCACTTAAATATATGAAAACATATATCCATGAAGAAACTAATATTAAGAACATGTTCATTTCTTGTTAACACCATGTTAATATGCAAGAGATGAATGCCCTAAAAATGTCAATGCTTCCATATAGGAATGGTAGAGACAAGAAACACATGGCAATGCTTCCATATAGGAATGATAGATACAAGTAGGAACAAGACAACCTCTGCAATCATAAGAATATAAATATCAATGCAACAAGAACAAGGTGCTCATGATAAAGATTTCAAGATTATAAGATTGTTCAAAGTCATATAAACATTGAGTAAAAGATTATCAAAATAAACATGACATGATATATATCAAAATGTTTAACATGATCAACATATAGAAAATTATGATCAACCCATGGTATCACATAGATTCAAAAAATTTATTTTACTCAATAAAACAATTAGCAAGAGCATATAATGACCATAAAGAGATTGCTTATAAAAACTATGGAACTTATTTTACACAAAGTGTTACGGAGAAAAATTCCTATGGCTTGGGGTACCACAACAGACAGAGTAACCGTAGAAATCAACCCTTTCCAATATGCAAGAGAAACCAAACATCTAACACCAAAGGATCTCGATACATACCTTATTTCATACATTTGATGTAGATCCCCATTGAGCTTATACACTCTCACTTGTATAAGTGATTTCCTATCTCAACATTCAGCAAACAAGACAAGCATGCTATATATAATTTTGTTAGACCTACTCTAGAATATATAATCAATAACATATAAGCATTTAAAAACATCCATGGATTCAATACTCATTTAAATACACATTATTGGACAGGAAAAGATATTTCTATTAATATAAAACAAATATTACAACAGTGACAACCTCTGTCGGCACGTTTGCAAATCAAAGAAACTAAGTCCTCCACCTGGGCCTCCACCACTTCAATCCTCCACTCCACCACTTCAATCCTCCATCTTTAGATAGCAAGCTCACAAGCAAAGGAAAGCTTGGGAAGAACGCAAAGTAATCCAAGGGACAAAGGGATGCAGACTCAAGTATAAGCTCCGGCAACAATGGACTATAGTTCTCTTGCTCTTCAATTCCTCCCCCTTCAATGTATCCAAAGGGTTCCTTATATAGTGCTTAAATGGGGTGATGGAAGGTCCAATTTGAGCAATATCAAGGCATATGGAAGGCCAAGAGACAAGTGATTCAAATCCACATAAAAAAAAGTCCAAAACTATTCGGCATTTTGCACACATCCCGACGTACGCAGGTTTAAGGGTCAAATCAACGTATATACGCGAGAATGGGTTTAAAAGTCACGTATATCAAATAAGACATGTTTTTAGGGATGATCTTGGAAACATCAAAGGTACAAAAATGGTCCATGTGGTCTAAAGAGTCTGCAAAGGGACAGGGAAGGCCATAAAGGTGTGATCCACCATGTGTGGTAAAATTAGCTGTAACAGATGCCCCCTAATGTGTGAGGTCAGAGGGGTGATACGATGGCTGAAATACATTATAAGTCCATCCTAGAAGTGGATTGATGAAGAACCAAGAGGAAGAACCAGCCATCCAATAGTACAATACGATAATCAAACTCTGCACATAACTGCAAGTAGACATATCAGTCCCGGATACATAAGAGTACAATGCCCATGAATAGGCATGATACAAAATATGACATGTGTGGTCATTGCCACATACACTATAGATAGATTAGAATATCCATGATGAATATATACAAAGGATCATGATCTCCATGAAGGCTAGAAACATTTGAGATATACTGGAATCAAGTCACGAGAGATGAAATCTCATGAACACGGGCACGATCAAGGAGATAGCATATATGAAATGCCACCAATCTGGAAGGTCTTCTACACAATCCGCTACGAGTACATGTCCTACTATGCGAATAGAGGTGTCAAGGTTGAACATAGTAGTCCATAATCTGATTACCGATCATTAATGTATACTGTTAACAGATGTGAGATCACCCACCGATAATGAAAATGGGAATCAAGGTACTAGAGTGCAAACTAACAAGTATGAATAAATGTGTTGAGGTTGAACACTTGAAAGGATCCATCGATCAAGGGACATTGATGTATTCCCAAAAACTATCAATGGCAAGAGAACCTGCCATTGATGACTGTAAGTCTCAAGGAACTCAAAAATGACTCTAAATTCCTATCCCAAAATAAAGGATCTGAAGTCGATGGGATGAAATCCGCTGGAAGGAGGGCATTAAGGCATCCCCCATCATCCAACGTGAGGTACTCAACAAAGTTGTCTAATGTGGAAGGACTCGATCATAATGTGCACGAACTAGTATCAATAGCAGGAATGGCTGACATGCAAAGTCAAGATAGATGAGGAATGGTTGACTTAGGTTTCAACTTCCTTTGAACAAGAGCATAAAGGAGAATGTTGACCTAATGTAGGAAGCATAGACTCGATATCAAAACTGGGACATTTTTGCGACACAAGAGGCATCAATAGAGGCTCCATAGGGACTGGAATCTTAACCAGTCGCTGGAGATAAACTCAAAGAAATGAGTAAGCTCCTAAAGTCAAACTATTAACCCAACTAACGGATGCGATATATATTTCTTTGTTTGAAGGAGACACGACTTGATTGCTGCCAAATATAACATCTTTTCTTGTTCGGATTTTTGGTTTTTTTATTTTTTTTGGACTTTTTCAAATATTTTGAAAAGCTTGAAAAAGAATAAAAGTTCTTTATAGTTACAAACTAGGAGGAGACGAGTGTAAATGGGCAAACAAACTAGTTCCAAGCAGTGGAACATACCTATGCTCAATGCAAGGACACATGTATAGGATAACGACACTCGGGGAAAATCCCCTCCCAGTAAAAAAAGGGAATCAAGATGCAAAGGATATATAAAATGGCTCTACATGGATAGACATGAGACAAGCTCGGGCTATATGGCTGATAATCAAAGTCAGGGAAGCTAGCATAGAGCTCAATAAGGCAGGAAAAACTCATGATAATGCAATTACAACTTGATAGAAGGGAGTCCTGGGGGAATAAGGCCAAAAAAAAGATCAAGAGGAGTATGAGGCTCTTGCTCAAGGACATGGTAGGACTAAAAGGGACTCTCGGACCTAAGAGAGGACTCACCTCATGGGTACCAAATGCAAAAGGGAGCTAACTAGGACACCCATGTATAGGAAATCTCTACCATTCACATAGTACCACTTCTAACAATAGCATGAAGGTTTTGTGATACCATGGAATGGGTTCTTACCTAAGGTTAAGATGGAATGGTCATAATGCAATGCATAAATGCAAGCAGATGTGATATCCTAACCTATATGCCAGTTCAGACATAATAACTGTGATAGGAATGAACGGGTCGAAACCTCGGAGAGAGTGTACAAAAACTGGACCCTACATGAAAACCATATTAGTCCAAAACAACCCAAAATAGTCAATAAAGAATCCAAACTATAGGGAATAGGGAGGAATGACCATGAAAAATAAATTCAAAGGAAACAATGTGGTGGACGATGGGCCATAAAAAGGTATGTAAAGTGTAGACCCAACATTCACATATCTACTACCACCCCCATGAGGGTGACCACTGGTGTAAAGATCAAGAGAAGGGAGTCAACATCCTCCACAAATGGAGTAGAGAGAAGAATGTGACCACTCCCAAATCTATGAGCACGGTAAGGGGTTGTGATTCCCCGAAGTATAACACCAGGGTCAGCACTAGGACCAAGGACGGGTGACAGGATACCATGCATGCTGAAAATAAAAGGATTCGAACTCAAGAGAACATAAATATACTCAAGTAACCACAATCCCAAAGGAAAACTAGCACACAAAGAGCACACTCCTAAGAAAATCTACAGCCAAAATACAAGCAAACCAAGGGGAGGATATGTGAGATCCCAAGTGCAGCAGGTATGTATCACCTAGAAGAGGCTCAAAACTCCCATAAAATATAAGCAGAGGTACCTAACCAATTATAATAGCCCTCAACTTCAACGCATATAGCGATTGTGCTGTCTGACCCCTACCTGGCCAGGACACCTGCAGAATAACCTCTGCAAAGTACCGCCTCGATAACCTAGGTAAGGCAATTAAGGTCACCTCAATATGATCAATGCTCAGGTGGATAGTCACAGGTGGGATTGACTGTATGGGTAGGGTAGCAAAGCCCAAAACTCCCGAAAGAGCCCCCAGATACGAATACAATCCTAGAAATATCTCCAATGCTACTCAGTTATGACCAGGGGTCATCCCAATCATTAACCGCTCATAGTGCCTTGTGCTTAACTCCCTTGTAAGAGGAGGATCCTGATAAACACTAATTATACCAAGGAATTTCACACTTTCACTTGGAAAGATACATACATGTTTCGTTTAGTGGTCTTGGAGAATTTACTCATAATGAACTATTTCAAGACCCTAAAACCTAATCTTGCTGGTGCACCCTATAAAAGAAAAGAGTGTAATTCATTTTATTATGCGTTGATTTTAATTGGATGTAATTTCTCAAATAAAATGATCATGGAACTAATGAAGTTATGACTCACCAGTGAAGTAAATATGCACACCATGACAAACAATGCTAAGTGCAATCTTTGTCAAATAAAAAATAGGGTATGCCACTCCATGAGATGCATAAATATATATTTATTTCTGAATGCCAATGCAATCCTTCCTATATGAAAGCCTAAATAAAACTCTCATCCAAGCAATCCAATGCAAGTACCTCCTCAAATCCATATGCAAAAAATGCAACTACCTTGTATTTTTCAATATAAAAGAGTGAAAAATGCAGTAAAAGTCATCTAAACTCTCAGTCTCTACAGCAAGTATAAAACACAATCCTGGAAAGACACCGAGAAAAAAATGAATAATGCACTAATGGCAAAAAAAAAAGGATAAATGACTAAAACTACTTTCAAAGAAAAATCAATGAAAAAGCGGTCTCTGGTCACAAAAGAAGCATCCAACAGACAACATCAGACCCAAGGAAGACCCAACCACACTCACAACCCACCCAACAACTTCCCACAACATCACACTCACCAAAAGGGAGGATTTACATGACTGTTTAAAGAACAACTGTGTATATATGCAACTTTTGGCCAAAAATCTACATGTATATGTGAATTTTGGCCAAAAACCTACGTGTATACGTGACTTTTGGCCAAAAATACGCGTATGTATGCAAATTTTGGCCAAAAATACACGTATATAGAGAAGACAGTGGTAAAAAGCAGGCCAAGGGTCAAATCAATAAAGGGGAGTGTCAATGGATGAACATACTATAAAATGAAACACAGAAACAAGGAGAAACAAAGAGCAAGTCAATAATACCAAGCACATTGTATGCCGATAAAACCCCCAAAAGAAATGACTAGGAACATGCCCAACAGAGTCACCAATTCTGTTACGGAGAAAACTTCCTATGGCTTGGGGTACCACAATAGATAGAGTAACCGTAGAAATCAACCATTTCCAATATGAAAGAGAAACCAAACATCTAACACTAAAGGATCTCGATACATACCTTATTCCGAATGGTTGATGTAGATCCCCATTGAGCTTTTCCACTCTCGCTTGTATAAGTGATTTGCTATCTCAACATTCAGCAAATAACACAAGCATGCTATATCTAATTGTGTTAGACTGACTCTAGCATATATAATCAATAACATATAAGCATTTAAAAGCATCCATGGATTCAATACACATTTAAATACACATTATTGGACAAGAAAAGATATTTCTATTAATATAAAATAGATATTATAATAGTGACAACCTCTGTTGGCACGTTTGCGAATCGGAGAAATTGAGTTCTCCACTTGGGCCTCCACCACTTCAATCCTCCATCTCTCAATAGTAAGCTCACAAGCAAAGGAAATCTTGGGAAGAACACAAAGTACTCCAAGGGAAAAAGGGATGCAGACTCAAGTATAAGCTCCGACAACAATGGACTATAGTTCTGTTGCTCTTCAATTCCTCCCCCTTCAGTGTATCCAAAGGGTTCCTTATATAGTGCTTAAATGGGGTAATGGAAGGTCGAATCCGAGCGATATCAAGGAATATGGAAGGCCAAGAGACAAGTGATTCAGATCCACATCAAGGAAAACTATAAAACTATTTGGAATTTTGCACACATCCTGATGTACGCAGGTTTAAGGGTCAAATCCACGTATATATGCAGGAATGGGTTTAAAATTCACATATATGAAATAAGACATGTTTTCAAGGATGATCTTGGAAACATAAAAAGTACAAAAATGGTCCATGGGATCTAAAGAGTCTGCAGAGGGACAGGGAAGGCCATAAAGGTGTGATCCACCATATGTGGTAATATAAGCTATAACAAAAAAGTTAGCAATAACATATAAATAAAGAAAATAATGATCACAAGATAACACATATATAATCATTATTATCATTGTTAGAAGAGTGAGACCATGCTAGAATATTGAGCAAAACAAAAATTGATCAAATAAAACAATGATATCACTTATAGGTATGAAAATATAGCCATTAAACAACTAAGTCCTAAGCATAGGTTTAATTCTTGATGTCACCATAACCATACTAGAGATCAATGCCCCTAAAAATGTCAAAACAACTTCCACACAAAGAAGATAGACATAAATAAGAATAAGACAACCTCTGTAAATGTGATTAATAAGATCAGAAACCCTAATGCAAAGAGATCAAGAATCTCATGACAAGAATTTCAAGATAAGAAAAGAATAAAAATTGAATTTTCTCACCAAAACCAAATCCCAACAGCTGCTAAAAGACGAATCTGTCACTCTGCAGCAGAAAAACGAAAGCAGAAAAAATGGAAAATTTAAAATTACCATAACTTGGTCAATATTTCCTAGAAGTTTTAATATAACCTATTTTCGGAACTAGAGAAGTCATTTTTCATCCACCTACGTATTTTCGTTCGTATGGAAAATTTTTGAAAAATAATTGATTATAAATCAGCGGTATATTTTCTTTCCAAACATGAAATTAGACTATTTTTTTTTTAAAATTGAGTATTTTCGCGAGAGAAACTAAGATATGCAATTTATTTCTTAAGAAACTACACATAAAGTGTTAAAAAAAATATCTGAAGTCGCCACCCAAGCCCCATCACGTAATCATGTCACAACCATGTGTGTATAAATGACATACACAACATGTGATGTGTGATGAGCTACAATCAACACATGCCCAAAAGGGTCCCATTCACCTCTTTTATATACCAAGAGATTTGGATTAGAATACATCCCATAACACATGTGGGATAAATTAATTTCCACCTCTTTATATAGAGAATGGTTACAAATGATATAATTACAATGATGCATGTGGGATAACTCTATTTTATAATATTAGAATTATTTTAAGTCTTTAAATTATATTTTACCAATATACCACATAAGTCATCATTACATATTCTAACACCTCGAAAGAGTAAAAAACATTCAAATAAATTGTCTTTAGTGCAACACCAACAACAAGGACAAATGGGACCTAGTCAATTAGGAGGACGTCTGCAAACACAAAATGAAAGGTGGTATTGGTTTGAGAGATTCGAAACTCACCAACCAAGTCCTTGGCTCCAAAGTCTGGTGGAATTTCCTTACTTACAATCAAGAGTCATGGGGTCTTTTCTGGCAAGCCAAATACTGCCCCAGATGGAACAACAAGAACTTATAATATTCAACGATCACATAAAAGGATCAATCATATAGAACCTCACATGGGAAAACAAACAATTAATCCAGAAACACGGTTTCTGGGAGAACAAAAATGGAAAAAGTGTATTCTTCTAGGATGAATCTTGGAAACAAGCCTTCAAAATGAAAGAAACCCTTACAGATTCTCACCTTTAGGAAGATTTAGAAAGAAGAAACCTCACTAAGGTCTATCACTTCTGGAGCACTGAAGAGAATGACTCGGATTGGAGAAAATGGCTATGGATAGAAAAATGGCCAATCGAACCTTAGACAAAGGAATACTTAGTTATCAACAATGAAGTGCAAAATAGAAAAATAAAAATAAAAAGAGATGAATATGACAAGCTTAGATGGGGATACTCCACGATAGGTAGTTTCTCCATCAAAGAAGGTTTCATCATCTCTATGGGATACTATGACCTGCAGAACAAACCCATCTAGAAACAAGTATGGGGTCTCAAACTATGGAAATTTTTTTTGACATTTCTAAGGATACTAATAAAAAATAGAATGCTAACCTGGGACAACCTGATCAGAAGTAGCTTCTCCTGACCCAATATTTGTCACATATGTTGAAGAGAAGGGGCATATATTTTAATCTTTCTTAATTACTTAGATGATATTCTAAAACAATGTACAATGGTAGGATTACTAAAATAAAAACAAGTACGGTCACAAAAGAGAACACGAATATTTATCTTGGGAAACCCTCGTGGGGGAGAAAACCTAGAAAAACTTCCTCAGTATAGGCCTCAACAAAAATAGTGTAAAACCCCAAGACATCTTCTCCTCTTTATTTTCTAGCTCACTTGTTATTCTCTCTCTTACAAACCTTCTTGAGTGAAGTGAGTACAAATGAAGGGAGTTCCTCCCTATTTATATTTGTCTCTTGAATTGACATAAAACCTAACAGGACCGACTTGTCTAACTAATAGGGCCGACTTGTCAAGTAAGAAACCAAAATAATTATTATTATGATGACAAATGGGTACTATTGACCCAACTTACATTCATAGGTTTACATTGATTATTTCAATGAATCCTACATTATCAATTACATGAGTTACACCTCTTGAAGGAGGAATAAAATTAGTACAACTAGAATATCTTTCGAATTTACAATATTTTAACAAGATAAGGAGCACTTGTTCAACTCATGCTTCTTCATCACTAATCTGTGGGACAAAGGTGTCACTCTATTCAAGGTATCCAAAAGGGACAGAGAAATCATCAATGCAATCATTCTCAATTGGAATTGAAAGCCCTTCAAATACTCCATTCTCAACATATTATAGAATCTCTTCCCTCCTTTGCTCCTCTCAGCTACACAAAAAGAGTGAAACAATCGAATTTTTAGAAACCAATCCTCTCCTTAGGGAAACATCTGGATAAAACTAAAGCTCATGCTAAAGGAGACTGTTATAACAGTAATCCAACTCATTAGTTCCTAATTACACTACTTAGTCAATTTTATTTCCTTTTAAGGTTTAATACACTATGTGTGTAACGTCCCCGACCCTCCAACCAATGAAGAGGACGCTACCATAACATTAAGCATCCGAGCTAAAAGCCCATGAACATGAACATACCTAAAAATTGAATAAAATGCTTTGAACTAGAACATGCACAGATACATAATTATTTATCATGCATCGGAAGAAAACATACGTTCATTCTAGCATTCAACATGTTCATCATCATTCATTAAACAATAAATATAAATGCAGAGACGAAATGGTCAAGAATACTTATCTTATAAAGAACTCGTCCCGCAACCAGCTACGTCGCTACAAAATTCCACCTAACCATAGGTCAGCGTGCTCCTTAATCTCTTAGCAACGCTACCACCCCATAGCTGGGCATGATTCCCCAAGGAATACGGCACAAGCAGGCTTACACATATCCAAGGATACACAAAACAACAAATCAGCCAAGCCAACACAGTTGGGTTTATCAAACCATCCACAAATCATCCAAGCTAGCATAGTTGGGTTTATCAGGCCATCAAGGAGCTAGGAAAGGCTAATTGCTAAGCTAGTGACATCATTGCAGAGCTAAGGACACCTACATAAGAACTAGCATGGCTTCTGGAACACCCACACACACCCAACACAATGAAATTAGTCCCTTCTCTTCTACGCAGTCTCTCAAGCCTTGACCTCCATTCCAGTGCTATTCAGGGGTTGTGGAGAAGAAAGCCAGCGCCCTAGCTCTGTTTGTGTGGTTCTCGAACACACTAGGTTTATCAACCAAACCAAGCCCTCACCCCCACTCCAAAAACAGTCCGAAGACCAACCACTACATACATGCAGCAAACAAGCTATTCATAGCTTGGATAGGGGAGAAAATCAAACCCTGGGCCATTCTTGGCCCTATTCTGGCCAAAACGACTCACAATAACCTATAGCAAGGCCAAAACGTAACTGGTTCCAAATCAACAAACAATGTGGGGAAAACAACAGCAACCACCAATCAGGGAAAGAACAACAACCCCATCTCACAATGAAGCAACAAGAACATTACACAGTCCCAAAACAGAGAGAGAAATTCTGATTCTCATTCCTAGACAGGGGAAAACATGTATGAAAACCATAAAATACACAAGGAGAACATGCACACCCCAAAATCGATATGGAAAAACACACATACACATCGCCTCCCAAGCGTGATTTGCTCTGCACAGGAAATCATGGCTGATAGTGGAAAAACCGGCTCCTCAACTTGTTGCCTAGGTAAAACGATGCAAAATCCTGTGCATGAGAAGGTGAACAGAAACGATGGAGAGAATGGGAGAGTGGAAGCGGCCCCCTATTGTTTTCCTTTCCCACGTGAATGGACGATCTAGCTGGTGGAGAGTGCATGGGGGCAAGCTTGCCACCCACCACTACCCAGTAGGATAACTGCCCTCAACTAACATCAGGGTTCTTCAATGGGTGGCTGACACATGGCTTTTCCCATAGGCTCAAGGTTTAACAACCCCCCCCCCTTATCCTTAAGAAAATCATACCCTTTTCAATATGGTTGCAGTGACATAGCCAGTTGGGGTTCATTTAATTAAAATGCATATTTACATGATGCCAAAATTAATATGTGTCGTATACCCCGATATACCATCGGCAACGATTCCAATCGCCGAAACATAACACAACCAAATCAATGGTGGGGATTTTTCCTTTAGCTCCATACCATGATTCATTAAAATATATACATCACATACATTTAATGCAAACGGGGTCAAAACCGGGGTGTTACAATGTGGTGGACTAGGGGGGCTTAGTTGGACAAATGCCTAGTCAAATTGGGGCTTTCACACCCACATGAGAATTCCATCTCAGTAAACCAGCCACATGTGCACCATCATCATTTCTAGTGCACTCCCATTCATTGAATGTGGACAGCTAGGTTGACTTGGAATGCTAGAGTGGGATTTTGGCCAATTTTGGCTTGATTTGGTGCATTAAATGTTGCATTGAGACACTAAACCACCCAGATTTCCACACCCACATTTTATTAGGTGTAATCATTGATGCAAATCACTTCATCCATGTACAATCAGCAATTTGTGGCTGTTTGGGATGATTTGGGACTTGATTGGCCCACCTAGGGGGGTTTGATGCCAATTTGGAAATTTTGACTTGTATGCTCACAAATGGCTTCCAAAGCCTCAAAAATCTCCTATGTTGTAATATATACCTGATAATAACATGTTTCATGGTTATACAGTCCAAAATTATCTTGTTCCAGTTCACATTGTGTGTGTAATTTATCTTTCAATTGATGGTTTTTTGTTATTTTTGCACCAAATTTGATTTCTGAGCTTCACTAACACTCCTATATTATCACGTGGTTTGAATTTATCACATGGTGTTAGAGCCTATTGCATATTTTTGAGTTGCAGATCAATTCAGAGTGATTTGAGCTACATTTTCAGTGGAGTTCCAGATAAAATTGAATTGTGTTTTTGCAAAACAGTCGACAATTTCTTCATCATCAGCATGTAACACCCCGATTTTGACCCCTTTGCATTAATGTTTATGATGTAAATATTATATTGAATCATGACAAGGAGCTCAAGGCCAAGGCATTGTCATTGATTAATGTTTGTTATATGGGCGATCATGGTTAATGCCTATGGTTTATGTGTTGAATCAAGCACATTTGTAAACATCATGTAAATATGCAAAATAATGAAAACCCACAACCAGTTATGTCAATGCAATGAATAATGAAATGGGGGCATGATTTTCCCAAGGATAAGGGGGTGGTAATGTTAAACTTGAGCCAGTTTGGGGAAAAGCGATGTGTCATGGGGAGAACCCATTAGAACTGTCAACTACCCTCTTTTTTGTATTCTCTTCCCAACCATTTATTCTGCCAGAAGGGGGTGGAGGCAGTTATTGCTTGGAAGGGGAAGAGTATGGGAAATTTCGAATTGGGAAGAGCACCTAGTTTCGAAGATTGTGTTTTGCTTGCACGAACAAGAAAAAACCAGAACTGTACACCAGTCTTGACCCATGCGTTCATGTTTTGGACTTACTCTCACGTTTTGAGAGCTGCAGGATGGGGGGATTTAATTACTCCTTATTCATTCACCACCTTATTCGTTCCTAGGAGAGTGACATTGTGGTAGCAGCAGAGCTCTTCCTGTGTGTGTATCCTTCGTGTTCTGTGAGTGTCTTTCCCTTAAAAAAACATTGTGATTATTGTGTCGCAACATTGTTCCAAACTACAGAGTGTGAGACCTTGTTACTCATGTCCTAGAGTAAATCCAATGTTGTGGAGTCTCCTTGTGGTTGTTGTGTTGTGCACCCCGGTTCGGGTTTGAACTATGTACAAGACCTAGGAATGGAAGAGACGTAGAATGTGCTTAATAAACCTAGTGCAAAACCTCACCATAAGATGAGAATGATTGGTAAACCCACTATGCACATGCTGAAGAGCACTGGAAGGGAAGGTGTAGCCCGAGGGACTGTGGAGCAGAGAAGGGAACACTTCCTTGTGTTGGGTGTGTAGGCAGTGGGGAATCCAGGGCCGATAGATTTTGTGAAGGTGTTCTTAGCTCTGTAGATGAGCTCACTAGCTTAGCAGTTCTTCCTGCCCATTGCCTTAGAAGCCTAATAAACCCAACTGGAAAGATGGCTTGGCTGGTAGCCTAATAAACCCATATGTTGGCTTGGCTATGTCTTATTGTGCTTTACTTGGTAAGTAACCTTTGGTTCGACAGTATGATAAACCCAACTGTGAATGCTGGCTTGGCTAGTTAACCTGATAAACCCAACAGTGAGATGGCTTAACTTTGTACAGTCTGATAAACCCATCTGCTGGCTTGACTGGTCCTTAAAGGTGAATATTGGCTTGACTGTGTTCAATCTGTGATACCCAAATATGAGATGGCTTAGCTGAGTGGCCTATGAAACCCATCTATTGGAATCTCTTTTACCCTGCAACCTAATAAAACCAGTTGTGTTGGCTTGCTTGAGTGTTATTTCACCTTGGCTATGTATGAGTCTACTAGTGTTCCCTTATTCCTTGAGGAAATCATGTCGATATTGGGGGTGGAAGTGTTCCTAAGAGACTAAGGAGCACACTGGCCTATGGTTGGGAGGAACGTTGCAACGACATAGCTAGTTGCAGGACAAGTTCTATTCAAGATAAGTGTTCTTGTCTATGTTATTCTCTGCAATTGTATTTCTTGTTTTGCAAATTGCTTGATGGAATGTGATGAACATGTTGCTGTGTTGAATTGATGCATTGTTCCTTTCAATAGCTACACGTATAGGAATCCATGTATGTTTTTCCATCAATGCATTACGAACTAAGTTGCGGGGTAGATTGGCCATATCGGTAATATCCTGAATGATCAGATCGATCCAAGAATTCAGTGGAAAAGCTAATTTTCCTGGTAGGAATCCTCCTTTGCATAAATTTGCAGGTTTGCAAGATGTGGGATGTGAAATACGATTTTGCATATTTTGGCTTCTGAAGATTCCCTTCCGCAAATTCCTCTCCACAACTTGTGGGATGTGAGATGCGGGATCGCAGTGTCATGATTTCCATAATTCCCAATCCCACAAGTCAAAGTTTTTGTTGGCGCAACCCACCAACAAAGCCTCTTCGACAGGGGTTATATCTCTATCAACGTCCTGCAGTGTGATCTCCCTGAGCATTGGCTTGAATAGGTTTTACCCTGCCCAACAACATCTATGAAGTATATGAGGTCTCACCCGAGGCATTCAAGGGAGAGCTATCAAAACTGAGTTTTCTACAATGGGGAAGGAGGACATGGGGATCTGACTGGGGGAAACCATGACTTATGCGATCACCCTATCTTATCACAACATTAATCATGAAACATCATACCGCATTCAACAGTCATAGAGATTTAACAGATCACATTAACAATGAAAGGAGAAACTAAGTCGCATCATTGTATTAGAAACAGAATCAGAGCATCATAACAGATCTACATAAGTTGCATTGCATCATTATAACAAAAAGTGGTACTGCCACATCATAATAGACAACAGATAAATATTGAACCATACTCATCATATCTTAGTTTAATCTTGCGCAAATATGCGACATTACACCATCCTTCTCCAAAACCGGAGAGTGCATCAAAAGAAACCTAGACAAAATCGCATTCAAGACAGAACAATCCTAGCACAGAGTGCACCAAATGTGATGCCAAAATCATGTATGTTTATCATTACAAAAATGGATCTATAAATAGGCTTACACCTTCGCCTCAAGGGTCCACTATTAACTAATTTCTAACAGCTACTGACCTATTACAACAAAATTGGGCCCGCATATACATAAAATATTCAAAAAGTTGTTACTTATCACGCTAAACGACCCTTGCGCGGTGCCTTATGAGATTGCACAACTGCAGCGACGCTGCGCAACTCACTCGCCACAACCCCTTGCCAACAGTTTTTGCGTCGTCGATCTTCATGGGATGATTCTCCATCATAGATCTATTTCTGATGCGGGATGTGGGATGTGGGTTGCGGGAAGTGAGATTGCAATTTTTGTAACTTCTGACCCCGCAACTCAGGATTTCTACACTATTGATTTTTGCGGGTGGATTCTAAATCGTTGATTTGGTTCCAGTCTGCGGGATCATTTAGGATCGTTGATTCTCGTCACGTTTTCTCTTTGTCGTTCGATCTCCTTTGAGATATTTCCTTTCAGATCATCGAACTAATCAATAGAAGACGGGAGGGAGCATGACAGTGTTGGAAATGTCGAGAAGTGGTTCGTGTCTATACCCTATGATTCAATGAACAATAAAGGTTCTCGATGAAATTTTTAATTCCACAAGATAAAGGGGTATGGGTACGTGACATTGTGGTATCAGAGCTATGGGTTGTAGCATTGGGCCTATATGGGCCGAAAATTAGTCAAGATTACCCTCTGATACCAACTTGTAGTACACTACATTGTAGTACATTGTGGTATCAACACTGTCAGTTACAGCATTGGGCCTAGATAGGTCGGGTGACAGTAAATAAAATGGTTTTGATTTTGAATTGCTATGTATCTAACAAATGGTGTTGATAACACATTTTGCAGAAGCATAGTATATTTTGGAAAAGTGGGCTATTGGCTCAGCCATGAGAACCTATGACAGATATGAGGCACAGGATTCCTACGAGCATGCACAAGACGCTATGGAGGAAAAATTTCGAGCCGGAAATGATGATGTAGAGTCTAATGGAAGTAGATTCTAAGAGATGGCTCCAGATATTGTAGCCACCATGAGAAGCTTGATCAAGGCCTAGGAAGAACAACATCAGTTGAATGCTACTATGTTGCATAGTTTGACAGACTTGCAAAGAAAGATAAACTCTAAACATGGTACAGTAAAACCCGAAGGAAGTAAGAGCAGTACCAGGAGAAGAATAAGGACCACTAGTAGATCATCTATTTCGAAGGAAGCGTTTATACCAGAAATTGTTCCCAGACTACAAGAGAATAAGCCAACACAATCTTAATAATCTCAATAAAACAAAATAGGGTTTTTAGGTTTTTTCAAATTTTTTTGGTTGATAATTTTGATGACAAGAGGGCATGCATTCATAAACCCAAATAAACACTAAATCATAAGCATATAAAGGCTGATATGCATAACATAATAACCATAATCCAACAGAAAATAACACTGAGATTCACCCACAGATGGAAAGCATTCCAAGTACAAAAACTTTAAACAAGCAATGAAATTACCAACTGAGTAACTAAAACAAGTTATAAATGAAGCCAGAGAATAAACTGAAGGGCATACAGAGCATATATTTCATAATCAATCTTTCAAATATACATAAGAGTCTTTACTTAGCTCATAAACAAGTTTGATGACCTCCTCTTGCCAGCCAAAAAAACGATCCATTTGTCTGCTTTGAGACTTACACTTATACTATTCTCCAAAATTGGTTAAGGAACTGAACCCTAACTGTTTTTTTAGTCTACCCATCGAATAGTTTCATCTAAATAATATTTACAAAAATAAAGTAACTTTCAAACCTAACTAATAACTTATTATCTTAACAAACTTTACAGATCCTTAGCTGCTTCAGCTAATAAGGAAATCCCTTCCAAGGCCTGAGCTTTTCTTCTTGCCTTCAATTGATCTGCCTCCATATCTACAATCTTCCTTGTTAGCTCTTCATTATGCTGTTGTAAGCCCTGAATGGTTTGCTTCAACATTGTGAATTGACCTTCTATTTTCCTTTTCCTTTTCAATGCTTCTCTTGAAACTCTGCTCAGCTCTTGATAATGTTTGTTCACCTCCTCCAAATCCTCTCTGAGTCTTCTGTTTGCCATGACCAAGCCATTATTATTCTCCTGCATGTACTCAACCTGATACTTATATTGTTTTATACTTCTTTGTAAATTCTCTTTTTTTGAATTAAAGGTTTTATTTCCTATCATGGTTTGCATCTCATTTGGAAGCCATGGAATATTCAATCTCCTATAAATTTCTTCATATTCTTGCAACAATTCTGTAGGTGTTCCAGGAAACCCTAGGTGCTATTTACTCTCATATTTACATGGAATCTTCTCCTCAACCATCACCTTCTTCTCTGAGTAAGAACTCTTTATTTCACCTCTTGCTGTTACTGCAACATCTGACTTTGTACCTCCAGAAATATATCAGATATTTTAGTATCAGTCAGGAGAGACTCTCTTTCTGATTCCATTGGCCTTTTACCCTTACTATCATATTTATCACCATTCAATTTTTCCTCAAGTGAAGAATCATCTATTACTGTTACTCTTTCTTTGTTCAATTTAGGATTCAGCAACTTCTTCATATTCAGTCTGAGTTTATTTCTAGGTCTAGTTTTAGGTCTCCAAACAGAAGCAATCTCCCCCAACATTTTGAGAGTCTTACCCTGATGAGTAACTGAAGCAAACTAAACCACTTTTAGTTTATTTCTTTTTGACAGTGCTGCCTTATCACCATGGCTGTGAAATTTCTACTTAGTACAAACCCTAGTTGCATCAATGACATGGACGTTATCATCATCAAATAGGCATTTCTCATCTTCTAATAGAACTGTGATAGGACTTTTTCTTTGTACTTCAATATCCTCTTTTCCATCTGAAATTCTCTTTGCAGGTACAACATTTTCAACAGGTTCAGCTTCCTTAATATCTGATTGTAAATTCTTACTCTCATTGTCATTAAGGTGTTGTTTAAATTCAAAGTCTTCATTTGCATGATCTGAAACTTCCTCTAATTTAACCCTGTCTTCATCTTTGACCTTTACCTTTTGCCTGAGCTTTCTAATCAAAGTCTACCCTTTATCAGCTTGTCTTCTGTGAGACTGTCCTTCTTGATCATTTTGAAAACTTGACCAGAAAATGAAATACTCCCGAGTCTTTTCTCTGCTCTGCAAAACATTGTTTATGATAAGTTTGATGAGTCCATGATGGAAAATGGACTACTTTGTATGATTTTGGTGCTCCTTAACTCTGCATGACATCTTTTGTAGACTCTTCAGAAAAAAGAAGTGTAAGTTCATCTTGGACTCATCACTAAGATGCTGAAGAAATCTGAAGTGGCATTTGAAAACAAAAGCATATCTACCCTCATAGGTAATATAAATCTGTAAGACTTTAATGGGCTCAATCCATTCAAGTTTGAAGTTATGAATTGGCACACCTTTATCCCAATCTGCAATCACACCAGGAAGCAAGTACTTTTGTGCATTAAAGGTGAATGGAACCTTCTTAAACCATAATTCTCCCTCGTTCAAGATGCATGTTGCCTCAGCTATCAACTCCTTAGTTATTTTGAATTGTAAAGTATCAAAATACACAATGTCTTTATCAAAACACTAGGCAAATTCATGAGACACCTCTGCATGATATCCATCAATCCTTTTGAAAAATGTTAACCATCGTGCATTTGAAAATAACTCTACACATTTTGGAAAATTGTCTACCCAGCTTAGGTCAGTGGGTTTTGTTGTATTTGTTTTTCCACTTTTCTTCATATTTACTATGGTTTAACAACACCTCTCGATATCTCACAGTTTAACTATATTCAAATCATAACAGTTTGACCTAACACATAATTCATAAATATTTTGTGCCAAATCACAACAGGCTAACCCAATCACAGAGTTCAGGGAACTCCAACAAGTTCTGCTTTGAATTTTACTATTTTAAATGATGAATATTTTGAATATATTTGTTAATAATTCATCATTTACAGTGTATTAGGTGAAAAAATCATATTCTTCCCTCAAATTTTATCATTAAGGATTTCATCAGAAAAACCCCAAATTAAGAAAACCCTAGCAATGACATGTGGGCTACCTATTTAGAATATGAATACGAGCACTGGAATGAAATCATTTCAACAGTTAAGTGTCGAATTTCATGTTCCGCCTGTCTCTAACTGTACAGACCACTTCAAACAGTTGCTGCTGAAAATCCCTAATTCCTCCTTCAGTTGAAAAATCCTGATTTCTCAGCAGTGTCTTCTCACCACAACCTTCAATATCCTTCATGTCCTTCAGATAAGGAACATACTCTCAAAAAACTCTGTCTCATTCTACTCGTTGTCATCATTTGTCCTGCTCTTCATGCAATCGCCACGATCTACCTCTTATGATGATCATCCACCTGTGTCAATGATAAAACTATGCCGGACACATATCAAATGCATCAAATGATATGATTAACACCTTGGAGATAAGACACCCAAAAAATCGAACTAAAAAAATGATGATTTTAGCATTCACAATTTTCTTGTAGTGCTCTAGTGTATCAATTTTGCTCTTGCGCTACAAGAAAGTCCAATCGAATAATTTCACATTATTAGGCCACTAATAAGGATTAAAACTTGGTTTATGTGTTTAATCTCGACCTTAGTGTCATCTATAAAACTTATTTAATCCATATATGCCTTGTAAATCCCTTCAATAATGAAATCAAAGCAAAATTTATAAAAACAGGCTAAAAAAATCAAAATCCTGAAAACTAAAAGTTTGAACTCAAAATTATCTTTATAAAAAAAATTTCCTAGAAACAAAAATACTGGCAAGGTTCAAAAACATAAATAAAAGCATAAAACTAAGGAAGAAAAAATCATGACCTAACATCTGGCTCCTGTTGCGGGATGAAGTCCTCCTTGTGAGGCTTCAAGAACCTGTAGACCAGTGCCTTCTTTACTGCTACATGCTAATCTGCAAAATTTCCATTGGGTTATGGAGTCCTTATTGTGTTTTACTCACACTGGTATATACAATGAAAACTAAAATTCACCTGAAAAATTGTAGAAATGCTTGAGGAATCGTCCATTAACTGGACTTAACAATTACTCACCCTCCAAAGTCTGTAGAACAAAAGTGTTGTTTTCCAAAAACTTAGATACTAGGAAAGGGCCAAACCAGAGGTTATCAAATTTTCCATGTTTCCCTTTTTGCTCCTTCCTAGCATCCCATCTTAGAACCATGTCTCCTATTGAGAAAGTATTATCTTTGATTTTCCTATCAAATCTTTCTTTAATTTTCAATCTGTATAGTTGTGCCTTTTCTTCCACTTTTTCTCTATTCTGATGTAGCTCTATCATTGCATAAATCCTTCTCTGCATATCATTAGGTTCTTCCTAACAATCTTGAAAAAAATTCATCACTGGGATACCTAACTGAACAGGAAATACTGCATCTATACCATACACTAATTGGAAAGGAGAAGTTCCAATTGCTTGTTTGACTGTTATTCTATCAGCCCATAATGCATATTTCAGCATAGAATCCCATGATCTCTTATTATGCTTCAACAATTTTCTGATACTATGAATATTATTTTTATTGGAGGACTTAGCTAAACCATTACCTTGAGGATAGTAAGGATTTGAATGTTTCAACAAGATGCCATTCTTTTCACAAAATCCTCCCATTGCCTTAGACTTAAAAGCCTTTGCATTATTTGTTACTATTCTCTGAGGACACCCAAACCTACTGAGAATATTTTCTTCAATAAATTCCATAATCACCTTATCTGTGGCATTCCTTGTGGGGATAGCTTCCACCCATTTGGTAAAGAAATATGCTGTAGTCAAAATCCACTTGTGTTGTCCTGAGGAAGATGGATTTATCTCTCCTATAAAGTCTAGACCCCACTGCTGAAAAGGGGCACTTACTGCAATTGGTTTTAAAGGTAATGATAACAATTTTTGTTTACCAACAAATTTATGACAAGGGATGCATGCTCTTACCTGCTGATATACATCTGAAAATAAAGAGGGCCAATAGTATCCAGCTCTTAAGATTTTGTATGTTGTTGCCTTCCAATACTTGTGACCTCCACAAGCACCCTCATGAGATTGAAAAATCACTCCTTCAATTTCAGGTTTATCTAAGCATTTGAGTAGAATACCCCCTAGATCCTTCCAAAATAGTTGTTGTTCTACCAAACAGTACTTAGTAGTTTTTAGCTTCAAAGATCTAGCAGCCTTTTTATCTAAGTGTTCAGGACATTGCAAATACAACAGAAAATATACAATGTCTGCATACCATGTGGATGCTGAATAGAAATCCATAATCTTCTCTTTCTCCAGCTCTGCTTGATTTTCTTCATGTGTTGGCTCCTCTTCCATCAAATGTAATCCTAAAGCTTGGCAATTTGATTTAGCCAATAGCTTAGCTAAGCCTTGTCCCTTTACTAGTTTGGTAGGTCTAATATCTACATCATACTCCATGATTTTAACAATCTACTTGCCTCTTTTTCTATAACGTCCCCGACTCTCCGACCAGCTAAGAGGATGCTACCACACTATGATATAACCTGGGAAACTAGCCCCATGAAGTTTTACATAACTAAAAACTGACAAATTGAAATGCTTTGAAGTGAAACATGCAGAGATGCATAATTATTTAGCATACAGTGAATGAAAAACCATACATTCAAGCATTCAACAAGTTCATCATAATTCATTAGACATCAAATATAATTGCAGAGATGGAATAGTCAAGATTACTTATTTTATGCAGTATTCATCCCGCAACCAACTACATCGCCACAACATTCCACCCAACCATAGGCCAATGTGCTCCTTAATCTCTCAGCAACACTGCCACCCCCGAGTTGGGCATTATTTCCCCAAGGAATAAGGAACAAGCAGGCTTACACACAGCTAAGAATACACAATCAGCAAGACAACACAGTTGGGTTTATCAGGCCATCAACAAATCAGCCAAGCCAACACAGCTGGGTTTATCAGGCCATCAACAAATCATCCAATCCAACACAGTCCGAGGACCAACCACTATTCCTTCGTATTCCTTCGTTAACAAGGAATGGGGCCTTCCTTCTCTGAGTTGACAGTCCCTTGGTCTGCCATCCCAAATCCTTTTTACATTCCATATCCCACATGTCTTACCGACATAATCTATACCATCTGACTTGTGTTTCTTACCAAACATGTAGTGCATATGGGACATTTCCAAAATGCCCAATGGAGTTTCACCCGAAACCCATTTCCAAGATATGGGAAACCTCCCCATTAAGTTTGGCTCTTGCAAGCCATCACACATGGTCTTCCTGCAATGTGTACCACTGGCACATTCATCAAGTAGCCAAACAGTCAATCATTATCTACTAATACAATCCAAATTTGATTGTTCCATACCCAAGCAATGACATTAGTAATTAAATTCAATATGAATTTGCAACTCTGTCTACTACAAAAATTGATTTTCTTAGCAATGAGGTGATCCTCATTTGTTGGTTTCTTGTAAGTGGCACCACTATGCCTATTATAATTTTATGCTTACTAGCATAACATGAACATCCACTTGCAACACATCCTCCTGACACAATTCTATGCAAGCCAATAGTGATTAGGAGTTGTCAACAATTTCTCAAATCTGAAATTTACAAGTTCAAATTAACAACCCATTCTACATACAAACTATTTTCACAGTCATGAGACTCTTCTCATGAGGTTTGGCTCTTTCACATGGTAGATTTCGGCCTTTGTCATGGTCTTACCCACATTACCATGCCTCAAACAATATTCCTGAAATCTAAACTTCAATCAGCCAAACACTTTGTAAGTCTCCATGGATATAACATTTCATTGCTGTAACAATCACTAAAGCATTTTCAGAATTTATAGAATTCAAACACTTCCATCTGTTAATCACATCAATATTATCAAAAATCCTTTACTTTACGTGAATCATTATCATACTAAAATTGTAAGGTATAGTCACATCATTTATGCAAATTAAATGAAATGTTTAGATACTCCTTACTTCATAGGTGTATCATTTGTACCACCTTGCCCTTCCATAGAGCATTCCGGCAGCCAATCGATCACGACTACCCTCTTCATGCACTTACTATTCTGCATTCATAACAGCTCTTGAAAGGATTCTAGAATTATCATCAATTCATCATTTCAGCCATTGGTTAGTCATAATAACACATGCACTATCTCAATGCATTCATGAAATGCATCACAACATTTGCACCCATATTTATGTATGCATATTTACAACATTTACTCAAAATTTCCATATGCATTCATTCAATGCATAACTACAAGATTTATAAAATATCTTAATTCATATCCACTCAATGATACCTTGTATTGATTCAGGAATACTATGCATTCAAACATACCCTGGAATAACCATGACTACCTCATATAGGATGCATTGCTATAATCACAACCACTAGTCCTCACTTGTTTTGGTTATTAAGTTCATATCAACATTCACAGGGTAGGATATATTTCTATATGAATGTAGTATAAATCTTTAAATAACCACCTAGTGTGAGACCTCTTTCCTTTACTACTCCATGAAATTGTCATAATTAAACCCTTACCTACATGGATCCTACTTACACCCTTGACATTACCAGTTTAGTCGATATCTTATAGAGGATTGTGGAATTTGCTCTCCATCTTCTTGATCATGGATTTGTTGCCTTATCCCTTTCTCCGTAGGGTTGCTAGTCACGTTCATCAACATCAGCAACATATTCATCCATGCTCATGTTATCGTTGGTTTTTCCACCAATACAATATTTACCATTAGTGGTTCATTGTAAATGTATAATTCCCACTACTTTTACCAATATGTAATATCCTCATGCATTTTCAGCATCCCCATGCCATAATTTTTATGTACACCAAGCTTATAAAATATAAATATATTTAGCAAGATAGGGGTTAAGGAATTTTCCTTTTCAAATCCCTCATCCTTGCATGGAATTCCTCTTCCACATAATAGTTGGTTCATCTTCATGGTCTTTGCTACTTCTAGGCATGCAATTCTCAGATTTGTCCATATTGACAACAACATTGTTTGTAAAAACAACCACTAGTAATTTTCTGCTCCTCATTCAAACTTTGGTGGTTCTCCACTGTTCTCTGTTGGATACGCTTTCCAACGCCTATCCCCATGCTCCATTCTGACTTTGGGTGTGAAAATCAAACTACTTCTCAAATGACGATTT
Source organism: Pseudotsuga menziesii (assembly GCA_001517045.1). Taxonomy (NCBI): domain Eukaryota; kingdom Viridiplantae; phylum Streptophyta; class Pinopsida; order Pinales; family Pinaceae; genus Pseudotsuga; species Pseudotsuga menziesii. The sequence goes on along the minus strand of LPNX010540592.1, from coordinate 31,013 downwards.
TCACCAAATATCTACATTTTTACACACAATTGTATTCGGGTCTGGAATGCCAACTTCATCCACTTGTAGGAGCAAGTCTAGGAAGATTTAGGAAAACTTTTCTATCAAGCAAAGTCAGTGCATACAACGAGGAACACTCTGTAACTTGTGGATCTCATTTTCGATGCACCATTCATCTTTAATGAATTCTGGGTTTGACTAATTTTCCCAAAACATAGAATTTTCTTTTCAGAAGAACGACTATCTCAGGGGACGATGGGGGTCAAGGGGGCTTGCCCCCTTGTGGCTTCCCTACACCACTGTAGGGCGGGTCGAGGGCAGCGCCCTCGTTTATTTTTATTGTTTTGTAGATATTTGATTTTCATGCAATCTGGCGCATAAGATCGCTGCCATTTTTCTCCTTTTCAGCCCTGTAAATCCACTAAAAAATTGCTGAAAATCCCACTAAAAAACAGCTAAAATCCGCTAAGAAATCCCACTTAAAAACTCAAAATTTTCCTTTGTTAAATTAGGTCTCTTCCCAACTAATCTTCTGATGTATCAGGTCCTTATTTGACTAAGCTTTCGACGTATCGGGTCACTAGTTGACTAAGCTTCCGACACTTCGGCGGTTTGATCTTCATCTTTCATCCAACGCTCATCGAGGGTCCAATCAACTAAAATTTTCCAATGCTTCGGGCCGATCCTCCTCTAGATTTCAACGTATCGGCGGACCGATCCTCTAATTTTCTCTGACGTGTCGGCACTCCAATCCTCTAAAGTTTTCCAACGTTTTCTGTCCTTAGAAAAATTTTCAGAAATTTTTCTTCTTCCTTCCGCCACCACATCAGCTGCTCAATCAACTAAATTTCTCCAACGTTTTGAGCCGATCCTCCTCTAGCTTTCAACGTATCGATGGTCTTCAGGAGATCCTTGCTGGAACATTGGCTCCGTTGACCCTTTTCTCCACTGGCGACATCGGAAGTCCTTCCATCTAAATGTGCCAACATTTCAGCAGTCTTGAGCTGAATCCTTTCGATGATCTCAACACTTAGAAAATTTTTGAATTTTTGAATTTTCACCCATGTCAGCTCAATCATGTATTGTCTCTCATTATCGTTGCAGCTCAAACCTGCCAGCCCAACCGACGTATCGGCACCTTCATCATCTTTCTTCCACTGCCATTGTGACGCCTTCATGCTTTTCCATCCTCTTCATCAGCTCAGACTTCCTCTATCTCTCACCGTCACCGAGGTCTGTATCAGAGTGTCTTCCAACTAAGTCTTCTGACGATCCGATGATCTTGACACTTAGGATTTTTTTTGTTTGTTTGAAAATTCCTTCTGACTGCCCCTCGTCGAGTGGACTTCTGCCTAGGCTATCCGATGCATCAGAGGAGATTTCAGCTAAGTCCTCCGACGTATTGGGTGGGCTTCATCCTAAGCCATCCAATTATTTCACACTTAGGAAAATTTATGAAATTTTCCTGTCATCTTCTCTTATTTCTCATTTGTTCTGTCGGGGAGAGGACAACCTTCCTCTGTCACTCCATCTTCATGGCCCATTGAGGCCCATGCTACAACATGAGCTATGATACCAATCTGTAACATCCCTGACCCTCCAACTAGTGAAGAGGACGCTACCACACTATGATTTAACCTAGGAAACTAGCCCCATGAAGTTTTAAATAGCTAAAAACTGACAAATTGAAATGCTTTGAAGTGAAACATGTAGATATGCATAATTATTTAGCATACAGCAGAAGCAAAACCATACATTCAAGCATTCAACAAGTTCATCATAATTCATTAGACATCAAATATAATTGCATAGATGGAATAGTTAAGATTACTTATTTTATGCAGTATTCATCCCGCAACCAGCTACGTCACCGCAACGTTCCACCCAACCATAGGCCATTGTTCTCCTTAATCTCTCATCAACACTACCACCCCCGAGCTGGGCATGATTTCCCCAAGGAATAAGGAACAAGCAGGCTTACACACAGCCAAGAATACACAATCAACAAGCCAACATAGTTGGGTTTATCAGGCCATCAAAAAATCATCCAAGCCAACACAATTGGGTTTATCAGGCCATCAACAAATCAACCAAGCCAACATAGTCCAAGGACTAACCACTGCATACACCCAGCAAAACAAGCGATTCACAGCTTGGGAGGGGAAATCTGATTCCTGATTCATTCTTGGCCCTACCGTGGCCAAAATGACTCAATAATAGCCACAACAAACCAAAACGAAAAAGAACCCACATCAAACCACAAATCGTGGGGAAAACAATAGGCCCAATCCCAACATTGAAACAACGAAAAATACACAGCCCGAAATAGAGGAGGTGATCAGAGTCTTAGCCTGGGTAGGGAAAAACATATACACAAACCACAAAATCAGTATGGAAACACACCCCCACAACAGAAATCATGAATGGCTCCTTCACAGGGACATCCTGGATGGCAGAAAATGGCTCCCCAGCTTGCTGCGTGAGGAAAATAATGAATAATCCTAGCCTATGCGTGAGATGAAGGGAGTGACCGTCTCTACGTGTGTATGGAAAGAATGGAGGAATTGGAGAATGGAATTATTTTCCTCCTTTCCCACGTGAAGTGAGAGTCCACTGGTAGAGTGTGTGTGTGGGAAAGGGCTAACAGTCCTACCACACACCACTGCCCAGGAATAACTATCCCAACTAATCAACAGAAGTTTTAATGTGGTAGTTGACTAATGAGACAAGGAAAGGTGAGTGATTCAAAAGGGTGGGTGACAACTCAATGGGTTTAACAGATGACACATTGCTTTTCCCCATTGGCCCAAGGCTTAATAATTCCCTCTCCTTATCCTTAGGAAACTCATGCCCTTTTCATCATGGTTTCATTGACATAGCTGGTTGGGGTTCATTTTAATTAAAATGCATATTTACATGATGCCAAAACTATAAGGTGTTGGATAGCACGATATACCATCGGCAATGATTCCAATCGCCGAAACATAACACAACCAAATCAATGGTGGGGCTTTTTTTTCCTTAGCTCCACACCATGATTAATTACAATATATACATCATGTACCTTTTAATTCAAATGGGGTCAAAACCGGGGTGTTACATTTTCCCTTGCTGTCAGGATGTGTCAAAACATCTTTTACAGCAGCATTAGCCACACATGAAATAACTTTGGAATGCAAAACATAGATTCTAAAAAATTTCAAAGCTTTTACCAAAGAGTAAGCCTGTTTTTCTAAGATGTTGTATTTTAATTCAGAATCTCTGAGAGTTTTGCTGAAGAATGCAATATGATATTCAATACCATCCATATTCTTCTGTAATAGAACAGCAGCCAATGTATCTTTGGATGCAAAGGAAAAGTTTAGAAATCCCTTGGAAAAACATGGACTTACTAATACTAGAGCTTCAGTAAGAACCATCTTAATTTTTTGAAATGATTTCTTTGCTTCAGTGGTCCACTTGACTTCTTGATCCTTCTTTACCATGGCTATAATCTATTTGACAGTCTCAGCAAAATTTGGTATAAACCAACGCAGAAAGTTGATTTTACCAATGAAAGATTGGACATATTTTTTACTCCTTGGAAGACTTATCTTTACTATTTCTTTCACCCTTTCTGGGTCAATCCTTATACCATCAGCTAAAACTAAATGACCCAATAATTTTCCTTCCTGTACAACAAAGTGTGACTTCTTTGGATTCAAGGATAAACCAAATTTTCTGCATTTTAGGAAAGTTTGTTTCAAATGTTTTATATGTTCATCATCTTACTGTGAGAATACAGTAATATCATCTAAATAAATTACCACAAACTTGTCTTTTTCCCCAACAAAGGCTATATCCATAGCCCTTTGAAAAGTTGCTCCAGCATTCATTAAACCAAAAGGAATCTTATCATACATGAAAGTTCCTCAGGGAGTAGTAAAAGCTATTTTTTCTTTATCATCAGGATGCATAGAAATTTGATTGTATCCTAAAAATCCATCAACCATAGAAATCCTTTGTGCCCCAACAACCTTTTGCAATATTTGTTCTATTTTAGGCAGAGGATAGTTATCCTTTAGTGAAGACCTATTCAAATTTCTAAAGTCAACACACAATTTGATTTCTCCATTTTTTTCCTGACAGGAACTAGATTAGAAACCCATGAAGAGTACCTAAGAGGAACAATGATCTTGGCATCTAATAACTTCTTATCTTCTTTTTCAATAACAGGAAACAAGGCTGGATTAATCCTCCTCAATTTCTGTCGAAAGGGTTTAACATTCGGTTTTAAAGGTACTTTATGTTGTATAATCCCAGTATCATATGTTTTCAATTCTTCATAATACCATGCAAAGACATCAATATGCTCCTTTAACAACTTGAATGTACCTGTTTCTCTGTTCTGCTGTGAGTGCTTTTGAAATCTTCACCATTCTAGGATGTTCTGCAGTACCAATGTTACAATACACCACATTCTCTTCTGAAGACTGTACAACAGGTTTTAAAGGTGTATCATCTTTTGAAAATATCCTTTCTAAAGGTACCAAACCTTTTGGGATAAAATTACCTTTTAGTTCAATAATCTTGTGGCCAGTAATTTCATTTTTAGCAATCTCTTCAACATCTTCATCCTCATCATCTTCTTCTTGATCAATCAGGGAATTACAAAACTCATGTGTAAGCTCCAAAAATATTTTAATTTCAATGTCATCTTCAAACACTCTCCACCGCTTTACATTATCAAGCACAGAAGGTCTGTACCTAACCTCAATAGGATATTTCAACTGTTTGGTTTTGGGAATTCTGAAATGTGTGGCTGCTAAGGCCAATGAATCAACAATCTGATTATGATTTCTTGGAATATAGGTAATGTTAAAAGCTAAAAAATAATTATCGATCATATCCCATACCTCATTTCGGTAGACTTTCAAAAAATCTTGTTTCACTTGATAGTTGTTCCTCACCTGCTGAACAACCAACTCGGAGTCGCCATATGCAGAAATCTGCTGAATGCCTAAATATTTAGCAGCCTTCAAACCTAACAGCAAAGCTTCATATTCAGCAGTATTATTTGTAGTAATAAATTCAAATTTATACATTAGCTTTACTGTTTCACCACCAGGAGATATGAGAAGAACCCCTGCTCCAACACCTTCTTTACAAGATGATCCATCAAAGTATAATTGCCAAAGCTCATCTTCTTGTTCCTTACTGCATTTAACTGGCTGTTCCTTTTCAACCTGTAACAAACTAGCAGTATTATCATCCTCGCTAAAATGTAACATGAAAGTAACCAAATCTTTATCAACAGCATACAGAGGATGGTTTGTAGGGTTCTTATCATCTGTCACAATATAGGCAAATTGAAGTTCTCTGTACAGCCTTCTATTTTCTCCTCCAAACACAGGAATAGTAGCATATGTTAAATCCATTTGTAAAGTTCCACCAACTTTCTTTGCCCAATACCTAGAGAGAAGTAACCCAAATTTAGGTGTAATATTTGCTGCTACCACATCCATAATCACACTTTTCATGGGTAATTGAGCCAAACTAACAAACATATCTTTAATCACACCCAAACACTTTACAGCTCGTGAATCAAAAGCATACATATCATGGTAGGGTTTTGTTATACTCAAACCTGAAGCCTCCATGACAGCCTTTGGCATTAGGTTATGTGACGCTCCTGAATCTAAAAGACAGTCATGTATGATTTTTTCATGGATTGTCAGTGTAATGTAAAATGGAGGTGAAGCACCTGCTTCATTCTCAGTTTTTTCAACCAAAGCTGATCCAATAAAGATTTTAGGATTTTCTTCTTGTAGATTCACTGTATCAGAAAGAAGCTGACTTTTTGTTGAACCAATCATTTTAAGAACTGATTCTTAGTAAGAAGGATTTTTCATTAATTCAGTTAAAGGCATGGGAATCTTTATTTTGCCTAATTCATTTTCCAGATTAAAATTCTGCACAGATTTATTTACCTCTTCAACCTCCATACTCTTCTTTTGCTTATCCTGAATTTGTTTTTTCTCTAACACAGGATCATATTGTTGTTTAGTAGGTACAACTATCTTCTTATTTGGGTTTTGTACTACTTGTTTTGGGCCTGACCTCAAACTCAAAGTTTTCTTTGGTTCATTCTAATAGACATCAACAGTTACAGCAGTCATTTTCAGATTTAAGTCATCTTATGTTTCAAACATATCAGCATCATAGTATTCTGCATTTAAAAATTCTTTTTAAGTGACAAAACCCTCAGTCAACTATTCTCCAAAATAGTTCATATCTTGATCTGTGTCCTCAAATAACACTTCTTCTTCACTTTCTTCTTCATCAACAAAATTATTCTGAAGAGGGGGTGGTACTTTTTGATCCTCAGTCTCTCTCCTTTCTCGATGTATATCATTGTTTCCTCATTCTCTAGGTATGAAGCGAGGAGCAAACTATCTTCTGAATTGGTTTTGATTGTTAGGGTTCCTTTCACCTTCTTGGACAGGTTTATTTGAATTCCTTTCTAGTTCTAACTTGTTTAATTTTGCAGTCAAGATCTTAACTAGTTTAGCCATTTCATCAATTTTACCTTCTGCAAAAGTGCAACGTTGAAACCCCTGGAGCTGCTTCCCTCTTAGCTTTCCTATCATATATCTATTGAGTTGTTTCCTTCTTCAATTTATTGGAAGCCAATATATTATACTCCACCTCTAATGCTACATCCTGCATGTTCAGTAAAGAAACAAGTCTTCTTTCTCTTAGTAGTAAGGAAAATTCATGGTCAAAAGCATTTGCATATGTGAGTTTTGCAGATGTTTCTAAAGGTTTTATCTCTGCAAGAATTCTGCCATACATTTTATTGAATCTCTTCGAAAAATATGTGGTGGCTTCATCCTTCTTTCTCCTAAGGGCTCCAAACTCAGTTATATAATAAGTATGATCTTTGGTGTCACCCCATTGTCTCATGAAGAGGTCCTAAAGCTCTTCTATGATGGTGATAGAATTTGTAGGCAACTCCCTAAACCATTTTCTGACATCTCCATCAAGGCTCTGCACAAACATCCTCATCCATACATCCTTACCTTCAATATTCTAGTTATCAGCATAACTGAGAAAGGCTTCCCAGTGTTCCTCAACTGTAGTTTCACCATTAGAGGAAATTTCAACTCAAAATGGTCCTTTTAACTTTTATTCAAATTCCATGTCATCATGTGTTAGCCAATGAAATTGCTTTAAATTTTAAATACCGTAAAGGTCTTAAACACTTTTTTAATATAAATTTGGGGATAGGTATCATAAAAAAACTACTTTTTTTTTGTTTGTATTTTTGACATATCTCCCCGTGTTTTTACTCAAATTTCGATCGGGAGAGCTCGTTGGATGCGGAATTAAATTCCACATCCAACGAGTACCCACTCGTCATACTTTTGATGGACCCCTCTACCCCAAAAACAAGAAATACCTGAAAAAACAAAATGATGATGTCATCATTCCATTTTTTTCAGGAATTTCTTGTTTTTGGGGTAGCGGGGTCCATCAAATGTATGCCAAGTGGGTACTCGTTGGATGTGGAATTTAATTCTGCATCCAATGAGCTCTCCCGATCGAAATTTGAGTAAAAACACGGGGAGATATGTCAAAAATACAAACAAAAAAGTAGTTTTTTCTTTTCTTCCTCCAAAATTAATAAATATTATTTTATTATTTTTACTATTATTTTATTAGTTCATTTTAGGAGGCCCATTTTGAGTTGAAATTTCCTCTAATGCTTATCCATTAAACCTAGGTAGGTATTTCTAATCATCACCTCCAGGAAGTGCATTCAAAGGCTGAGGCAAAACTAAGGGTGCATACCTAGCTGCAACCATTCGGTCCATCATATCTATTGGATGATTTTGGGCTGCCATTTTAAGGTTGACTGACTTTAGTGATGGAGAGATTTGACTGGAACTTGGATAAAATGGGGTTTTACCAAATTTCAAATGAAATAGAGGAATTTTACCAGGAGATATTGTTTTTGCCTTTTTGAAGGATTGAGGATCAGTGAAAACTTGAAAGTTACTGACAGGAATTATAGGCTTCAACCAAGGTGAAGTTCCTTCTTCTTTTCTCAAAACAGATAAAGGTGATGAACTATCCAACTGATTAGGGTTACATAGGGCTAGTGATGACTGATACTTTTTGATCTTCCTAGCTGTTTTCAGTATCTGTTCTGGGTCTGAAACACCCAACTACAAAGGTGAAATAGGTTTGTTTCTTGTTCCAATTCCCCTAGTAGCCACTGTGAAAAACTGGTGAAAAGTAGTCTTTAAGATTTGCTCATTTAAGTTCACCTCTTAAAACCAGTGAAATGATAAGTATCCTCGAGAAAAATATGTTTTCAACTCCGTTCCCCGGCAACAGCGACAAAGATGTTTATGCCATAAATTTTTCCCAAACTACAAGAGAACTAGCCAAAACAATCTCAATAATCTTAATAAAACAAAATAGGGTTTTTAGGTTTTTTTCAAAGTTTTTTGGTTGAGAATTTTGATGACAAAAGGGCATGCATTCATAAACCCAAATAAACACTAAATCATAAGCATAGAAAGGCCGAGATGCATACCATAATAACCATAATACAACAGAAAACAACACTGAGATTCACCCACAGATGGCAAGCATTCCAAGTATAAAAACTTTAAACAAGCAATGAAATTACCACATGAGTAAATAAAACAAGTTATAAATGAAGCCAAAGAATAAACTGAAGGGAATATAGAGCATATATTTCATAATTAGTCTTTCAAATACACATAAGAGTCTTTACTTAGCTCATAAACAAGTCTGATGACCTCCTCTTTCCAGCCAAAAAATCAAACCATTTGTCTTCTTTGAGACTTACACTTATACTATTCTCCAAAATTGGTTAAGGAACTGAACCCTAACTATTTTTTAGTCTACCCATTGAATAGTTTCATCTAAATAATATTTACAAAAATAAATAACTTTCAAACCTAACTAATAACTGATTATCTTAACAAACTTTACAGATCCTTAGTTGCTTCAGCTAATAAGGCAATCCCTTCCAAGGCCTAAGCTTTTCTTCTTTCCTTCAATTGATCTGTCTCCATATCTTCAATCTTCCTCGTTAGCTCTTCATTATGTTGTTGCAGGTCCTGGATGGTTTGCTTCAACATTGTGAACTGACCTTCTGTTTTCCTTTTCCTTTTCAATGCTTCTCTTGAAACTGTGATTAGCTCCTGATAATGGCTATTCACCTCCTCCAAATTCTCTCCGAGTCTTCTGTTTGCCATGACCAAGCCATCATTAGTCTCCTGCATGTACTCAACCTGATACTTATATTGTTTTACACTTCTTTGTAAATTCTCTTTTTCTGGATCAAACGTTTTATTTCTTGTCATGGTTTTGCGTCTCATTTAGAAGCCATGGAATATTCAATCTCCTATAAATTTATTCATCTTCTTGCAACAATTCTGTAGGTGTTCCAGGAAACCCTAGGTGCTCTTGAATCTCATCTTTACATGGAATATTCTCCTCAACCATCACCTTCTTCCTTGAGTAAGAACTCTTTATTTCACCTTCTTGTTGTTCCTGCAACATCTGACTTCGTACCTCCAGAAATATATCAGATAGTTTAATATCAGTCAGGAGAGACTCTCTTTCTAATTCCATTAGCCTTTTACCCTTACTATCATCTTTATCACCATTCAATTTTTCCTCAGATGAAGAATCATCTATTACTGTTACTCTTTCTTTGTTCAATTTATGATTCAGCAACTTCTTCATATTCAGTCTGAGTTTATTTCTAGGTCTGGTTTTAGGTCTCCAAATAGAAGCAATCTCCCCCAACATTTTGAGAGTCTTACCCTGATGAGTAACTGACGCAAACTCAACAACTTTTAGTTTCTTTCTTTTTGATAGTGCTGCCTCATCACCATGGCTGAGAAATTTCTGCTCAGTAGAAACCCTAGTTGCATCAATGATAGGGACTTTATCATCATCAAATAGGCATTTATCATCTTCTGATAGAAATGTGATAGGGCTTTGTCTTTGTACTTCAATATCCTCTTTTTCATCTAAAATTCTCTTTGTAGGTACAACATTTTCAACAGGCTCGACTTCCTTAATATCTAACTGTAAATTCTTACTCTCATTGTCATTAAGGTGTTGTTTAAATTTAAAGTCTTCATTTGCATGATCTGAAACTTCCTCTAACTTAACCCTATCTTCATCTTTGACCTTTACCTTTTGCCTAAGATTTCTAATCAAAGTCTGCCATTTATCAGCTTGTCTTCTGTGAGACTGTCCTTCTTGATCATTTTAAAAACCTGACCAAAAAATGAAATACTCCCAAGTCTTTCCCCTACTCTGCAAAACAGTGTTTATGATAAGTTTGATGACTCCATGATGAAAAATGGACTGCTTTGTATGATTTTGGTTCTCCTTAACTCTGCATGACATATTTTGTAGACTCTTCAAAAAAAATAAGGGTAAGTTCATCTTGGACTCATCACTAAGATGCTGAAAAAATCTGAAGTGGTATTTGAAAACAAAAGCATATCTACCCTCACATGTAATATAACTCTGTAAGACTTTAATGGGATCAATCCATTCATGTTTTAAGTTATGAATTGGTACACCTTTACCCCAATCTGCAATCACACCAGAAAGCAAATACTTTTGTGCATTGAAGGTGAAGGAAACCTTCTTAAACCATAATTCTCCCTCGTTCAAGATGCTTGTTGCCTCAGCTATCAACTCCTTAGTTATTTTGAATTGTAAAGTATCAAAAGACACAATGTCTTTATCAAAACACTGGGAAAATTTATGAGACACCTCTGCATGATATCCATCAATCCTTTTGAAAAATGTTAACCATTGTGCATTTAAAAATAACTCTGCACAATCTGGAAAATTGTCTACCTAGCTTAGCTCAGTGGGCTCTGCTCTATTTATTTTTCCGCTTTTCTTCATATTTACTATGGTTTAACAGCACCTGTCGATATCTCACAGTCTAACTATCTTTAAATCATAACGGTCTGACCTAACACACAGTTCAAAAATCTTTTGTGCCAAATCACAACAGGCTGACCCAATCATAGAGTTTAGGGAACTCCAACAAGTTCTGCTTTGAATTTTACTATTTTAAATGATAAATATTTTGAATATATTTGTTAATAATTCATCATTTACAGTGTATTAGGTGAAAAAATCATATTATTCCCTCGGATTTTATCATTAAGGATTTCATCAGAAAAACCCCAAATTAAGAAAAACCTAGCAATGACACACAAGCTAACTGTTTAGAAGACGAATACGTGCACTGGAATGCAATCATTCCAATGGTTAAGTGTAGAATTTCATGTTCCACCTGTCTCTAACTGTCTAGACCACTTCAAACAGTCGCTACTGAAAAATCCCTAATTCCTCATTCAGTTGAAAAATCTTGATTTCTCAGCAGTGTCTTCTCACCACGACCTTCAATACCCTTCGTGTCCTTCATATAAAGAACATACTCCCAAAAAACTCTGTCTCATTCTACTCACTGCTATCATTTGTCATGCTCTGCATGCAATCGCCACGATCTACCTCTTATGATGATCATCCACCCGTTTCAATGATAAAACTATGCAGGACATGTATCAAATGCATCAAATGATATGATTAACACCTCGACGATAAGACACCCAAAAAATCGAACTGAAAAAATGATGATTTTAGCATTCACAATTTTCTTGTAGCGCTCTAGTGTATCAATTTTGCTCTTGCGCTACAACAAAGTCTAATCAAATAATTTCACATTATTAGGCAACTAATAAGGATTAAAACTTGGTTTATGTGTTCAATATTGACCTTAGTGTCATTTATAAAACTTATTTAATCCATATATGCCTTGTAAAACCCTTCAATAATGAAATCAAAGAAAAATTTATAAAAGCAGGCTTAAAAAATCAAAATCCTGAAAATTAAAAGTTTGAACTCAAAATTATCTTTATAAACAAAATTTCCTAGAAACAAAAATACTAGCAAGGTTCAAAAACATAAATAAAAGCATAAAACTAAGGAAGACAAAATCATGACCTAACAGGAAGCAAGTGATGATTCGATCTCTTCCTCTCGCAAGGGAAAGAGAAAGAGGCACCATAGGGATCGCTCTTGGGATGAATTTAAGAAGGCTAAATCTTATTCGTTTAATGGCGATGTAAAGACCAGACAAGAAGCTGAAGCTTGTCTTCTTGGGATAAAGAAGTACTTTCAAGTTCAGGATTATTCGAGGAACATGAAGGAAATGGTTTCCATATAAAATTTGAATGGAAGGACATCCATATATGTTAGTTTTTCAACATTCAAACTAGCATTATGATCTTAGGATCTTTTAACTGAGAGAATAACAAGCATAGCAGTAAAACATAAGCACATCACAAGAGACAAGAGATGCAAAGAATTTTCCTCGGGGAAATCATAAAGGAGAAATCCCCGCAACTTCCTCAGAGATAGAATCAGCACAAAAGGTAAAACCAGAAAATAGTAAGATGATCTCCCGACAGCAACAATCTCTCTCTCTCACACTGAGAGAGCTTCTCCTCTCTCACTCATGCACCCCAATGAGTGAGTGTGTGTATGAGAATGATAAATAGAGAGGCTCTCACTCTCTATTTATATTCTTCCATTCACTTGGAATCCACTCCAACATGTCAGCCTCACTTAACAATTACTTACTAGAGCCGACATCTCTAAGAGTGTCTAATAACCCTAGTGCCCCACCACTTGTGGGGACTTTGTCTCCTCTGACCAATAGGAGGGTAACACAATGGTGGGGACTATTGCCCCGACTTACAATGACTCACCTAGGGTTGACTTCATTAGGATAGTCTAATAACCCAAGGGCCCCATAACTGTGGGGACTTTAACCCTTGACCAATAGGAGGGTTACCCATAATGACTTGACATGACTTTCTCATTCTAGAGACTTCCTGAGATAAACATCGAGGTATGACATGACTCAAATACATTACAATACATCCCAGAGTAAACATCTAGTTACAATACATAAGAAATACGGATGAATTCATTCTAAAGTTACAATTACATCAACAATATGGTGGGAGCAATGCAAGCAAGTGAAGAAGATTAACAAAAGGAAAATTGTGTGGAAATAGTTCCGAAGTACTTCAAGTAGAAATATCTCTCTGACAGGTACTATGATGACAAGATTAAAGAATTCCATGAGCTGAGATTGGGACAATAGACCATGGAAGATTATGCGAACAAGTTCCCATAACTGTTGAGATATGTCAGGTACATCAAGGATGAGAAGGTGAAAATCCAGCGGTTCCTGAGTGGATTGCCTCAATCTTACAAAGACATTATTGAGTTTTATGAGCCTATAAATCTGGAAGAAACAATAAGGAAATATAAGTATTGCTATGAGCAAAGCAAAGGAAAACCTGACTATCAGAAGACTAGGAAGGACAAGAAGAACGAGAATTTTGACCAAAGGAAGAAAGTTTTTAAACCTTCTAGCTTCAGAAATCAGCAGAAGCAGTCATCCCAAACAAAAAAATAGCTAGCTAGAATGATGGGAGAAAATCCAAGAGATCCATAGAAGATCAGAGAACCACTCCAATGTTGGAGATGTGGAGGACCCTACATGCACAGGAATTGTCCACTCGAGAATGAGAGTGTAAGGCCATCTTACAACATTCAAGAGGCGAAAATAGTGGGTCAAGTAGCAAGGGTCATCCCTAGAATTTACGCAGTGTTGGAGGACTGCTAGGTAGATCACCAGTAAACTGTGATTGAAGTTACAGGTAAGATTGTTGAGCAATATGTTTCTATTTTGTTTGACCCTATTCCTACCCACATTTACATTACTCCTAGAGTAGTGGATATTTGTGTCTTTAAGAAAGTAAAGCATAGTAAATCTTGGTTAGTTCAGCTAGCCACTGGAACTAAGAGGAAGGTTAGCGAAGTGGTGGAGAAATGTCCATTGGTTATGAATGGATTGGTCACTTGTGTAGATCTGAATGTTCTACCACTTGGTTCCTATGATGTTCTCATTGGAATGGATTGGTTAGAAGCTCACAAAGTAAAGCTTGACTGTTATAATAAGGATTTTGAGTGTTTGGATGAAGAAGGAAACTTAAGGATGTTGAAAGGCATTCCAAAGGTAATTTCTATGAGGCAGGTTTCAGCATATGCAGTTGAAGAAGTTCTGTAGGAAAGGTTGTCAGTTATATGTAGCTCATATTTTGGAGGCACCAGAGAATGAAACTCCTAGTTTGGAAGATTTTCATGTGTTGCAGGAATTCAGGGATGTGTTTCCTGATGAGATTCCAGGGATTCCTACAAAAAGGAACATTGAATTCACAATTAAAATTGTGCCAGGAGCAGCACCAGTGTCCAAGACACCCTACATAATGAGTACACCAGAAATGCTAGAGCTGAAGATGCAACTGCAAGAGTTGTTGGATAAGAAGTATATCAGACCCAGCATGTCTCCTTCGGGAGCACCAATTCTGTTTGTAAAGAAGAAAAATGGTACACTCAGATTGTGTATTGATTACAGACAAATGAACAAAGTCACAGTAAAGAACAAGTATCATTTTCCTAGGATTGATGACCTCTTTGATCAAATGATAGGAGCAAAGGTATTTTCCAAGATTGACTTCAGGTCTGGTTACCATCAGGTGAGAATCAAGGATGAAGACATTCATAAGACAACCTTCAGAACAAGGTATGGACATTATGAGTTTGTATTGGTACCATTTGGTCTCACAAATGCCCCAGCTACATGTATGTGCCTTATGAATAGTATCGTCAACAGGTATTTGGACAAGTTTGTTCTTGTTTTCCTTGATGACATTATTGTTTATTCTAAGAATGAGGAAGAACATGAAGAGCATCTGATATTGACATTGCAATTTCTCAGGGAGTATCGATTGTATGCAAAGCTGAGCAAGTGTGACTTCTATAGAGATAGAATTCAGTATTTGGGTCACATTATCTCAGAAGAGGGTATATCTATGGACCCTGGAAAGATTGAAGCCATTATGAATTGGACTACTCCAAGAAATGTGACAGATGTAAGATCCTTTATGGGACTTGCAGGATACTATAGGAGATTCATTGAAGGATTCTCCAAGGTTGCACATGCCATCACTTCTTTGCAAAATAAGGGGATAAAGTTTAAATGTACATTGAGGTGTGAAGAAAGCTTCCAGCAGCTAAAGAATTTTCTCACCAGTGCACCAGTATTGAAAGTTGCAGATCCAAAGAAAGATTTTGTGGTGTGTACTAATGCATGCGGACAAGGGCTTGGAGGAGTCCTTATGCAATACAACCATGTTATATGTTATGAGTCAAGGAAGTTGAAGGATCATGAGAAGAACTACGCTACTCACGATCTGGAACTTGCAGCCATAGTACATGCTCTCAAGATGTGGAGGCATTACTTGATGGGCAGAATATTTGAGTTAAGGATAGACCATTGCCGTCTGAAGTATTTATTTGATCAGCCTACTATAAATGCTAGGAAATCTAGATGGTTGGAGTTTTTATGTGAGATTGACTTTGAAATCAAACACATAAAAGAAAAGAGAATAAGGTAGATGATGCACTCAGCAGGAAGGTGTAGGAAATGCATGTGGCGTCCGTTAGTATTTGCCAATCAGATTTGAGGTAGAAGATTGTTAATAATATTGCTGAAGATGAATTGTATGCATAGGTCAAAGACAAATTGCAGTAGCAAATCCTTGAAAAGAAGCATGCGGGATATAAATTGGAAGAAGATGGACTTCTTACTTACAAAGGTAGAATTTACATTCCAAAGGTAGAATATTTGAGGAGAGTTGTTATGCATGAGATCCATCAAGATCCATATTCTAGTCACCCAGGATATCAAAAGACAATTGCTACAGCTATAAAGCAGTACTTTTGGCCAGGAATGAAAAAGGACATGGCTGAATACATCTCTAGGTGCATGAAATGTCAATAGGTAAAGGTTGAGCATCAACACCCTGCAGGTTTGTTGTAGCCTTTTCTAGTTCCAAAAGTGAATTAAATGGGAATTTATTTCCATGGATTTCATTACAGGATTGCCAATGACTTGGAGACAACATGATTCCATCATGGTTGTGGTGGAGAAGTTGATGAAGGTAGCACATTTAATACCGATTAAGTCTACGCATAAGACTGATGACATTGCAAATATCTTCATGAAGAAGATTTTCAAATTGCATGGATTGCCTAAGGCAATAGTCTCTAACATAGATGTCAAGGTCACTTCCAATTTTTTGAAGGGGTTGTTTGTAGATTTGGGTAAAAAGTTGAATTTCATCATTGCTTACCATCCTTAGACTAATGGGAATACGGAGAGAGTTAACCAAGTGCTGAAAGACATGCTTCACATGTAGGTGGTGGAAAAACCAACCAAGTGGGAAGATTATTTACACTTGGTAAATTTTGCCTATAATAATGGCCAGTAAGCATCCTTGGGTATGAGTCTATATGAAGCTTTGTATGGCAGGAGGTTTATGACACCAATGAATTGGGATAATCCAGTGGATAGGGTTGTGCTTGGTCCATAATTGCTCAAGGAAATGGAGCAAGAGGTTGTAAAAATCAGACAGAATCTGAAAGCAGCCCAGGACAAACAGAAAAGCTATGCAGATAAGCATAGGGTGAATAGAGAGTTATGTGTTGGGGATCATGTTTACCTCAGAGAGAGGGAAAAGAAGAGTTCCTTGAAGCTTGGGAGTTGTGCCAAGCTATCACCAAGATATTGTGGGTCGTTCGAAGTGCTTGAAAGAATAGGGCTAGTTGCATATAGAATTGCACTGCCTTCTAGCACTAGAGCTCATAATGGTTTTCATGCTTCTTTGCTTAATAAATATATACATGACCCTAACCATGTGATAAATTGGGATGTGATTCAAGTGGAACCTGAGGGAGAGTTCTAAATCGAGCCAATGCACATCCTAGACAGGAAGGTCACCATGCTCCGGAACCGAGCCATAGGACAGGTAAAGGTGCAGTGGAAGCACTACGGTCTTGAAGAGGCTACATCAGAGCTAGATGATGCCATGCAATTGGCACATCCATTTTTTTCAAATATATGTAGCACTGAGGTGACGCTAGTGTAGCATTTTGTTCAATTTTGTAAGCACTGAGGATAGTGCTATTGAAGGGGGAGAGGAATGTAACACCCCGGTTTTGACCGTATTGTATTAATGTATATGATGTAAATATTCTATCTAATCATGACAAGGAGATCAAGGCCAAGGCCCTATCATTGATTGATGTTTGGTATATGGGCGATCATGGTTGATGCCTATGGTTTCTGTGCTAAGTTAAACACATTTGTAAACATCATGTAAATATGCAAAATAATGAAAACCCATAGCCAACTATGTCAATGCAATGAATAATGAGATGGGGGCATGATTTTCCTAAGAATAGCGGGGTGGGAATGTTAACCTTGAAAAAGTTTGGGGAAAATCCATNCTTTCTTGTCTTCTCTTCCCAACCATTTATTCTGCCAGAAGGTGGTTGAGGTAGTTATTGCTTGGAAGGGGAAGAGTATGGGAAATTTCGAATTGGGCAGAGCACCCAGTTTGGAGATCGTGTTTGGCTTGCATGAACAAGAAAACACCAGAACCGTACGCTAGTATTGACCCATGCATTCACTTTTTGGGCTTACTCTCATGTTTTGAGAGATGCAAGATGGGGATTCAATTAATCCTTATTCATTCACCACCATATTTGTTCCCAGGAGAGTGACATTGTGGTAGCAGTGGAGCTCTTCCTGTGTGTGTATCCTTCACGTTCTGTGAGTGTCTTTCCCTTAAAAAAATACTTTGATTGTTTTGTGGCAGCATTGTGCCAAACTACAGAGCATATGAGACCCTGTTACTCGTGTCCTAGAGTAAATCCGATGTTGTGGAGTCTCCCTGTGGTTGTTTTGTTGTGCACCCTGGTTCGGGTCTAAACTATGTATAGGACCTAGGAATGAGAGATATGTAGAACGTGCTTGATAAACCTAGTGCAGAACCTCATGATAAGATGAGAATGGCTGGTAAACCCGATATGCACATTCTGAAGAGAACTAGAAGGGAAGGTGTAGCCCGAGGGACTATGGATCAAAGAAGGGGACACTTCCTTGTGTTGTGTGTGTAGGAAGTGGGGAATCCAAGCCCGATAGATCTTGTGAAGGTGTTCTTAGCTTTGTAGATGAGCTCACTAGTTTAGCAGTTCTTCCTACCCATTGCCTTAGAATCCTTATAAACCCAACTAGAAAGATGGCTTGGCTGGTAGCCTGATAAACCCATCTGTTGGCTTGGCTATGTCTTATTGTGCTTGACCTGGTAAGTAAACTTTGGCTGGATAGTTTGATAAACCCAACTGTGAATGCTATCTTGGATAGTTAGCATGATAAACCTAGCAGTGAGATGGCTTGACTGTGTACAATCTTATAAACCCATTTGTTGGCTTAATTGGCCCTCAAAGGTGAATATTGGCTTGACTGTGTTCAGTCTATGATACCCAACTGTGAGATGGCTTGGTTGAGTGGCCTATGAAACCCATATGTTGGAATCTCTTTTACCTTGCAGCCTAATAAACCCAAATGTGTTGGATTGGCTGAGTGTTATTTCACCTTGGATATGTATGAGTCTGCTAGTGTTCCCTTGTTCCTTAAGGAAATCATGTCCATATTGGGGGTGGGAGTGTTGCTAAGAGACTAAGGAGTACACTGGCCTATGGTTGGAAGGAACGTTGCAGCGAAATAGCTGGTTGCGGGACAAGTTCTATTCAAGATAAGTGTTCTTGTCTATGTTATTCTCTGCAATTGTATTTCTTGTTTTGCAAATTTCTTGATGGAATGTGATGAACATATTGATGTGTTGAATTGATGCATTGTTCCTTTGAATAGCTACAAGTATAGGCATCCATGTATGTTTTTCCATTAACACATTTCGAACTAAGTTACAGGGTAGATTGGCCAGATCGGTAATGGCCTGAATGATCAGATCGATCCAAGAATTCATTGGAAAAGATAAGTTTCCTGTTAGGAATCCTCCTTTGTGCAAATTTGTAGTTTGCAGGATGTGTGATGCAGAATATCATTTCACATATTTTGGTTTCCATAGATTCCCTTCCACAAATTGCTCTCCGCAACTTGTGGGATGTGAGATCATAGTGTCACGATTTCCATAATTCCCAATCCTGCAAATCAGATTTTCCACACCGTCGATCTTCGCAGGATGATTCTCCACCATCGATCTATTTCCGATACGGGATGCGGGAAGTGAGATTGCAATTTTTGTAACTTCTGAACCCACAACTCGATATTTCTACATCGTTGATTTTTGTGGGTGGATTATGAACCGTTGATTTGGTTCCAGTATGCGGGATCATTTAGGATCATTGATTTCCATTGTGTTTTATCTTCGTCATTCGATATCCTCTGAAATATTTCCTTTCGGATCATCAAAATAATCGATGGAAGATGAGAGGGAGCATGACAATGTTGGAAATGTCGAGAAGTGGTTTGCATCCATACCCTATGATTCGATAAACAATAAAGGTTCTTGATGAAATTTTTAATTTCGCACGATAATATGGTATGGGTACGTGACACAGCGCAAGAAGAAATGGAGGCTACCCACATCATGCTAACACCCTTCAATTTCTTTGATTGGAAGATAGATATGGTGATTTAGCTAAGAGACAAGGGGCTTTACAAAGTTACCATGGGCACTAAGGTTGAACCAAATTCTGCAGTTGAGAAATCCAATTACTTCAACATATTGGATGAGGCATTTGGATTGTTGTGTCTGAGCATCTCGAGAGAGCTATTGTTCCACATTGACAGTTTGACAACAACCAATGAGGTTTGGATAAAACTAGAGACATTGTTTGGGAAAACTGATGAACTATGTGGTGACCAGCTTGAGAATGAGCTTATCATCTTGATCCCAGTTCACTATGACACAATCCAAGACTTCTTCACCAAGTTTAAGTCACGTGTGTTGCAATTGAAGCAATGTGGAATTAAAAAGAAAGAGGACCGATTGATCTTGTCTATAATTTCAAAGTTGGGGCCAAAGCTCTTAGTTTTTGTGAGTACATTCTACTTCGGCAAGTTAACACTACGAATCTTTAAAATTCCCAGTCTAGAAAACTTAATGGAGTCACTCACTCAAGAGCAAGACAAGCTTGTCCAAATGCGCACCATCAAGACCAAGGATCAAGCACTGGCAGTGGGAGTTTTGAATTCCTTAAAGAGCAAGTCCAAGTCCAAAACTTCGAAGCTGGCAGAGAAAACGAAAAACCCAAATCCACTGATGCAATTTCAAATCCTTCTAAGGAGAAGGACAAGAATGGGAAAGAGAAGGCCAAATGCACCTATTTCCATAAGCGATGGAATCTAGAGAGCTCATGCATGAAAAAAACCATTGACACTGTTGTAATCTCACAGATCACATAAGGTTACCAATAATACATACTAAAACATACATATAAAACAGAGACAAGAAATAAGAACAAGTAGGTGAATTAACATATTATATTACATGAATGAGTCCATACAACACAAAGAACTGAACTAAGTTCTCATCTGGCTCAACAGCCTAATATATATGACTACAAAATAGTTACAAAATAACTACCTGCCGGTTCGGTGAACCGACATGACCTTAGGTGTCCGACCTAATCTCTAGTTTAGTCAGCCAACCGACTTAGTCGGCTGATTGACTAAGTCGGTTCTCGTTCAAGTCGACTTATCAACTTGATTCTCCTACATCTCCCCCACGAACAAAACATTTTTTCATTCTGAAGAAACAGGGAGGTACAAAAATTCTTCTGGTCTCAATAGTTACTGTGACGTGTCTGGTCTTCATGGGTTGTGAAGTCTAATGGTCGGTCATTTCTGTACACAGACTTCGACAATGGCTGGGGCTGTTACTACGAGGTGATTCTGGAAATCTGTCCAACTTTGCAAAATCTTCTAGGTGTCGATGGTAAGTGTGGTTAGGCTTGATAGGATCAACATATTTTCTGAAATGGAGACTTCCGCTATTCTCTCCATGTCGGGACCCATAAACTGGTCCTTCTCCTCTATAGTCTCGATAAGTCGTTTCATATGGAGACAGATGATGTTGACTTTTTCTAAATTGGTGATAGCTTACTGCACCCACTAATGTGCTTCCCTCTCAAGTCTCTGTAGCTTGGCTTTTTCAAACACTATTTGTTCTTCTATTGTGGTCCTTAGTTCTTCCTCAGTGGTTTTCCTGCTTTCCAATGCCTGAATCCCTTGTCGGGTCTGTCAAGCTTGCTGATAGAATTGCCCGTAGTAAGCAGGCCAGTCTCTCAGTATTTGTTCAGTTATTACAAACTCCTCCATGTGATCTTGCAACACTTTATAAGCTTTAGAAAAGATGGTGTGGTGTGCCATTAAGAGTCGGGTAGTTTCTTCTTTTTGTTCTTCTTTTGTTTCTTGAATCTATGCTTTGAGTGCCGATGCCATGGTTTCAAATAACTGATACGCCCTTTCGAGCGGTTTGTCTGTGTCGACCTCTACGAGGCCCGGCATGACTGAATGGGCTAGGTTCCTACATTTGTTGAGGAACTCAACCTGTTCTGTGTTCTTGTCGTCGAGTTCCTTACGTCTCTGCTTCATTCTTGTCTTTGCTTCGACTGTTAGGGTCTTGAGGAGTTGTTCTAGCTCTGGGTCGATCAATGAGCTTGCATCCTTCAATTTGATCTGGACCTTTGATGGCTATCCATGATTCTCCTTCTTCTATTTATCCTTCCTCTTCTTATGCTTTTCTTTCTCTGCTTGTGTTGACACCTGTGTACCTGCAAAAGTCGAGTCGGGATCTTTGGTTTGTGGGATAATGGTTGATGGTTTCTCTGGTTGGGGAGGTGGGATAATTACTGCCTCTACTTGGTTAGATGCAAATGGTGCAGAAGTGGATACAGTTGGTGCTGATGGTTGTGGGGGGGCTTGCTCTGATTTGAGGGGTGGTGGTGGTGGTGGTGGAGATAGTGGTGGTGGTGAGGGAGTTGGTGAATGGTCGGGGGTGATTGGGTTGGGGGAAGTGCAGGTGAGTGGTGGGTTTTCGGGCTGGGGAGGTGAGTCTAAGTCGGAGAACATTTGGTTAATTTGGAGATTTATTTCCTCCTCAGTTTCTTCTCCTCCAGTCGATGCAGTGGCAGGTAGGTTGGTTTGGGGTGCAGTTCGAGTGATAGTTGCGGTCTGACGTGCGATCACTTCAGCTTCCTTGTTGGGATTTCTCTCAAAAGTTGAAGTGATAGTGGCAAAGGTTCTGAACTAGAATTCATGTCCTGGTTGGTATCCACCAACCTCAAAGAGAGGTGCTTTTGTGGAGATCTTCTGGGCCGACGTAAATATCTCAGGCAGTTTCTCAATGAATGCCTGGAAATATCTGTCTTTATTGAACTTTTCCTTCACAGATTTCGACATCGCACTTTTGCACAAGTCAAGTGGGCTTACTGAATGTTGTTCTAACACTTGCTCCTCTATTACTTTTGTCAGTGATGGAGGTGGAAGCATCAACACAAGATCGACAACATTTTTAGGCGTCATCATGTGGGTGGTTTTAGCTTTCTTTGGTTGACCCGGTAGTGCTTATTATCAACAAATCGTTGGAACTAGGTTTCCACTGACACCTTATTTGTTGCGGCATCCTCTATTATGTCGAGGGTCATAGCTGCCAGTTCCTCCTCGTCATCTAATGATTGGGAGATGATAATATTGTGCTTACCTTTTCCTCGTTGTTGTTGATGTGTCATGAGCTTCTTTCGTGCAGCTGCTATCTCTTTCGACAATTTTTTAATGATGCCTTTTGTGATAGCATACTCTGGGTTTTCTGGCTCTGTCTCTCCCCTTGGCTCCTGGGTTGGGATGAGACTTTCTGCAGCTGGAGTAATTACCTACTGCTCTAGTTGTGGCTCTTCTATTTGGGGTTCTTCCCGCTGTGCTGTCGGAGGTTTGATGATGATTTGAAGTTGGCCAGTGTGTTCGATCGGTGTCTCCTCTAACACAAAGGTACTAACATAGAGGTTGAGCTCATAGTCTTCCTCTTTTTCTTGGTTGGTTAGTGACTCCTCGATCGAGAAGTCACTCTTCTTTGCTGACGCTGGTACTGGTATTTTGGTTTTAGCCTGTCGAGACAGCTCCCGAAAGATCTGGTCGACCGATGGATAATAGTCAAGGGATTTAGCATTTGAGTCGTCGCCCTGCATGTACCACACCAAGGTATGGTCGAGTTCTAGCTGGATGTGGGAGTTTGTCGGTAGACTTCTTCGGATGTTTTGAGGAACCCTCCATCTATTCATGTGGAATTTGAGTTGTTGAAGCTAGTTCTCCAATAGGACCTTTCCATTTTCAAGTTCCTGCAAAGTTCCTCTATAGGAGAATGGTTTGAATCTCCACATGTGGAACCTTGTCGGTTCCTGAAAGATTGGGTTCCCCTCTGGGAAGATGTGGTACATGACGATCCATAAGATGAGGGAGGGGAACTTGATGATTCCTCCCGTTTCTTGGCATCTTTCATAGATGGTCTTGACCATGTCGGTGACATATTCAGCCCATCTGTATATCTTTCCATCTGTCACAATGGTGTCAACAACTTCTAGCATGTCTGACTTGA
Source organism: Pseudotsuga menziesii (assembly GCA_001517045.1). Classification (NCBI taxonomy): domain Eukaryota; kingdom Viridiplantae; phylum Streptophyta; class Pinopsida; order Pinales; family Pinaceae; genus Pseudotsuga; species Pseudotsuga menziesii. The sequence continues at coordinate 7,356 of LPNX010540592.1, read as the reverse complement.
GGTCGCTGCCTCAACCTTCCAGGGTGAGTGTTATTACTATTATTTTGGCCACAATTTGTGGCGTTCAAGTTGTGATTTGACTAATCATCAACCCCTTCAAGTTTTTTCCAGATGGTGACCCAATGAGTTCTTCGACCAGTCCTCCTTTAATACCGACTGGTACTGGGTTTCCTTCATTTGAGAGACCAGTCACTTTGGAGATGACTTCTCCATATATGTCGACCGGTTGGTTGAAGTAGAACCGGCTATTGTGGTACTAGCTTATGATGAATTTTACAATAGTTTCCTTGGTGCCACCAAAGCTGGCCATGAGCGGTGCATTGACATAGTTAAATATGTTGTTGTATTTGATTTTCTCCATGACTTGAGTGGACTTCTTGTTGACATAATCCCATTCTTTCATTTCGGCCCATAGTTTTTTCCATGAGCCTTCCTGTACCTTGGCATTCTTAATGTTCTTTAGCCTACGGACTAAAGGTGTGTCTGCAGTCTATAGTTCCTTGGCTTTGGTTGAGGCTCGAGTCTGTTTGGGTGCCATTGTGTTGGTTTGGTGGTCTATTTCACTAAGGGTTTCTCAAATTTTAGTCAACTGGATGATTTGATGCTCTCTCTATATGAATTGCGGTGAATGATCCTTCGGCGGTCCAATATTTATAGCCGATGATATGGGTGTTTTTGTCGATGAGTGTATTAATGGTGGACGTGATATTCCAGCTGGAACACTTGAGTGTGCGTTAATGGCGAATTGCTTTCGGTGCTCAATGTCATGAATGCGTGATGAGACTATCAAGGTCATCAGTCGATGTCGGTTATGAGAATGGTCGATGAAAGTGGTTGGTCGATGGTGTTATGTCGATGGGCATGATGTCAGTTGTTGAAATGGTGATTTCCTATCATAGTGTTCTGTATGTTCAGTATTATTTTGCTTTTTGGATTTCTAGGTTTTTATAGATTTTGGTTTACGGTTATGGTAGTTATAGGATTTTTTTGTTTTTGTTTTTTTTTAAGGTGAATTTCTAGTTTGTGTAGAATTTTAGTTGGGCTCCATTAACGAGTTTCCAAAATACTATGCCTTGTAATGTACTGATTTGGACTAATCCATTGGTATGTATCTCTTCGACAATGTAGGGTCCCATCCATTCTGTATGGATATTTTTAGGTTTACCTTTTACTCGACTATTGTATAGTAAAGCAAGGTCTCCTACCGACAAGTTTTTGTTCTTGATGTTTTGGTCGTGCCATGCTTTCTGTTGATGTTTCTGGATTTGTTGATGTTGTATTGCCATTAGTCGATGCTCTTCAAGTTTGCTTAGTTGCAATAGTCGGTATTTTCTTCCTTGTTTGACATCGATATGTAGGATCTCTGTGATGATAGGTGTCTATTGTTGGAAGTGTAGTGGAACTACTGCTTTTTGTCCATGGACTAGTCGAAAAGGAGTTTGGTTGGTCAAGCGTTTATATGCTGTTCTGTATGCCCGTAATACTGCAGGTATTTTCTCGTCCCAGTCGTCCTTATCAACATTACATATTTTAATTAGTCCTCTTGTTAATGTTTTATTAAATGCTTCAATTTCTCCATTCGACTGAGGATGGTATGCTGTGCTCCGACGATGGTCGATTTGGAACTAGTCGGTTAGGGTTTTGATAGTTCGATTGATGAAGTGTGTTCCCTGGTCGCTAATTAGAGTTAGTGGACATCCAAATCTAGTGATGATATTCTCATAGATAAACTTAGCAGCTATCTCACTAGAACATGTGTCGATTGGTTCAGCCTCTACCCATTTAGTGACATATTCGACTACAGTTATGATATACCCTGCACCTGTCCTTTTTGCTGGTATAGGAAATGGTCCTATGAAGTCTATGGCCCAGATTTTAAATGTAAAACTTGGGTTTACTGATATGAAAGGCATTTTTGTGCTAGGCATGGGTTGACCTGGTCGTTGACATCTGTCACATCGAATGACAAAATTTTTGCAATCTCTGTGGAGTGTCGGCCACCACAACCCTAACTGTTGGATTTTATTTGCAGTTGTGTCTGCTTGAAAGTGTCCTCCTACAGGTCCATAATGTGCTTCATGCATAATGTTGTCTCGTTCGTGTTCTAGTACACACCTTTTGAGGACTCATCTAATCCCATTTTGTATAGGAATCCATTTATAAGACTGTATGGTGTAGCCTTCATAGCTAAGATCTACTTCTTCTTCGTACTCATTCCTTTTGGGGCATGTCTGTTGATTGCATGGGCAGACCCGGGTTTACTATAATTAATCAACAATACCCAAAACTCACTGGCCCTTTCGGCAACAGACCGCGAAGCGATTTGAAGTCTCACCCGAAGTGAATCCCATGGGTTGGCCAAGACTCAAGTGTCTTGGACCAGGTTCTGCGCATCCTACTTATCTTCTCTTTCTCCTGCACACGTCACTAGACCAACTGGCTCGACGCGTCACACATTCCCTTTTACTCGCAGCACTTTTACTTGTGCGAAGCCTACCCCTGCGCAAGTCGCACGATTTCCTCTCGCGTCGCACAACTTCCACTTACTCGCAACACTCCAATCCTTACCACATCTCTGCGCACTGCGGAACACCCATCTTCTCCTCAACGCTAAGCCCTCAAGTCGCAGTATCTCGCATCGCAGCTCCTCTGCCGATGCGATATCGCCTCTCTGCGATATCTCACCACTACGACTTTGCGCTCTTAACGTTGATTGCGCCGATGTGCGACACTCTACTTCTCAGGAGTCTATTGCGAGTAACTGGTAATTAGTGACAGACGTGAAAGATTCCTTAAATACCCTACTGCAATACTTCAACTTATCCTTAGCCTTTTGCAATATTATGAACAAAACAATACATACATTCATCTACTGCTACTCTCATTACATGCATAATAATCAGTGACAATAAACAAATACAATCACATCCATTCAACACATAACACGCAGATTTAACGTGGTTCACCCCTGGGATGGGAGCTACATCCACCAAACTGTGATTCTATTATATATTTTGAGGGAAGTTAGCACAGTTCGTTGCACTACAAAAGCAGCGCAAGGTCTCTTCTAGATCTCTGGTCTTATCTCTATATCCCTTCCCTCTCTGTTCTCTCTGCAAATGATTACATACAGACTCAAATGACTCACAGACGGCTATGTGTCTGGATCGTTACAACGCAGTCTGTCTGACTGATTCCTGAATCTACAAAACTTATCAACTGATCAACTATCTACTGATTGATTAGCTACCCAACCAACCCTTTACAATACAAAAATGCAAGCTTTTATAGGCAGCCCGAAGGTCGTGCCATTACAACACTGTGGGCCTGTCCCAACAGTAAACCCATACCCTAAATAGTGACAGTCGGTCCTCTCTGTCCTTGAGGTAGCCGCTTCCCGTCACACCGCAGCTCTCTGCAGTCTTCCATGCTTCCCGGCACTGACCATGGGTCCTGTGCACCGCTTCTCTTTCTGTCCTTCGCCTTCAATGCTTGAGCCTCGTTGCTCCTTCTTCTTTATGAGGGTCGCTGAGCCCTCCTGTCTTCCGCCGCTGCCTTCAATGCAGTGGTTGAGCTTTCTTCTCTCTGTCGCTCTGGTACCATTGCCTTCTTGACTCTTCTATCCCAAAAGTCATAGTTTTCGGCTCTGCTCTCCAGCTGGAAACGTGCTACACCGTCGTAGCTCCGCCCTATCCTTTTTCCGCTAAACTTCTCTCTTTCCACCAAAATTAGCAGCTTCTTCTGTAGCTGCGGGGTCCTGCTCCAACAGTCCCCTAACACTTACTTGTGGCTCGCCCCGAGCCACTACCAGCAGATGTCTCCTGTTGTAGCTTCTCCTTCGCCTCCTGCGAAGTTTTCTGCAACTTTTCCCGAAGTTCTGCAACCTCATTCTTCATCACCTCGGCACGCTCTTTCCGTAGTTTCGGTAACTTAGCTTGGTGGGATTTCTTATGCTTTCTGCCCTTATTCACGGTGTCGCTTTCGTCGCTCTTTCTTATTTATGAGCGCTCTAGTGTTTGAGAAGTGTTCCACAGATGTCCTTTCCTCATTATGTGGGTTAGAACTTTTATCACAAGGAAAATATGTATCTTCCAGCCGCCTCAAACCTTTTCTTCCATCTAGAGCCTTGTGGACGGAGAAGAAGAAACTCATGAACTCCGCTCTGAGGACAAGCCTTTGTCCTCATTCTGGAAGTCTCCCCTCCGCTAGGTTGGCAGTATTCTTGCACTTCACTTCTCTTCGAAGTGGTCCAGGTCCATAAGCTGCCTTCGATCCTCAAGGTGCTGTTTTTCCTTTTCTTGCTCAGCACCCCTCTCGAAGCATGCACGCTGCCTCTGATCTATGACAACCATATGTTGCTTCTATACCTTAGGAAGCTGTTGTTCTTTGGTTAGCTGATCAGATGGGTCAGCGACCTTCTCCCGTTGCTTTCTTTTTCTGATTTTTACCTTCCTTGTAGCGGGAGATTTGTTCTCATCAGTCTTCTGCTCTGCTTTCTTATCTTCAGTGGCCGGCTCGTCGTTCTTCTTCTCCTTAGTGGAGACTTTAGGGACCACTTCTACTTCTGGCGCTTGACTCTTCATCCCTAGCGACTGTCTAACTTGTGATGTACTTAGTTTCACAACCCTGGGCGACGTCGTCATGGCAGATCTACGGTCACCAGGACCGGGGTCAAAATGTCTCAACATGCCTTCTCGAGGGCTCAATATTCTGGGCGTGCAGTGGCTTCGAACTCTGGAAGTCACTGTACTCTGTAACTGGATTGGATAATACTTTGCAGGGGATACTCAGGACTGCTCTATATGGCTCTCGGATGCTTGCAAAATGTGACTCTCGTACCTGGGTAGTTCCTATATTTATGACGAGTCACTGGTCCTGGATGGGGCGGTCATCTCGGTAAAACCCGTCGGCCGTCATTATTACCTGGATGAGACCATGCCTGCCATCCTGATCCTCAATAAATGCGGAAATCTGCTCACGTGCTACTCGAATTGTGCGTGCTCAAGTGCCGGTCTTGTCAGATATTTTGCCAAATCTAGAAACTTAATGAGGCCTGCCGCCAAATCTACGGTAATGGATACCGGTCATTTCCTTCTTAACTGCCTGTCAGACCGTGACTTGACGGTCCACTATGAGGTGCCAAACTGGACACGTGGTATGGTGACACGTGGCATTGCTGCAATGTAACCTCCTTGTGACCTGCGCAACCAAATGATGTCAAAATTTTTTTATTTTATTTTATTTTTTTATTTTTTTTATCACGCTGGCGCGATTCCTCCTGACTAGGCTGTCTGCTGGTGTAGAGTAGTTCCTGGTGCGATGCCTCCTTTCAACTACACTGGGCATCTGCACTTTTGTACACTGTTCATGCTAGGATGGAGAGGGGGGAAGATTGTCACTGTAGAGCTTAAGCCTACTGCCATTAATCCATGTGGGAAGAAGCTCCCTGTTCAACTGACTAAGTTGAACAACACCTCCTTCTGTGAATTGCTGTATCTGATATGGCCCCAGCCAATGTGTTTTGAACTTCCCTGGAAACTTCAGAAATTTGCTGTCATATAGGAGCACTAGGTCTCCGATATGGAAAGTCTTATTCTTAATGTGTCTATCATGCCAGGCTTTTTCTCGTGCTTTCTGCACTGTCTGATGGAATCCGGCTATAAACCTGTCTTCTTCCAAGGTAAGCAGCTGTGCTAACCGTTCCTCTACTGTGGCTATATCAGTCATCCCTGTAATCTGAGCGACTCTTAAACTAGGAAGAATATACTCCATAGGCATAAAAACCTCCTGTCCATATACCAAACTGAAAGGTGTGTGTCCCGTAAGTTTCTTGCATGCGGTTCTGTATGCCCACAGTACAGCATTAACTCTGAGGTCCCAGTCGTTCCTTTGGTTATTGCAGATTTTCGTAAGAGCGTTTTCTAAAATCTTATTGAAGGCCTCCACCGTTCCATTAGCTTGTGGGTGGTAGGGAGTGCTCTTATAGTGCTGAATCTGGAATTCTTTTGTCAATGCCTCAATAGTGCTGTTTAAGAAGTGTGTGCCTTGATCACTCATCAAAATTACTGGACATCCAAACCTGCTGATGATGTTTTCAAAAAGGAACTGGGCAGCTGTAGCGGCATCACAATTTCTTACTGCCTTGGCTTCTGCCCATCTGGTAAGGTACTCTGTTCCAGTGATGATGTATCTCGCACCTATGCGCTTTTCGGGTGGGTTGATTGGTCCCACAAAATCAATAGCCCATTTGTCGAATGCGCGCAGTGTGACCTGCGGTTGCAGCGGCATTTCATCGCGGCGCGAGGGTTTTCCTACCCTTTGGCAGATATCGCAGCATCTGCAGAAGTCCTTTGTGTCTTTATGCAGTGTAGGCCACCACAAGCCTGCATCTAGAATTTTCTGCACAGTCGATTTTCCTGCGTAATGTCCTCCTGCGGTTCCTGAATGAGCCTCTTTGATAATAGTGTCTTTCTCATGTGGCATCACACATCTGCGCAAAACTTCATCCGGGCCTAACTTGTATAGACATCCTGCAATGAGGGTGAAGTCTGCTGCCTTAACAACCAACTGCTTCTTTTGCTGTTTAGTAAAGTCGTCAGGTGCTACTCCTGTGGTGAGGAAGTGCATAATGTCGGCATAGTACTCGTCTGCAATCTATATGGAAAACAACGGTGCATCTGGCAGATTGTCTTCTAGGTTACTGGGCTCTTCGCCTGAGTCTAGCCGTGACAGATGATCAGGTCCTGCGTTTAGTCTGCCTGGTTTCACAATGATTTCAAAGTCATACTCCTGGAAGAGGAGTAACCATCTGCAGATTCTCCCCCCTAACACTGGTTTATTGACTAGGTACTTTAATGCGGAATGATCAGTAAACATTTTGAACGAGGCACCCAATAGATAATGCCTGAACTTTTGTAGCGCATATACCATAGCTAGACCCTCCCTTTCTGTTGTGGTGTAGTTCTTTTCTGATGTTGATAACTTTCTGCTGGAATATGCGATGGGATCGTCAAGGTCCCCTTCTCCTGGCTAGGTTAAGACGACTCCTAATGCGACGCCGGAGGCATCCACATGTACATGGAAAGGCTTAGTCCAATCCGGAAATACTAGGATGGGTGCTGTAACCATCTTCTCCTTAAGTATGTCTAGGCTCTTCTGGCATTCCTCGTTCCATAGGAATTTTACATCCTTTTTTAGCAGTTTCTCCATCGGCGCTGTAATCTTTGTGTAGCCCTTGATGAACTTTCTATAGTACCCGGTATGACCAAGTACTGTCCTCAGTTGCTTGACTGAATTAGGTGCTGGAAGGTTTACAATGATAGCTATCTTGGCGGGGTCTACCATCAAGCCTTGTCT
>LPNX010540589.1:51052-84795 GCA_001517045.1 Pseudotsuga menziesii | reverse complement strand
TATATAGCTTTTCAAAGTGATACTGAAAGGTCGAATCCATGCGATCTCAAGGCATATGGAAGGCCAGGAGTCATATGAGTCGGATTCAAGACAAGGAACGGTCCAAAAGTTTTGGATTATGCACACATCCCTATGTACGCGACTATAGAGGGAATATTCGCGTATGTACGCGGTTATCGGGGAAAAGGCCGCGTATATCATTTTTCTAATGTTTTTAGGGATGGTCAATGATACATCAAAAGACAATAAATGGTCCATAGGAAATAATGAGTCTGCAGTGGGATAGGGGAAGGCCATACAATGTGTGATTCACCTAGTGTGGTGAAATCCGCTATAATAGTAGGATCTCAACTTAGTGCTTTTAAAATTTGTTGTAAAAGAATGCGTGCAACAGGTTAATTAATGGACAGTATTAGCAGAAATTAAATGCTCAGAACAGGAATGAAAACAACACTGATAAACAAAGGCCAAGCAAAAAACACAGAACCCAAAGTCACAGACATAATTGATAACGGAGTTCACCCCCTCCATTGGGCTACATCTCTGGGTCCCTCTCCAATGGGAACCGATCCAATTAATCTCTTAAAATGGTACAAAAATGGTTTTGGAACAACTTCAGCAACTGTAAAATAGAATGCTGGACATAAAGTCTTTAAGACTCCTTTCTGAAAGCTATAAACTGGACTTCAACAGACACAAGAAGCCAAGTTATAACTGGGGATAGTCGACTTCAAAAAGGAACATCACATGTACGGTTTTCACAGCAAAATGATCTCTCCAAGTTTCTCATCACAGAGAAACATTGCACTGTCGTTCTCCAAAAAAACTCCTCTAATCGTTCCACTGCGTCCCCACTGTGTCCGAACTCTCCTTTATACTCTTCTTTGCCGTTACAATGGGAAAAATGCTCAAGAACGCGACTGTTCACCTCCTTCTGCCAACTGCCCTCGACTGTTCATATCCCTATCAACGCGGCATCATACGGCATCAAGATCCTACAAAAACCATTTCTGAAACGTCCCCGCGAAACCATTTCTGAAACGTCCCCGCGCGACCGCTTGCAGGGTTTAATTCAGAAGGTTGAAGTTATCTTCTCATTCGTCGTTGCGGAAGAGGATAAGCAATGGTTCCGACGAATTCTATTTCAATCAGCTATCGGCTGGTTTTCAAGTCAGGAGTCTTAGTTACTTTGGCTTCCGTTGTTGCGGATGGCGCACCACTTCTTCTTCCGATCCCGTTGAGTGATTTCACCGATCTTTTAAGTTTTTCGGTTTCCACCATTGCGGAAGAGGAAAGGCTTCGGAGCCCCGCTGTTGTGGAAAGGGAAAATCTTGGAAGCTTTTGCCGTTGCGGAAGGGAAATGCTTCCGACCTTCGATCTGTGGAAGGAGAAAAGCTTGGAAGCTTCTGCCGTTGCGGAAGGGAAATGCTTCCGAGCCCCAATCTGCGGAAGGATAAAATCTTGGAAGCTTCCGCCGTTGCGGAAGGGAAATGCTTCCGAGCCCCGATCTATGTATTTTGTTTTGCCGTCCGATTTCTTCAAACGCCATTTCTATGAACCATGTACCATTTGGATCTTTCAGAGGAATAATCTGCTGGATCAACAAGTGGGTCGGCATCACTTTTGTCCTTTTGGTTTAGATTTCATATGTTTTTTGTTTGTTTTTCTATATTATTTTTATGCTTCATATTATACAATAATTCAATGAATTTAGATACCGCTTTATCATCTTGTACTAAACATATTAATTCCTTAACTGTGCTTTATCGACTATCATCAGCTTCTTCTTGTCTAGCAAATTCTTTAAATATATTCATTCTGTCATTATACAATTGCTTTTGTGTAGCTGGGTTAGGATAATCATTCTTTTATTTTATTTTAATTATGCATGGATTATCACTCCCAATTTTTGTCCCTTGTCGGGTTACTATATGCAGGTTCTTCATGTTGATTACATCATGTTTTTGAATGCACGACAAGACATTAACATTTTTCTTTTTATTGATTTTATCAAGCATAGTAGGACAATCCTCTAATGAGTGATTGCTGACTCCACAACTAGTACAAAATTTTAAATCAGTTCTGTCCTTGTATGGGTAGTCTGCATATCGATGACCTTCTTTATAGCATGTAAAACATTGGATGGGCCGACGTGGTCAATTGTCGCGATTCCCAGAGAATCGACCTCGACCTCCATATCCTCCACAACGGTTGTCGAACCGACAGCCTTCATATCTTTGATTATTCGGTTCATTTTGATCATTGCTTCGCTGGTTGTTATTCTTGTTCTGCGCAACTGCGTTTGTCTGGTAGACTTCTTGGTAGTTTTGTCGATTCTTTAAGTTTAAGTGGCAGTTGGCCATTGCGTGACTTTTTACTTCACAGATTGCACACCAAGATGCTTTGTCATTTTTCATGTTATATGGGAAATCTTTCGTTGTGTGTTCTCCATGTTCTTGGAAGATGTTGCAGAAGCACTTTGTCTGAACAAATCGAACATCTTGTTGACTTATGTCTCGTCGACAGTTATCTTTAGTGTGTCTGGCCATTGAGCATTTTGTGCACCAGGCATTCTGATTCTTGAGTTTCAACTCTTTCAATGATTTCTGTATGATTTCTAACTGTTCTTCCAATATAGTATTTGTGGGATATGCTAGGAAATATTCATCCATCTCCACTTACAGAGCTTTGGTAAGTGCATCTTCATACGTTTTAAACGTATCCAAGCTTATGTGCCGTTGAATTTTCTGTGATAGACCTACAAAAAACCACTGAATTAATAGTTTTTCATCAATTACATAAACCAGTTGGTTGAGGAGGTCTTTCCATCATTTTTCATATTATTGGACAGACTTTGCTGGCTTTTGAGATGTTGTTTTCAAATTTTTAGCTGCCAAATGTTTTGCATCTGGAGTTTTAAAGAAAGACAAGAATTGCACTTTTATTTCTGCTTTAGATGCTTGGGGAGTTCTCTCGATATAGGTCATATACCATGTTAGTGCTCTTTTCCTCAAGGCACCGATGAACTGTGCCATCTGTCGATCTTCAGCTGTAACCTGATTTGCCTCCCATGTTGACTCACAGACAAACCAATGTCATCTAGGATCTTCCTCACCCTCGTATAGAGGGATATGTGCTGATCCATGACCCATGTCGAAATCGATGTTGCTATCTCCTCTAGGAGGTGGCGGTGGTGGTGGTCGAGGTGGGGTAGTGGGATGTTCTATTTTTCATGTTGTGCAGAGCTGTTTTCGATGGAACTTTCATTCCTGTCGGTCATTTTGTTTGTCATTTCTTCTTCGACAAGCAATCGGTTTGGGTCAACTTCTTCTGTCGATGTCCAACTGCACTGATTTTTTTACAGGTCCGACTGTTCTATATTTTCCAAAGCTGTGTTTGGCAGGGGGGTGCTCCTTCATGTGTCAAGTAAAGTAAGTGGTTACTTCGGTTGGAAGGGTATGCCTGAAGTGTGACCCAGTTTCCTTCCTTTGGTCGATGGATAACTAGATGATTATCATCATTTACCTTGTCATCTAGTCGGCTCCATATATTGAACTCACCAACTCTTAGTCTTAGGTCTTCTTCAACAATGGCTTGTATTCTGGTACTCAGATTCGTTGGAGATAGATGTCTTATCTCCTGAGGAACTTCTATTTGGAGAGATTCACACTACTCTATCCACAAGTCTTCTTCTATGGGTGATGCTTATTCATCCATGCCTTCTTCCTGTCGGTCATTACCCGACTCTGGTGAATTTATTTCCTAGTTTATCACCCAAGTATTCATTCCTCTTTGTAGTGTTATAGCTATTTCTCTTCTTTCTTCCTTTTTTTTTCCAGCCTCTTCTCTCTCTCTCTCTACTTTTTGTAAATCCGCCGTACCTTTGTGTGTCACTGTTCATTCGATTTCCTTTTTAGGTTGACTTTTCATTGCTGGTGATGGTATCTCCTTTTAGTCGACTAGAATTCTCTTCACTTTACCCCGACATACGACCAGCTACCCCCCCATAGACTACCCGATGCTTTAGAAATATCAGATAGTTCTGTTTACTTGCTTAGGAAGTACTCCCACTCCCTTTTGGCAATGAATTTCTCCCAGTTTTTCTGTTTCTCCGCCCAAATAGAATTTGGTGGTGGTCTGTGCAATGACAGATGAGATTCTACAATATGACCCACTCCTTTTTCTATCATGAATTTGAACAGTAGGGTCGGTATGGAGCACATGAAATTCTCAGTAAGGTCTGTATAGAATTTTTTTGAACGGTTTCTACCGAAGTTCTTTCTTCTATGGCTTTCTCCTCGCAGAATTCGTCTGTGATCTTTTCAAACCACTACGACATGTTTGTTCGTCCCTCTCGAATCAGTTTCTCTAACAGCTCTTGGTCCTTAGTTGCTTCCAGCTTTTTCATCCAGAATTTTTTTCAAAAGATGGGGTATTGATTCTACAAACTTCTCATGAGTTTCAGTGAAGAATTTATCCTTCGCCTTAGCAGTGGTTAATCTGTTTCTCCTTGCGTAATTTTGCAAATAATTTGCTATCTTACGCTCCCACCAGTTCTTAATCTCCTGTTTTGATATCATCTACTTATGGTCATCTCAGATATGTACTACCAGAAATGGAACCAATGTTTTAATCTCACAGATCACAAAGGGTTATCGATAATACACATTGAATCATACAGACATAACATATACAAGAGACAAGAACATAGATACAGAATAATAGATTATATTATATCACGAGGTTCCATACATACACAAAACTGAAATGGGTTCTCATCTAGCTCAACAGCCTAATATATATGATTTACAAATAGTTACATATAACTACCTGTCGGTTTGGTCAACTGACATGACCTTATGCGGCCGACCTAATCTCCTAATCAGTCGGTTGTTCGGCTAGTCGGCTCACCGACTAGCTCCAACACAAGCTGGACCCTCTTTGTTGGACTGTCTAGCACTTTTGATAAATGATGTAATATATTGTATTTATATTTTTGAGTTCACAAGCTAAAAGACAAAATTTTGTAAAGGAAAGGTTAGGGGAAGCCCAAGATTTTTTGCTTTTTTGTATAAATATAGGCAAGCTTTGTGTATCGATGGGATTTTTTTAGAATATCTTTGTGCAAGGTTATTGTAAGAAGAACTATTTCATCTTATAATAAAGAGCTATATTTTTGGCTAGAGAAAGCACTGTGGGGTTTCAAATGCTTGAAATGGACTGGTTGGATGTTGTAGAAGGAGAAAGTCGCTAAGTCGACTTGAACGAGGACCGACTTAGTCGATCAGCCGACTAAGTCGATGAGTCGACTTAGTCGATCAGCTGACTAAGTCGATCGACTAAATAAAATAAGATATTAGGTCGGCCAGCTAAGGTCGCGTCGGTTCACCGAACTGACAGGTAGTTATTTTGTAACCATTTTGTAAATCATATATATTAGGCTGTTGATCCAGACGAGAACTCAGTTCAGTTCTCTACATTGTATGGACTCATTGTAATAATATAATCTGTTCTAATTCTATCTGTTCTTATCTTTTGTCTCTGTTTATGATTTATATATGTTTTAGTGTGTATTATTGGTAACCTTATGTGATCTGTGAGATTACAACATTGGTTCTGTTGCCAGTAGTACACGACTAGAATGTATGCCAACAAATGATACCAGAGCAAGAGATTAAGGACTGGTGGAATCGTAAAATTGCAAACTACTTGCAAAATTACGTGCGAAGGAACATATTAACAGTCGCACAAGCAAAAGGAAATTTTTTCACAGAGACGCATCAAAAGTTTGTTGAATTAGTGCCCCAACTTTTGAAGAAATTCCTGGATGAGAAAACTGGATGGGATTAAAGAACAACAGTTTCTGGAAAAACTGATCCGAGGAGGTAGAACAAACTTGTCTGAGTGGTTTGAGAAAATCGCCAATGACTTCTATGAGGAACAAGTAGTCAAAGACAGAACTTTGGTAGAAACAGTGAAGGAGAAATTTTACACAGACCTCGTCGAACAATTTCTATGTTCCCTACCAACCTTGCTGTTCAAATTTTTGATCGAGAAAGGAGTAGCACATATCGTCGAACCTCAGCCATCACTTCATGAACTGCCAAAAAACTCTAACTGGGTGAAGAAGCAGAGGAAGTGGGAAAAATTCATTGCAGAAAGGGAGTGGGAATACTTCCTAAGAAAATAGACCCAACTATCCGGGATTTTTAAGAAAAGCGTCGAGTAGGCTATGGGGGGGTAGCTGGTAATATGTCGAAGATAGAGTATAGTGGATCCTTGTCGAACCTGATATCAGGCACCAGTAATGAAAAGTCGACCAAAAAGAACTTCAAGAGAATAGTATCCTCAGAAAGTATGTCAGACATCCAGAAAATAGAAAGGGAAGAGAGACACTAGAGAAGGGAAGCAAGACAAGAAAGGGCCTTAGCGCTGCACTAAGGAAAAAACCCTAGGGAGAACGACCAAGAAGATAATCTACCAACGTCGGGTCATGACCGACATGAAGAGGGCGTGGAACAAGAAACATCCCGTAAGGAGGAAGAATTGTGGATAGAGCAGCTAGAAGCTCTCCAATTACGAGCTCGCAATGAAGGATCAACCCTTTCCCCATTGAATCCACGTACTCGAATACAGACTATTGTCGAAGAAGACCTCTGACTATGAGCTGGTGAATTTAGTATATGGAGCTGACTAGGTGATGAAACATACCCTGGATGACATGTTATTATATGTCAACCAATGGAAGGGAACTGGGTGACATTTCAAGTAGTAGCCTCCCTCCGAAGTATCCACTTGCTCTTACCGACACATGAAGGAGCGCCCCCCCCACCAAATACATCTTTAGAAGAAATCGAACAATCATACCTACGAACATATAGTTGCAGTGGACCATCGACAGCAGAATTTGACATCAAACGACTGCACATCGATGAAGAATCGACAACCGATGGGAACACTAGTTTTGTCGACCAGAATTCCACAGGAACGAATACACCAATAACCCCACCACCCTCATCACCACCCCCACCTCCACCACCGCCAACTTCTCAATTGAAACAAAGATACCAGTGCCAGAAGCAGTGAAACAGGTTGACTTGTCAATCGAGGAGCCACTCACCGACCAAGAGAAGGAGGAAGACTATGAGCTCAACCTCTACATTAGCACATTTGTGTCGGAGGACCTACCAGCCGAACCCATTGGTCGAGTACAAATAACTATCAAACCTCCGACCGCAAAGCAAGCAGTACCACAACCTGCAAAACCAAAGTCACAACCACAGCAGCAAACAACTCCTCCAGCTCTAGCAAGTGTCGACCCGACTCAGGAATCGATGGGTGAAGTCGAACTAGATAACCCGGAGTATGCTATTACAAAAGGCATCATTCGAAAACTCGCCAAGGAAATAGCAGCAGCCAGGAAGAAAATAAAAGGGCAAGAACAACAACAAGGAAAAGGTAAGCACAAACTTCTCATTGCCAAATCATCAGATGATGAAGACGAACTGGTAGTTATGGCCCTTGACATTATAGAGGATGCCGCCACAAATAAAGTGCCATTCGAAACATAGTTCCAGCGTTTTTTCGAAGTAGGAGCTCAAGCAAGACGACCAAAGAAAGAAAAAACTACGACGACGCCCGAAAATGTCATCGATCTTGTGTCGACACCTCCCCCTCCATCACCAACATAAATAGTCAAGGAGCAAGCACCAACGCAATATTCAGTCAGCCACCTTGACTTATACAAAAACGCAATGCTGAAAATGGTAAAAGAAAAAGTTGATAAAGACATCGACTTAAAAGATTTCTTCGAGACATTGCCTGCGCTGTTTCAGATGACCCAGAAAATTTCCACCCAGGCTCCTCTATATACAAGTAGCAACACACAACCCGAAGTATTTGCACACATCACGTCGACCTTCACATGACAATCCGACCAAGAAGGTGACGTGATTGGACTTATGACTTCTACCATTGAACTGACCGACCCTGTAACCCAAGTCGACCAACCAGCAACTACACTGCCAGAAGCAGACATACCTTTCGATGTAAATCCACGCCATACTTCCCCCAAACCCATCACCCCTGACCATTCCCCCACTCCATCACTGCTGCCACCACTATCTCCACCACCACCACCATTTCCTCAATCAGAGACAGGCCAAACACAACCAAGTACATCGACCCAACCAGAGGTAGTTGAAATCCCACCCCCCAATCAGACAAACCATCAGCTTCTAAACCACAACTCCAAGTTCCTCGATCAACTGTTGCAGTTACACAAGAGACATAAGCTAGAAAGCACAAGAAAAGGAAGGAGCATCATGGGAAGTCATACAAAATTTAAATTAGCTTAAGGGACACAAGTTCCTTAACCGACGCAGAGATGGGACAGCTCCTCAAAACCCTAGCGAGTGAAGCAAAGTCAAGGAGTAATAGGAAAACTCAAGAACTTCAGGCCAAACACACAGAACAGATCGAGTTTCTCGACAGATGCAGGAATTTGGCCCAATTTCTCCTACCAGGGCCCATTGAGATCGACACAGATAGGTCGCTTGATAGAGCATACCAGCTATTCGAGAGCATGGTGTCCACCCTCTAAACACACATTCAAGAAAATAAGGAGGAACAAAAAGAGGAGACTGCCAGACTACTACTAGCACATCACACTGCATTTTTAGAAGCATACAAAGTCTTGCAGGACCATATGGAGGAGTCTGTCGTAACCGAAGAAGTACTAAGAGACTGGCCTACTTACTATGGGCAATTTTACCAGCAGACACGACAGACCCGGTAAGGGATTCAGGCATTGGAGAGTAGGAAAACCATGGAGACAACACTTAGAACAACAATAGAAGATCAGATAGTGCTGCAAACCACCAAACTGTAGAAACTGGAACAGGAAGCACATCAGTGGGTGCAACAAGCTCTCCCCAACTTAGAGAAAGTCGACGTCATCTGCTCACAGATGAAATGACTTATCGAGACTGCAGAAGAGCAGAACCAGTTCATGGGCCCCAACATGGAAAGGATAGCTGAAGTCCCCATCTCAGAGAAAATGTCGGTCCTATCAAGCTTAACCACACTAACCATCGACATCCAGAAAGCTTTGTAGATTTGGACAAATTTCCAACATCACCTCGCCATCACAGCTCCAGCCATTGTTGAGGTCTGTGTATAGAAACGACCAACCATCCGTCTTCACAGTCTGCCACAGTAAAATTTTGCAGGACCAAAACAAACAAAATTTTGTGTACCTCCCTGTTTCTTCGGGACGAAGAAACGTTTTGTTTGTGGGGGAGATGTAGAAGGAGAAAGTCGCTAAGTCGACTTGAACGAGGACCGACTTAGTCGATGATCCGACTAAGTCGATGAGATGACTTAGTTGATCAACCGACTAAGTTGATGGGCTGACTTAGTCAATCAGCTAACTAAGTCGGTTGGTCGACTAAAATAAGAGATTAGGTCAGCCAGCTAAGGTTGCGTCGGTTCACCGAATCGACAGGTAGTTATTTTTTAACCATTCTGTAAATCATATATATTAGGTTGTTGAGCCAGACAAGAACTCAGTTTAGTTCTCTGCATTGTATGGAATCATTGTAATGATATAATCTGTTCTAATTCTATATGTTCTTATCTTTTGTCTCTGTTTACGATTTATACATGTTTTAGTGTGTATTATTGGTAACCTTATGTGATCTGTGAGATTACAACAGATGTGAATTATTTTTGTTTCAGCTTGTTTCTATGAAATGTGAGATCATTCTAACTTATGAATTCTTTCATGTTATGAATGTGCTCCTATTTATTTATGTGAAATTTCCACAATCATATCTGAGTAATGAATGTTTTAATTAACAATGAGCTATCTCTTTGTTTATCTGTCTATTTATATTCGTGTATTTAGAAATATTAACATCTATCTCTAGTATTCTAAATGCATGTTGTACAATACATCACTCATTATTAATTACAGTGTTGCTCCCTAGGGATAGGTTAGATAGTTTTAGTTAGTTTTCTTTGTTTATGATTTAGAAGCGCGTGAGGTAAGAGAAGAGGTAAGAACCTACGCATCACATTGTGACAGGGCCTCATTTTCTCTATAAATTTCATTATCTAGGAGCTTGCATATCATACCTAAACATACAATTAAAAAATACAATTAAACGGTGGACCGGGCTGCAATTGGTAAAATAAGCTTTAACCATTTTTTGACCTACGGTAGCTGGACAGATTCCCCATACCAAACAATAACGAGCTAATTGGGAACCTTTATTGGGGAGAATCTCTACTGTTGTTACTTGTGATTTTCCAAGCCTCAACAAGGCCTCACCAGTTGGAGACACTGGCTTGGGAATGATGCAAATTCAGTCACAGTTGGCCAATATTACGGTGCATCTCCAGAACATTAAAAGAGGAAAGGAAGTTTAGGAAGAACTATGGTGTACAAGGTATAGAACATACGGACATCAGAAATATAATTGCTCGGCGCTCATGAACTATGTTGCAGTAGATGCACTGGACCCATTAAACACCCAAGGACCGCCTTGGTGTAGAATATGCCAGATCAGGGGCCACAAGTACGAGGAATGTCTGTACTTACAAAATATTGTAAGCACACCCGCTAGTATGCATTGTAAATTTTGTAAATCATTAGGTCATGATGAAAAATAATGTAGAGCACTTCAGATGATGTAGAAAAAGACAATGGATACCTACTTAACGAAAAATGATGAGCATATAAAACCTAAACGAGTGCATCCTCAGCATCAAACTGCACAATATTAAGAACAAAAATACCCTCAACCGCAATACCAACATAATCAATATCCTCAACAACAAAAATACCCTCCACAAGGGGGGGTGGGAATTTTAGAGGTCAAGGACAACAACAAAGAGGAGGATTTGGTTGAGGAAGAGGCCAAGTCGTATGTTATAATTATGGGTAGCCAGGAATTTTTTCTTGAGATTGTGAAAGTATTGCAAAAAATTGAACATATTGAAAATCATTTGATCACACTATTGAACACTATCCGCAACTTATTAAGAAATGATAGGCTAGAGCTGTCGTTAACCCCAACCGATTCAGAATCCAAATCCCAATCAGAATATTTAGATGATTTCTACCAAACCAAGACAACACCACATTGTTGTAGTTACAAGAGGAGGTGCTACGAAGGGAGAAAACAAAAATACACAGCAAGGACAACCGCAGGTGAGACTTGCGGCACAAAAGAAATCCCTGTTAGGTTTCCAATAAGAGAAAGAAGTCATCTTGAAGGTGCGACCAAACTTTGTTGATACTAATCAACCATTAACATCTGGACAAGTTAGGGCTATGCCCGAATGATTTGAACAACTCATCAGGAAGCTTCCAATGAAAAAGGTTAGTAAGCTTAAATTTTTTTTCAAAAGTTATTTAGCACTAATCAATGATAAAGATTCTATCACAGAACTGACAACACTCATAGAAGAAACCATAGAAGACCTACGACCTGGAAAAAGAGTTAATCATATTGGGAAAAAACTGAAGACAAGTCGAGAACTGTGAATGACTATGCATATAGGAGATTATGATATGGATTATATCATATTGGATTTGGGCTCGAATGTCAATATATTGACAAGAAAAATATGGGAGAGCATGAATAATATGCGACTGGACTGGTCTTCTATTCAACTAAGGCTTGCGAACCAGTCGAAGGTTCTACCAATCGATAGGCTAACTCAAGTAACTATGGAATTTTAAGGTTTAAGAACATATGTCAACTTCGAAGTTATTGACATTGTCGATGACACAAACCCATATCCCGCACTTATAGGAATTGATTGGGCAATAGAAAACCAAACCATTATAAACTTCAAGAAAAGGATCTTGTCTTTCGAAGATTCTGAACTAAGAGTGGTTGTACTAATTGATTCGCTTGAAGGAGATAGATATGTCGAGCCTATACCTAGAGAAGGGAAAGAAAATTATCTATATCAGCTGTATAACATCATGTCTTCGAAGGAAGACTATATTGACCCAACAATTGATGGAAACCTGAGTTGGTGTAGTGTAAGATCATGCACGTTCGACTCAGGTGATGCTATGGAAAATTGGCAGAACAGGCTACATGATGTCTCCATGTGAAGATGTGCAAGAATCACAAGAGTTGTCTAAAGGGTAGGATTCAAAGCAAGCACACTGCCTACATATGAAGGATTACAAAACATTGCATCTGTTTTGATAGAATTTGAAGAAAAAGTCACAAAATCAAGATGATTGTCTGCTTTGGACTATGTGCTGAAATCTACGCCTGCTAGATGGTGAGGTACACACAAATAGTCTATCTCTGAATGGACACAGTGTAGGAGATTAATGGAGATCATATTTGGGGAAGATATAAGTTTCCCTTATCAGATATATACAGAACTGACAGATCCTGGGAAATATATTGAGTGAATATCGAAGGATTTGGCAAGAACGTTTGCGACAAGAATGGGTTCATCGTTTCATCCCCACTTTGGGAATGGTACCAAGAAGTTGGTACACATCAGAATAACTACGACAAGGAACTATTGAATGGGAAAGCTTAGATGTAAGCTTCACCCAAACATTTGAATTTGCAAGTTGTTGCAGCTACAACCGTTTTCCCCAAATTTCTTAAATTTTGGTCCTCTCCTCATGATTTAGGGTTCTTTTCAAGTCATTTATCTGTGAATTTTTGGCCATGTTTTAATTTTAGATGATTTTAACGATTTACTTGCAGCCCGTCTCTGAAGGTTATTTGTGTTTGAAGTTTGCCGCGGGTTACAGATTTGAAGTTAATGTTGCCAATTGTTCTTTGATGGGCTGCTGTTTCGAAGGCGAAATGGATTTTGACTGCTGTTGAATCTTAAAGCTCTCTGAACACTTAATCTTTCTATTGATCGGGCGTCATTTTTTGTTTAATCGGAAGCCGTAGCTGTTTCCTCTTCTGTCGTTGTGGCTGCCAAAGAGGTTAAGCCTCCGAAGTGTAAAGCCTTCCGACTTCCGATTGAGAGTTTTCCCGCCCTCCGGTCGGCTGTCCGTAACCTATTTCTCTTCCACCGTTGCGGCTCGCAAATCTATTAGCCACCTCAAGTGTAAATTGCTCCGACCACCGATGTGAGTCCGCCTTTAGTCACGGATCCGTAGTATTTTCTCTTCCGCTGTTGCGGCTGTGTAAGGTTTTTTGCTTCTGATGTCAATGATCTTCCAACTTCCGATTGGGAATTTTCCTGCCCACGGGTCGCATGTCCTTAACCTTTTCTTTTCCGCCGTTGTGGCTATGACTTGGTATACCCTGCCGATGTTAGCATCTAAGCCGCCGATGTTTTTATGTTTTTCATCATTGGTTTTTTCTCTTGAACCCGTAGGTGAATGAGATAGTGGTGTCGGCACTTGTGGAAGTCCTCAGGACTGTAATGCAGTACATGGCCTATCTTGTTGATCAGCTGTTGTAGTTTGATATAATTTACGTTTCATTTTAGAATGTAATCCCATCAATGATACACTTGGATGAATTGTAGGTAGACTCAAAGGAATTTTCAGACTGCCGCGGCACGAAGGAATAGCTGTGATGTTCTTGACAGAGGTCGAACCGTGGCTAGCAGGATTGCAAGAAGGACAAGTGAAGGAAAAGCAAAAATCAAAAGCAACAAAAGCACATATCTAAAAGCTCTAGAAGTTACCCAGCTGATCATGAACATACGAAGAAAAGATGAAAGGAGGTATATGAAACGCTCGAGGAACCGAAGAGCCACACGTTTGGGGAAACCCAAGTGGTCTGCTGATTTTGTTTAAATATTTGAAAGTTAGAAGTTACAGGGGATTTTTTTTTCCTAGGAAAACTTGCAACTTAAGGCTTGTAAGAGGAACTATTTCGTTTTACAACCAAAAACTACAAATTTTGCATGTTGGAGGAAGTACTATGTGGAATATGTCAATGTGATTAAATGAGAAAATGTTGAATGTGAACTATTTCATTTTCAGTTGTGCCTCATTAGCTGTAAGAGCATTCTAATTTCTTGAACCTATGTTCTTCAGTACCTTTATGATGTCTTTTCCACTATGAGTAATGAAATTTTTTTTACTGTTGATGAGCTATCTTATCATACATACTTTTATTCATGTTTATATGTTTGGTTATAAGAACAGCTATCTGTGATTTTCCATAACACATGAACAGGGGTGCATTACTCATGAATGAATACCTGGATCTATAGAGATAGTTTAGTTAGTATTTATTTGCTTGCATGATTTGGATGCTTGTGAGTTCTAAGATGAGAGGTAAGAACCTGCGCATCACATTGTGACTACTCTTTGCATCTTTATCACCCTGCATGGTTAATTAGGCACTTGCATATCATACTTAAGTCAAAAAATACAAATACATGGTGGACCGGGCCGCAACCAGTAAAAACTTTGTTTTGTTACTTGACCTACGGTAGCCGGACCACAAACTGGACGGATTCCCTATACCAAATAGTCACGGGCTAATTGGGAAAGTTGACTGGGGAGAATCCCTTACTGTTGTTGCCTACGAATTTCTAGGCCTCAATAGTTCTGGCGCTAGAAGGAGGGCCGCCAGTGCACGGCTGGCTGAGGAAACCCATTTTCCCGAGATTATTCCACCGGTAACAGTTCTGAAAGTAGTGGAATTCATAATCCAATTCCGGAAGAAAGGAATAGAGAACATCTATATTCTGTTGGCAACGAAGTTGTTAATGACCTGAGAAGACACACCAGGGAATATGTAAAGAATATTGGAGGATTTCCAATTATCCCTGAATTGCCCAGAAGAGAATATAAAAAGAAAGATTGTCCTGTAGTAGAAGACTCAGTGTTGGTTGGAGACTGGGAAGAACTTGTAGAAACAGCCTTACAGGAAGTTGTACTACATTTGAGTCAAGAAGGTCCAGATACCCCTCACAGTTCTCCTGCTCACACTCCTATTGGCTCACCTCCTCACTCTCCACCCAGACTCATGGCAGGAGTAAATGCTAATCCACCACCCAACCCACCTAATCCACCACCTGCCTGGAGAGCCATATCTCCTTTAAATCTAACGCCTCTGCTACATGATTTACCTCAATCCTTTGAAAAGATGCTGCCCAAATTTGACCCAAATGAGAAGATATTAGTAGATGATCACTTGTAAAGTTTTTACTTGGCGATAGAAGGGTTGAGGGCTGGGGAGCATGAGGATGTATTTTGTAGACTATTTCCGCATACCCTGAAAGGAGCTGCAACATCATGGTATTTTGGGTTTCCTGCTAACTCTATCCCTGATTGGGATACCTTCGAGAGAATTTTCAGGAGTAAGTATGTGATTCAAAAGACTCATGCAGCCCTCATGAAAGGACTATGCGCCTTGAAGAAAGAGAGAAAGGAGAAAGTGCACAGTTTCACTCAAAGATTTGCAGCATACCTCAAGAATTTTTCTGACGCTGACAAACCTTCGGACAAGGTCCTGATTGAATATTATACCTCAGCTTTAGGCCCTGATTTGGCCATGTTTTCCAAAAGTAGGGACAAGCCTACTTTGACGGAAACTATGAAGAGGCAGAAATAGTGGAAGCTGAAAGAGAAAGCATTGAAGATTATCCCGAACAGTCAGGAGAGAAAGGTGGGGGAAGGAAAGCCTTATTGTTTACTAAGCCTAAGGAAAATAAATCACCAGATTATGAAAGTATGGCCAAAATGATGCATAATATTTCTAATAAAATCATAGACTTGGAGAAAGAAAAGGAAGCACAAAAGTTCTATAAGCCCTATTATAAGAAAAGAGAGGATAACAACCAGTCTCAACCTCCTCCACACAATTCTGCATCTATGAATTTAACAGAGGTAGGCATGGACAATTTTTGCACTTTTCACCAACAACCACACTCTGAAAAGAATTGTCCTCAATGGGTAAATTCACTGACGTTGGTCATGAATCAGCTGTTGGATTCTAGATTAACAAAAGATGGAGAAGAAGAAAGAAAAGAGAATACCACTCCAACGAAGGAACAAGAAGAGGAAACCATGGTGCTATGGAATCCTGTTTCGTTATTTGATGCTGAAGAGGAAAAGAATCAGGGGTACAAGGACGTCATGGGAACCAATGTAGCAACAAGAAGCCAAGGGCCAATTAAAGAAAACAGTCTCATTCTCCCAAAGATTAAGAAGCTTCAGCGAAATGTTAAGAAGTTTCAAAATAAATCCTTAGCTGATAAAATTCCAGAATTCACTATTACCAGCCAAGATCCTAAGTAGAATAATACGTTGGCCAAGCCAAATTAAGAAAATATGAATGCTGATAAACCTCATCCCATTGAACAACAGATGGAGTATGACATTGTGGAGGATTTAAAGAAGGTAAAATCGAATGTTTCACTATTTGAAATGTGTAAAGTGCCACAACAAAAAGAAAGACTATTGAAAGCACTGGAAGCATCGGACAAAAAGCTTCCCACTGACAATCGACCTCAGGAAGAAGAAGAAATCAGAGAAACCAACATCGGAGGTAAGTCTGAAAGAAAACATCCACCTTTCCTCCTCACATTTGAAATTTTCAATCGCAACGTGCATAATTGCTTGGTAGACTTAGGGGCATCGGTTAATGTCATGCCAATATCGGTCTGTAAAAAGATCAATGGGAAGCCTAAGCCATCCACATGGAGGGTTGTTCAGTTGGATAGGACAGATGTAAAGGTAATTGGTGAGATGGAAGATGTCCTAGTCCATCTGGCATCCAATGATAAAGTGTACCAAGTCATTAATATCGTGGTGGCTGATATACCAGACGCTTACGGTCTTGTCCTAAGCAGAGATTGGTCGGCCAAACTAAATGGATATTTTGCCTCGAATTGGTCACATCTATGGCTGCCATACAAAGGAATTCTGAACCAGATCAATATTTTAAGAGAGCCTCACATGAAATACAATGTTACTCAACTGGAGGAGAAGAATGAACCAGTGGACTCTGTATTGGGAAATTATTTTATCGAGTTGGAACCAGGAAATTACCAAGCAGAAGAAGCCAACAACACATCAGACACCTAGCCTGATCTCCTTTGATTCTCACAGGCTGATGAAATTGACTGTAACATAGTCAACTTAGCAGTAGGAGTAGATTCACATTCAATAGATAATGATTTTTGGACTTTGTTTTTTGATGGCTCTAAGACGTTAGAAGGCTCAGGGTCCGGCTATGTCCTGATCGACCCCCAGAAGAATAAACATTTTCTCTCATGTAGATTAGAGTTTGAATGTATGAATAATACAACTGAGTACGAAGCGCTGGTGCAGGGCTTGAGGAAAGCGATTGAATTAAAGGTAAGTAATCTAAAAGTTTTTGGAGACTCTGAAATTATTGTGAAACAAATCCGGAATCAAATACATTGTGTTTCCCCTCACTTGAAGGCTTACCAAAATGAGGTATGGGACCTACTTAAATGTTTTAATGCATTCAATATTATCTCAATTCCAAGAATTAAAAATGCAGCAGCTGACCTGTTGGCCACATCAGCTGCTAGGCTGGTACCTACTAATAATCGATGCTCTGTTGAATTACTTTTCAGGCCATCAGTACCTGATATGATTACCAAACTACGAGTGTTCGATGATGACCAGAAAATTATCGAATGTTTAACAAATGACGAGGTATTTAAAGGAGCAATTATAGACGATGAAGAACATCAGGCTGAGCTGAAGTATGATAATTTCATCCCTAAAGGAGTCAGAATGTTAGAAAGAATGTTTGATTTAAATGAAAAGTTCAGAATACCAGCCAACGTGAAGACCCACAGCTCATGTCTACAGTTCAAGATGATAAATTTAGGGACTGAGACGAATCCTAAATTTGTGAATCTTGGCAAATGTTGTTCACCAACAGAAAGAGACAAGTTCATCATTCTGTTTAAACAATATAAAGATGTTTTCGCATGGACATACGAATATTTGAAAACATACGACACCAGCATCATCAAGCATGTTATTCCCGTCAAATCTAGCGTTAAGCCATATCAGCAACCTTTGAGAAAAATGCATCCAAAATTGGAACCGTTGATTCAGAGTGAAGTGAAGAAATTATTGGATGCTAGAATCATTTTCAAGGTCAGACACTCTGAGTGGGTATCAAATCTGGTACTAGTGAGGAAAAAGTCTGGAGAAATCAGACTCTGCGTGGATTTCAAGAATTTAAACTGCGCTTCAGATAAAGATAACTATCCTGTGCCACCCATGGAGGAATTGCTACAAATGGTCTCAGGTTCTGAACTGTTTTCATTATTAGATGGTTTCTCTGGCTACAATCAAGTATTAGTAGCCGAAGAAGACAAATTGAAGACAACATTCAGGACCAAATGGGGAACCTTTTCCTACAGAAGGATGCCCTTTGGGATTATAAATGATGGAGCAACGTTTCAGAGGGCTATGGACATAGCTTTTTGTGGATTGATTGGCCGTATTGCTGTAGTGTACCTTGATGATATTACGATATTCTCAAAGAAGAGAGATGAGCACGCGTTTCATTTAAGGCAGATTTTTGAACGTTGTCAGAAATATGGCATCTCGCTCAATCCCAAAAAGTGTGTGTTCGTTGTCACAGAGGGCAAATTGCTGGGTCATATAGTTTCAAAGAAAGGAATCTCTATAGATCCAAAAAGAATTAAGGCCATTGAATAGATCTTGTTACCCCATAATAAAAAAGGGATGCAATCATTTATGGGAACTATAAACTTCGTGTGAAGAGTTGTGCCTGATTTCGCTCAGATTGTCGAGCCGCTGCAGTAGATGGTGAAGCAAAATGCACAATTCAAATGGACTGAGATTGAGAAGAATGCATTCAGCAAAATTAAAACTGCTGTTGCACATGCACCCTCCCTGAAAATCCCAGATTTGGATAAAGACTTTATTCTGTATACCTTTGCATCTGATGATTCACTAGTAGCTATGCTTACACAAAAGGAAGATGGGGGGGATGAATTCCCAATATCTTTCATGAGCACTAGTTTGAAAGGGGCTGAATTAAATTACCCAGCCATTGATAAACAAGATTACGCAGTATTCAAAGCAGTGAAGCAATCAGGCCTTATACTTTAAAAAATAGAACCAAGGTAATCGTCCCCTACCTAGCTGTAAGGTCCCTTCTTGTATAGAAGGAGTTAGGAGAAAGAAGGGGCAACTGGGAAACAACTCTTCAAGAGTACGACCTTGAATTCAAGCCAGCCTCTATAGTTAAAGGACAAGGGTTGTGCAAACTGATGACTGAAAATGGAAAAAATGAAGAACACGTCTAGGAGGATGAAGCCAAATTACATGTAATGGAGGTATGTCCTTTGTTTACAGCTCCCGAGTCTTGGTATAGAGACCTCGTACATTACCTACAGGTAGGGCTGTTTCCAGAACATTGGAATTCTAAGCAAAGAAGAGCACTGCATCTTAAATCAGCTTGCTATCAAATTGTTGAAGGAGTATTATTTAGAAAAAATTATGACAGAGTTCTTCTCAGATGCTTAGAGAAAGAAGATGCAAAGAAAGTAATGTCAGAATTGCATGATGGTCCTGCTGGGGGACATTATTCAGGGGATACTATAGCCCAGAAAATCCTCAGAGCTGGTTACTATTGGCCTACGCTCTTCAAAGATGCGCATGCACATGTCAGGAAGTGTGACATTTTCCAAAGGTGTAGCGGGAGACAACCTAAAGCAGCAGCACCCCTAAAGCCTGTGATGATCACGGAGCCATTCAAGCAATGGGGGTTGGATATCATTGGAGAAATAAAACCAAATTCCTCCCTACAACACAAGTACATTCTGACCGCGATCGATTATTTCACTCGCTGGGTCGAAGCAGTCCCGCTGCGCAAAATAAATCAAGACGAGGTCATCAGTTTCCTCCAGGACCACATCATGACCAGGTTTGGAGTTCCAGTTTCGTTAGTTTTTGATAATGCTACGTAATTTTCATCAATTAAATTAATTGCTTTTGCTCATGATAAAGGGATAAAATTGAATTATTCTACTAATTACTATCCACAAGGAAATGGCCTGGCTGAATCCACTAACAAAAATCTGATTAGAATTTTAAAGAAGACTCTGATAGAAAACCAGAGGAGCTGGCACTCAGCGCTACCAAATTCCCTGTGGGCTGATAGAGTCACCCCCAAGTCTGCAATAGGAGTGTCTCCATATACCTTGGTGTATGGTAAAGAAGCCATTCCCCCCCCCCAACATCATGCTACCCTCTTCCATAATAGCTCAAGAGTCCAGAGGGTCGGAGAATGAAGTTTTGCAGATGAGGATATGCAATCTTTTGAAAGTGGAAGAGGCTAGATCTCAAGCCAGAGAACTCTTTAAGCAACAACAAGAGTCAGTAAAGAGATGGTTCGACAAACATAAAGCTAGAACAAAATAATTTGAAGTGGGAGACTTAGTCCTCAAATGGGATCACCCCCATGATGAGAAAGGAAAGCATACTAAATTCCAACAGTTGTGGGTAGGCCCTTTTTAGATTGTAGCAAAGCTTGGCCCTTCTACTTATAAGTTGCAATATTTACAAGGGTGGGAGGAGAACTTACCAGTAAATGGTTTGGTTCTCAAGCCTTATTTTTCCTGAGTTTCTTGAGTTCTTCTGTCTTGTATATAAATAATCTGTTTGGCTGTATTTTGAGTCATGTTTTTCAGTTAGTTTGAGTTTGAGTTTTCTCGATTTCAATAAAGGGAACGAGCCCGTGGTTGCATGGAGAACTCCAAAATTTTTGGGAATGATAAACATTTTTGGGAATCAGACTGTGTGTTGCTGTTTGTCTACAAGAACTTCTTCCAGTTTAGCAGTTTTCTTGAATAGCTCTGAGTGCATTGAAGTCCCCCTTAACCCCTGTGAAATAAACCGGATTCGAAGAGTCTGGAAGACTATGTTGATGCTCCATCCACGTCACACTCAAAATGTTCTAAGGGGTGACAGCAAAAGACCCATGGAAAGGAGCAAGGTGAACATTATATTAAATATAAATGATCCCATGCCAAGAAATGAATGCCAAAAGGAAAATAAGAGTCAAAAACTCCTATGAAAGCATCATACATAAAAGCAAATGCTGAATCATAAGTACTAAATTGCCGAAAGTTCCTCTCCGTCCATGAGTTGAAACATGAAGTACACTGCTCACACAAAAGGACACTATGGGATAGAGGAGCCTGAATTAAAATTTAGAAAGAAAGGCGTGCAGGAGGACTCATATGAAAAAGGGAAAAAGTCCAAAAGCACCAAAAAAGTGCTAAAGTGGCATGGGAATGAGGAACAAACGAATATTTATGTTTACCATATGCTACAATCCTGTGGTGTCCAAGCTATCAACTACCTAAAGACAAAAGTAATAATGAAATTCATCCTCTAGCCTCAACAGAGTTATCTGGACTTGAAAATATTGGTTTCCACTCTCCCAAATTGGACTATCATCAATGATTAAACGTACACACTTCCATCATTTGAGAAATCCAAATAGCTGGAAGAATTCGATAGATGCATTTTTTGTTAAATAGTCTGTCGCTCAAAGAATAATCACCCAGAGATCTAGGTTCACTAGGTAATCGCCAATTGTTGCAACTGCAACCGTTTTCCCCAAATTTCTTAAATTTTGGTCCCCTCCTCATGATTTAGAGTTCTTTTCAAGTCATTTATCTATGAATTTTTGGCCATGTTTTAATTTTAGATGATTTTAACGATTTACTTGCAGCCTGTCTCCATAGGTTATTTGTGTTTGAAGTTTGCCGCGGGTTGCAGATTTGAGTTTAATGTTTCTAATTGTTCTTTGATGGGCCGATGTTTCGAAGGTGAAATGGATTTTGAACGTTGTTGAATCTTAAAGCTCTCCAAACACTTAATCTTTCTATTGATCGGGCGTCATTTTTTGTTTAATCGGAAGCCGTAGCCATTTCCTCTTCCGCCATTGTAGCTCCCAAAGAGGTTAAGCCTCCGAAGTGTAAAGCCTTCCAACTTCCGATTGAGAGTTTTCCTGCCCTCTGGTCGCCTGTCCGTAACCTCTTTCTCTTTCGTCGTTGCGGCTCGCAAATCAGTTAGCCACCCGAAGTGTAAATTGCTCCAACCACCGATGTGAGTCTGCCTTTAGTCACGGATCTGTAGTATTTTCTCTTTTGTCGTTGCGGCTGTGCAAGGTTTTTTGCTTCTGATGTCAATGATCTTCCAAGTTCCAATTGGGAACTTTCCCGCCCACGGGTCGCATGTCCTTAACCTTTTCTTTTCCACCGTTGCAGCTGTGACTTGGTCTACCCTACCGATGTTAGCGTCTAAGCCATCGATGTTTTTATGTTTTTCATCATTGGTTTTTTCTCTTGAACCCATAGGTGAACGAGACAGTGGTGCTGGCACTTGTGGAAGTCCTCAGGACTGTAATGCAGTACATGGCCTATCTTGTTGATCAGCTATTGTAGGTTGATATAATTTATGTTTCATTTTAGAATGTAATCCCATGAATGATACACTTGGATGAATCGCAGGTAGACTCAAAGGAATTTTCAGACTGCCGTGGCGGGAAGTCATAGCTGGGATGTTCTCGGCAGAGGTCGAACTGTGGCCAGCAGGATCGCAAGAAGGACAAGTGAAGGAAAAGCCAAAATCAAAAGCAACAAAAGCACAGATTTGAAAGGTCCAGCAGTTACTCAGCTGATCATGAACATACGAAGAAAAGATGAAAAGAGGGATATGAAATGCTCGAGGAACCGAAGGGCCACACATTTGGGGAAACCCAAGCGATCTGCTGATTTTGTTTAAATATTTGAAAGTTAGAAGTTACAGGGGCTTTTTTTTTCCTGGGAAAACTTGCAACTTAAGGATTGTAAGAGGAACTATTTCGTTTTACAACCAAGGACTGCAAATTTTACCTATTGGAGGAAGTACTATGTGGAATATGTCAATGTGATTAAATGAGCAAATGTTGAATGTGAACTATTTCATTTTCAGCTATGCCTCATTAGTTGTAAGAGCATTCTAATTTCTTGAACCTATATTCTTGTCTGAATGTTCTTCAGTACCTTTATGATGTCTTTTCCACTATGAGTAATGAAATTTTTTTAACTGTTGATGAGCTATCTTATCATACATACTTTTATTCATGATTATATATTTGGTTATAAGAGAAACTATTTGTGATTTGCCATAACACATGAACAGGGGTGCATTACTCATGAATGAATACCTGGATCTCTAGAGATAGTTTAGTTAGTATTTATTTGCTTGCATGATTTGGATGCTTGTGAGTTCTAAGATGAGAGGTAAGAACCTGCGCATCACATTGTGACTACTCTTTGCATCTTTATCACCCTGCATGGTTAATTAGGCACTTGCATATCATACTTAAGTCAAAAAATACAAATACATGGTGGACCGGGCCGCAACTGATAAAACCTTTGTTTTGTTACTTGACCTATGGTAGCCGAACCGCAAACCGGACGGATTCCCTATACCAAACAGTCACGGGCTAATTGGGAACGTTGACTGGGGAGAATCCCTTGCTGTTGTTGCCTGGAAATTTCTAGGCCTCAACACAAGTGAACACCCAATAGTAGATGTTGCATTACAGGTAATAAAGGAAAATATCTTCAAAGAAATACTAGTCGAAGACACAAATTTCCATCAATGCATCATGACCATACATAACTGGATGCAATGTTATAATATCACAGAATATCTGGATGAAAGTGACCCTATAGCCATAATATCCATGTGTCAGAAGGAGTGTGGGAAGTGGAAAGAGTTCACACGAGTGACAATACATGGTACCCTGCTAGATACAACAAAAAAGGGGGGAGTGAGAATGAAGGGTGTTACACCAAATTCGCATAACCTTGTGAGAAAGAAAAACAGGTCGTATGGAGCACAACAACAAACTATGAGAACTTTAAAGGAAAAGAGGACATATCACATGGAATAACACCAGCGGAAAGCGATGCCATGATTGGAACAATAATTAAATAAATTAATAACAGGATAATTGTCAGCCATTAATCCAAAAATACCAACAAAATCTGGTGGCATACCTTGGGACCATGTCCACCATAAATAACAATAATCGTCTTTATCGATGCCAACTAAGTGACCACGTGCCGAAAAGCTTCCTTAAATGACCCAAATTGTCACGCCGAGGCATTCAAAATATGGAGCACTTGTTAAAGTAAAGACTTCATGTGTGAAAGACAACTATCCAAAAGCTATTGTTTCATAGTATACGTTCTTGCTATATCCATAATCATTTTTCCTAAACCAAGAAAGAGCAAGTATTGTATGTAACCCAATGAGCTGAAACCAGTTTATCTCTATAACGATAGTGAGTGCTAACCCTATTGTGAGACATGTATCCACTAATCCTCCTATGGAACATGATACTGGACATAGAAATCCAATGAACCATCCTAGGCTAGGTTCTGGCCAAGTTCAACTTCGATCTTCAGGAAAATGTAGAATGCAGGAACACAAATCGACACCAGTTACAAAGGGGAAGCAACCGATGAATAAGTCGAGGAAGGAGAAATCCACAACAACACCACTGAACCAAAAAGAGCAAGCAGAATTTGAAACCAAGAGTTTATTGTTTCCATACATTCAACCAAGGAGGACAGATGCACCATGGGTTAGCATCCCTAGTAAGGGCTATGCTACATTGGAAGCACCTAAAAATTTGAAAGTTATGATAGTATTGCAGGATATCCTACCTCAGCTAGAAAAAATATCCTTTACATATTCAAACGAAAGTAAACTCAGAGACCTTGATAGAAATAATTACATGAAGCTAGTCAGAGATACACTAGATTCACCAAATCAGTTCATTGCAATGCAATGGAAAAAATGACTAGAAAAGTTGGGGCTACTGTCACTCCTCTTCATGTCACACTTTGGCCGGACCATAGAGGTGGAAAGTTATGTAAAACAATTGTTGGTAGTATTTCATGCTATTTTCCTTCGGTTAGAAAAACAATATTCGGTTGATGTCGAATTGATCTACGCAATCAAAGGACTACTGAGAGCAGGGTTGGACCCAATATCAATCTTGGAAAAGGGAAAGAACCCAACCTACATTGTGAAAGTCAAGGATAAATATGACATGGTCAGCACTGGAAAAGAATTCTCAATACCATCCATCAGTAAACCTGCTACTCATATGAAAAAAAATGATATTAACACACAAAGTGTTGCATGTATAGTGCCCAATGCAATGTAGTGTAGGTGCAGTAATGATGGCTGCACTATGTGCCAAAGGGGTCCAAATCAACTGGTCTCAATTATTGCTTAATGAATTGCTATAGGATGCAACTTCAACACAGGAAGAAGGTACCCCTTTCCATTATGCTTGCTTGTTAATTTTAATCTCATTTATTATTTGGCTTGAGCCAACAGATTATCAGCCAGTCGAATTAGTTGTTCCCTGTAGAGGTGCGAGATACCAGAAGCTGTGGTTCTTGCCAGATAAAACCTGATAGATGATTAGTAACAATGAATGTTTTGTCCATACTGAAGCCTTAAAGTACTTGATAAAGCACTACGAAACACTTAGTGCTACTATGATGTCCAAGTTTCAACGAATTGTTAATTTTCAAATGGGTCCACACTATGTTTTCATCCAACCACAAAGAGACCCCCATGGACAGTGTTTGGAGACATAATATGTGATAACGGAAGAAGATCTAGAAACCTTTATCAGTGATTAGCCAAAAGAATGGCGATGGGAAGGATCACCAAATAAGTGAGAGGAGGATAAGCACCCCAAGAAAAACACAGATGCAATAATGCAAGACAAAACTCGGCCTAATCCGCCTTAGCAGGAGCCACCGATAGAACAACAACAACAGGAAACACAAAATGAAGAAGAACAAAGAGAACCTCCGTGAAAGAAATGAAAGGATAACAAGGAAGCCAACACCTCTCGTATGGATGACAAAGAAGTCGTAGCCCTAGAAGAATCCCTTCAACAAGCTTCCCAAACAAGTTTCCACAATTTCAACAGATAAAAAAATCAATTTATTAGTACTATCACAGACAGGATGAATGCACTGGGGAGAACAATTGCGGAAGTCAAAAGTGTAGTAGATCATGCACCATGGGTACCATAGTCGTAGGATGCACCTGGCCTGTTAGAAGCATAGGAACCCTAGATACCCAGAGGATATCACCCCATCAGAGCACATCTAAACAAAGAAACATTGGAGCTAGAAACCCTAGACTCCAGCGAGGTTGACAGCCTTGCTGGCCATATATTCTTAGATTTATCAAAGATGCGATTGAAGGATGTGCATGCCTTATAGAAAGCAACAGTTGTAGAGATTCGAGTAAGAGGATGTACCCTTGAAAAGCAGGTGAAGCACTCCGAAAAAGCGATTAGCAAAATCAAGGAAAAGATGAAAAGGACCAAACAAGAAGCAAGAAAAGAAGAAGCAAGTAAGAAGAATCTCAAATGTCACAAGACATGCCATCAGAAGTGTTATATTTTTAACATCAGGCTAGCATTCTATTAGGATCTTTAACTAAGAGAACAACAAGCACAACAATCAAACACAAGAGACAATTAACACAGTTTTTTTCCTTGGGGAAACCATAAATGGAGAAAACCCTACAACTTCCTCAGAGATAGAATCAACACCAAAAGTAAAATCCAAAATAGTAAGATGATCTCTCGACAGCAGTAACCTTCTTTCTTCCTTTCCCCAGTGTCTTCCTCTTCCTCAGCTATGTGCTACAACTGAATGTTGTTGATGTATATGTAACTTCGGAATGTATTCTTCTATGTATCTATGTATTCTTCTTGGTTTCTTAAGTGAAGTAAAATTAAAATTAAAGTAAAATTTTTTATAAATAACTTAATAATAACTTATAAATATTTCACTAATAATTCAAAAATTTTATAAATAATTTGATTAACTTATTAATAAATTAAAAATATTTTATTAATAGTTTAAATTATGAATTGTAAATATATTATAACAAATTAAATAAAATAAATAAATTAATTTAATATTATATTGGAAATTAAATTATTTCAAACCTAATATTAAAAATATCTTTAACACTATTTGTAAGCCCTATTTTAAGCCCCTTTTTCATTTTAAAAAATTGTTAAATAATTTTATTAACTTAACAATGAATTAAATATAAATAATTGGTCAACATTTTATTAACAATTTAAATTATAAATTATAAATATATTATAACAATTTATAATAAATTGAATTTAGAAACTAGAATATCAAAATATTTAAAATTACATTAGAATTTAAATTACTTTTAATATAAATTTCATGCCCTATTTTATGCCTTATTGTAAACCCTAATCTTAAACCTTAAAATTAAATAAAGATATTTCGTTGATTAAACATTAACCTAATTTTAAAACAAATTATAATCTTCTATCTTCCCTTAAACCTAGGACTAGTCGTACCCTAATTTAAACCCTAACATAAAGTGGATAAATTATAAATATATTTCTAAACAATTTACACTATTTTTAGCCTTACCTTATGCCCTATTTCATTAACCCTAACCCTAAACCTCTTAAAAAAATTAAATAAAGATTCTTCGATTATTAAACAAGTAATTTAACCTAATTTTTAAAAACAAATTATAACCTTTTATTGATTAATTTCCCTCCCTTAAACCTAGGACTAGTCGGCCAATTTATTATAAAAAAACAGCAACCGGTATTTAAATCCAAAGCTGCAGCTTTACCAATCGACTACTTGTCCTGATGATGGTTCCAAATTCGGAATCGAAACGTCGACCTAAAAATGTCTACTGCGGATTGTCCGGAAAAACCCTACAACAACTTATCTTACCGCAGAAATCTACAAACTGAAATTGCTACCCTATACGGAAGGGACATAGCCATGGAGACTCACAGGCTAGAAGCGACAAGAATTAAAATCCAACGCAGAGCTGTAGATTTGGACTTCTTAAAAAGATGCAGAGATACCAGCGTTCTTCCTAAATTCGCCATTGTCAAACACCAGCTAAGAAATCACAGAAACCACCGGGCTTTCGATCGCTTAGGCTTTGCCATCGTGAGAGGTGAAATTAGGAGGACGCAGGCAAACTTAAACAGCTTATCAAACTTGGCTTTGAAGCTTCACCTCAAACTAGCGCACACACTTAGGGATTATCTCTGGACCATCGTAGACGCCTGTGCAGCACTGAAGGCTGATAAAGAGGGCTGCACTTCAAGGTTGAAACAAAACAAGAAATATTTGCAATTAAGTAAAGATACCGGGGGTCGCATTGCGGTGTTGGAGTGTTCGGAGAATGATCTGTCCTGCGCATCATTGGAGACTTCTCTTTATGATTTTCCCTTATTAAACAATGTGCCTGCTATTGGACTGGTTCAGACAGCACGTGATAAAGAGACGGCGCGCCCACGTAGGCTGGTCAGCACGGTATGCCCACGCAGTATGTCAGCTACAGACAGGACGTTTTCGCATGAGCAAGATCAACCTGCAGTTAACGATATTTCCTCCTCCAACCAACCACGGCGTGTAGTTTTTGTTGAGCTTCTGCCACGAGGTTGTGAGTCTGCAGAGCACACAAGGTGTGGAAATACAACAGAGCACTCGCGCATGGATAGTGAGCACGCACAGCGGAGTAATACTGCACTTGATATAGAGATGGCGCACCCACGCAGTATGGTAGCTATAGACATGATTTTTTCACAAGATCAATATCGACCTGCAGTAAGCGATAATGCCTCCTCCAAGCAACCACGGCATGTAGTTTGTGAGCATCTGCCACGGGGTTGTGAGTCTGCAAAGCACCCACGGTGTGGAAATACAACAGAGCACTCGCGCGTGGATAATGAGCGTGCACAGCGGAGTAATACTGCAGAACACCCACACGAAAATGAGGAGGAGCACTCACGCCACGATAAAGAGCTACCACGCGAGGAGGATAAGGAGCACTCACGCGATGATAACGAGCAACCACGTTGGGGTTATACCGCAGAACAATCGCACGACAATGAAGGGCACTCACATGATGATAAGGAGCAACCACGTTGTGGTAATACGGCAAATAAAGGTACGACATTTGTTGCATATAACGCTAACAGTTTACAAGTTTTTAATCTCTCTGACTACGTTCTCAGTGCTGAGGAACACAATGTTCTCAAAAAAGGTCTTGGTTTTTCCATTGCTCCCAAAAGAATCCCGATAGACAGCATCATTTGTAACATAGAAAACGCCATCCAAACTCTACCCGAAGACGCTAAAGAAGAGGTTAGACAAGACTGTGCTGTCATTCTGAGAAAAGCTAAACCACCTAAGGATAACCTCAGTAGGGGAGAAAGAGTAGCCCTTAGCAATCTTAGGAATAATGAAGACATTGTGGTCCTCAAGGCGGACAAAGGAGGAGCCACTGTTCTCCTCAATAGCAAAGACTATGTCTCAAAAATGCTTGATCATCTTAGCTCTAGCGATAGCTATAGAAAGCTAGGTAGAAATCCGATTGCAAAAATCTTGAGAGAAGTCAGGAAAGTCATCAAGGATTCGAGTCTTGAGGATAAAAACAAGAAGCTCCTCATGCCACCAGGAGAAGTCACCCCCAGAATTTATGGTTTACCTAAGATTCACAAAGAAGGGGTCCCCCTAATACCAATCGTTAATACAATTGGTTCCCCCACCTATGAGCTTGCTAAGTTTGTAGCCAAACGTTTAAGTCCCCTAGTCGGACACACAGAGTCCTTCATTAAAGATTCAAGTGACTTCGTCCGATTGATTTCGGGGGAGAAGATTGACCCTAATGACATCATGGTGAGTTTTGATGTTGTGAGTCTTTTTACTAAGATTCCCTTAAACGAAGCCATTAGAGTCATTCATGAATTCACCGACCCTGAGACAGCGAAATTCGCCAAAATTTGTCTTCGCTCCACGTTTTTCAGTTTCCAAGGGGAATTCTATGAACAAACGAGTGGAGTAGCAATGGGATCTCCCCTCTCACCCATTGTCGCTAATCTTTTCATGGAGAGTTTTGAAAAGAAGGCAATTGATTCCTATCCCTTGAAACCGAAAATGTGGAAAAGATATGTGGATGACACTAATGTCCTTTGGCCATATGGTGAACAAGAACTTAACAAATTATTTGAGCATCTGAATAGCCAATCTGCTGACATTAAATTCACTATGGAAGTGGAAAAGAATGGGAGCATCCCCTTCCTTGATGTCTTAGTATACAAAAAACCTGATGGTTCCCTGGGACATAAGGTCTTTAGGAAGAAAACCCATACAGATAGTTATCTTGAGGCAGATTCTCATCATCATCCGGCTCAAAAACTGGGGATCATCAATACCCTGGCTACAAGAGCCTCCAGGATCTGTGATGCTAAACATCTCAAAGAAGAACAAGGAAACCTGGTCAGAGTTTTCAAAAACATCGGTTATAAAGAAAATGACATTAGGAGAACCCTTAAAAAACCCGTAGGTAAACTAAAGAACCCCCAACAACGCAAAGACAAAAAGAGGGCTTATCTCCCTTACATTCAAGGCGTCACGGATAAGGTTTCCAAAATCCTGAAAAAGAAAGATATCCTTACAGCTTTTAAACCTCTAGTAACCATTAGGCAAAAAATGAGGATTGTTAAAGACAAGGTTGAGGAGCATCAACGGAAAGGTGTTTATAAGGTTACTTGTTCATGTGGCCTCAACTACATTGGAGAAACTGGTCGGTCCCTTAAGGTTAGATTAAGGGAACATGGGGCTGATATCCGCAATCAACGTATTCGCACCTCTGCCTTAGCTGAACATTCGGAGAGGTCAAAACATCATATTTGTCTTGAGGAAACTTCGCTGCTTGCACATGAGAACCATTACTTCAAATGGAGATTCAGGGAAGCTATAGAGATCATCAAACATCCCAACAACCTTAACAGAGATGGTGGGTTTGAAGTGAGCAAAAGTTGGGTCCCCCTTATCAAAGGTCTAAACAAGTCCAATAGACATGTCCAATCTCTCTAAACCTTAGCCCAACTTGGTTTCTTAAGTGAAGTAAAATTAAAATTAAAGTAAATTTTTTTATAAATAACTTAATAATAACTTATAAATATTTCACTAATAATTCAAAAATTTTATAAATAATTTGATTAACTTATTAATAAATTAAAAATATTTTATTAATAGTTTAAATTATGAATTGTAAATATATTATAACAAATTAAATAGAATAAATTAACTAATTTAATATTATATTGGAAATTAAATTATTTCAAACCTAATATTAAAAATATCTTTAACACTATTTGTAAGCCCTATTTTAAGCCCCTTTTTCATTTTAAAAAACTGTTAAATAATTTTATTAACTTAACAATGAATTAAATATAAATAATTGGTCAACATTTTATTAACAATTTAAATTATAAATTATAAATATATTTCTAAACAATTTACACTATTTTTAGCCTTACCTTATGCCCTATTTCATTAACCCTAACCCTAAACCTCTTAAAAAAATTAAATAAAGATTTTTCGATTATTAAACAAGTAATTTAACCTAATTTTTAAAAACGAATTATAACCTTTTATTGATTAATTTCCCTCCCTTAAACCTAGGACTAGTCGGCCAATTTATTATAAAAAAACAGCAACCGGTATTTAAATCCAAAGCTGCAGCTTTACCAATCGACTACTTGTCCTGATGATGGTTCCATATTCGGAATCGAAACGTCGACCTAAAAATGTCTACTGCGGATTGTCCGGAAAAACCCTACAACAACTTATCTTACCGCAGAAATCTACAAACTGAAATATTATATATTGTAACCCGATGTTTATTCCGTGATGTCTCTATTATGTATTTGAGTCATGTGGTCATGCCCTGATGTTCTGATTGGGAGGATTAATAATGTAATCAAGTCATATCAAGTCATTAGGTAAGTCCCCACAGTTTCGGGGCACTTGAGTTATTATACACTAATTAAGGTGTAGGCTCGAGTAGTAATTATTAGGTTGAGCCTATGTGTGAAAAGGCAATTTAAGTGAATGGATGAATATAAATAGAGAGTGAGAGTCTCTCTATTTATCACTTGTGAAATACATCACTTGCTCTCCCAAGTGTGGCGCACTACTGGAGAAGGAAATTTTGGGACTAGACAGAAGACTACTGCTGTTTTGGGAGATCTCTTACTATTTTGGTGTTGATTCTATCTTAGAGGAAGTTGAGGGGTTTTCTCCTTTATGGTTTCCCTGAGGAAAACTCTTTGTGTATCTTGTCTCTTGTGATGTGCTTGTGTTTTATTGATGTGCTTGTTATTCTCTCAGTGAAAAGATCCTAAGATCATAATGCTAGCTTAAATGTAATGAAAAACTAACATGGTATCAGAGCTAACCTGAGAACAAGACATTGTGGAGCTACAGGAACTAGGGATTCCTATTTTGTGGATCTTCCTCCACATATTTTCAGCAAAAGTATGCTAAGATGACTCCCCATTGAAGGGTGCATCTTTCTGTCGATGCGAAATTCAATCTCAAGCATTTTCAGTTTCGATGTGGAAATTAGGGCTTTCTACAGAAGAGGAATTTTTGAGTGAGACCAGCATAGGTTTATTATCCTCATCAAAACCAAAGTTTAGAGACCTGGATCAAGAAATTTGGTTGGGTGAAACTCCAGGAAAGTCAAACCCTAGTTTGACCCTGAGCTAGGAGAAACCCTAAATACTAAAACTGCTAAGTTTTGGTATAGTCGCTATATTCTGAGATTGGTGAAGTATCAGAAGCTGAAAATTGAAAGGGACAAATATAAAATCTTGATGAAGCATGTATCAAAAAATTAGACTCCGATGCGCTGTACTCCAGGAGATATGATCTCTCCAAGTTAGGGTTCCAGCCTCTTCCAGAATTAATCCCTAAACAGGACATCTGGGGATATCTGAAATATCTCGAGCTACAGAGGTCCAAATGGAATTATTGAAGATGTTACAAAAAGGGCACAGACTTTAATTTATATTTTCCAAATATCAGACTCAGAATAAGAACCAGTGACACGTGGCATGCCGTACAACTTTGCTGTTCTGAACAGTCCTGTAAAAGGTCACCTTGGGAAAAGGATCATAAATCCCAAATGGTGAAACAAATTCTTATGAAACCTATGATGTTGGATCTGGGACATGCAAGGTTACCTCAGTGATAAATTTCAGACATATAGGATTAGTAATTTTGGAGATATCACAGAATTAGTAACAGGAATTTCTGCAGAAGAAATCAGTAAATTAGGGCTTCCTGTTTCGGGAGCTTCCCTCCACTGTTTTCAGAAAAGGAGTACATTGGAAAGCTCCATTTGAAGAGATATATCTATTTGTCCAATAATATCTGAAAGTTCCAAGTTTTGAAAATTAGGTTTTGTGCAACAAACCCTAGATCAACGAACTCCGGGACAAGGACGGACACCTCAAATCGGTAAGATCTAATATTTTGTATTTCCATTTGAGGTTCTCATTTAAATATGATCTATCACAATAGCTTGATGATAAGCTTGGTGAAGTTGACAAATTCCAAGAATAGAAGTATTTGATCTCTCTGAAGAAACTGGATTGGACAACTACATGAGTATAGAGGTTCTAGTTTCAGAGGGAGACGGGGCCAAAGAAGACATCATGCTCATGCTGCAGAGAATGATGAACCATCTAGAAAGAGATCCATATATGAAAGTGAAGATTCTTCAAGCGAGGATGAATATGTTCTGATATCAGCTCTCACAGGTAACATTACTCATGGAG
>LPNX010540589.1:39538-50088 GCA_001517045.1 Pseudotsuga menziesii | reverse complement strand
AGATGACTACCAATATCCAATAAAAGGTAGTGGGGAATATTCATACAAGCTAGACTCTGGTAAGTCTCTAACAATGAAAGAAGTATTGTTTGTTTCAGGACTTAAGAAGAATATTCTATCCATTTCAGCCTTGGATGCAAAAGGAATGGGGTTGCAGAACAGAAGAACAGAATTTCAAGCTATTTGAAGGAAAGAACAAAAATCAGAATATGAACTAAAGAATCCAGTTGAAGAATGTGAAGATCTAGAATGCGGAGACCATGCAGTCATAAAAGTCTCTCAAATCAAGAACAACTTAAAGCGGTAAAAGAAAAAGTGAAGAATGCAGAAGTGGTGATGGCCACCTTGAATGGCCTCCCAGGATTGTAGGATTCATTCATTCAAGGAATGTGTGCCAGAAATAAGTGATTACTTTCAGCAGAATCTAGGAAGAAGAAGAAGCTCAACTCATAAGAAGAGAAGAGAAGATGGGAGAAATTTAAGATCAAGCTCTCACCATCCAAATAAGATACCTCAAGCAATGAGGAATATGAAGATCTCAACTCTTGAAGAACTTCTTATCCATCGNGGTCACATAGAATATTAGTAGCATAGGAAGCTACTTGTCACTCCGGTACAAAATGTTTTTAGTGCATAGAGCATAGAAGATAGAGGGAGTATGATGCTTCGCTTCAGAGGGAGTGACTATAGAAGATCTAAGGTTCGACATGATACAACAGGATGGGCAGATTACTGATGACTCTAGGATTTACTGAGAGTAAAGTGGGTGTGTCCTATCATGCTAGTGACTATAAGTGCAGTGCCTTTTCACAGATGGTAGTAGGTGTGTCCTACCATCCTGGTGATTGTAAGTGCAGAGCCTTTTCACAGATGGTAGTAGGTGTGTCCTACCATGCTGGTGATTTTAAGTGCTGAGCCTTTCCATAGATGGTAGTAGGTGTGTCCTACCATGCTGGTGGATGTGAGTTCTGTGCCTTTCCACAGATGATAGTAGGTGTGTCCTATCATGCTAGTGAATGTGAGTGTTGTGCCTTTCTAATGGGATTGTAGTTTACTACATGATCAGATGTGAGTGCTGGGCGTGCCTTTCTGACAAGCAGGTCAGATGTAAGTGCTGGGCAAAGACCTACATGAAGGTAGGCCTACAACTAGCATGAAAAATGGTTGGCTCTGTAGAACTTCCTATGACAAGAAGAATCATGAGATAGCACCAGTGTTGATCCAGATCGAGTGATGATCCAGATCCAGTAATGATGATCCAGCAGTAATGATCCAGATCGAGTGATGATCCAGATCCAGTCCAGTGATGATGATCCAGATTGAGAGATGATCCAGATCTGATGATGACTTGAAGATGAAGATGACTTGAAGACGAGATGATTCAGTTGATACAGAGAAGAAGACCAGTGCTGAAAATTGTGTCGAAAGAATACCTTCCTAGTTAAGAGGGAGTGTTGATGTATATGTAACTTCGGAATGTATTCTTCTATGTATCTTATATATTGTAACCCGATGTTTATTCTGGGATGTCTCTATTATGTATTTGAGTCATGTGGTCATACCTGATGTTCCGATCGGGAGGATTAATAATGTAATCAAGTCATATCAAGTCATTAGGTAAGTCCCCACAGTTTTGGGGCACTTGAGTTATTATACACTAATTAAGGTGTAGGATCGAGTAGTAATTATTAGGTTGAGCCTACGTGTGAAAAGGCAATTCAAGTGAACAGATGAATATAAATAGAGAGTGAGAGTCTCTCTATTTATCACTTGTGAAATACATCACTTGCTCTCCCAAGTGTGGCGCACTACTGGAGAAGGAAATTTTGGGACTAGACAGAAGACAGAAGACTACTACTGTTTTGGGAGATCTCTTACTGTTTTGGTGTTGATTCTATCTTAAAGGAAGTTGCGGGGTTTTCTACTTTATGGTTTCCCCGAGGAAAACTCTTTGTGTCTCTTGTCTCTTGTGATGTGCTTGTGTTTTATTGCCGTGCTTGTTATTCTCTTAGTGAAAAGATCCTAAGATCATAATGCTAGCTTAAATGTGATGAAAAACTAAAAAATGTGAGTGAGTGTATGTTAAATAGAGAGGCTAGCTCTCTATTTATACTAATTCCTGACTTGACTAAACCCAACTAGGGCCAACTTCACTAGGTGAGTCTAATAACCCTAGTGCCCCAGAACTGCGAGTACTTTAACCCTTAGACAATAGGAGGGTTACCCACCTTGACTTGACATGACTTGTTTACATTATAGAAACTCCCAATCGGAACATCAGGGCATGACATGACTCAAGTGCATTACAAATACATCCTGGAATAAACATCGGGTTACAACACATAAGAAATACAAGTGAATACATTTCGAAGTTACAATTACATCAACACTCCCTCTTAACTAGGAAGGTATTCTCTTAACACAATTTATTAGCACAAGTCTTCTTCTCTATATCATTTGTATCATCATCGATTCCTCGTCATATTCACCTTCAATTCATCTCTATCTTCAAGTCATCTTCATCTTCAAGTCATCTTCATCTGGATCTGGATCATCATCACTGGATCTGGATCATCCATCGATACTGTTGGATCATCATCATTGTATCATCACGGATGATATTTCATGATTCTTCTCGTCGCAGGAAGTTCTACAGAGCCAACCCTTTTTCATGCTGGTTGTAGGCCTAGCCTCCATGTAGGTCTTCTTCAGCACTTAAATCTGACCCTAAGTCAGAATGACCCACCCAACACTTATATCTAATCATGTAGGAACCAATCCTATAATCATATCAGAAAGGCCCAGCACTCACATCCATCAACCAATGTCGGAAAGGATCAACACTTACACTCAGCCATATGAGGAACCAATCCTCCATGTCGAAAGGCTCTGCACTTACATCTGACAACAAATGTCAGAAAGGATTAGCACTTATATTCAACCATGCAAGGAACCAATCCTTCATGCCGAAAGGGCTCTGCACTTACATTGACAACCAATGTCAGAAGGGATCTGCACTCACATATGATCATGTAGGAACGAATCCTATAGTCGCATCAGAATGGCCCTCGGTCAAAGACTGAGCCTTCCTGGTAACTGACCAGGTGCCTCCATTCCAAGAATGGAATTCAACGCTTACTTCTGATCATGTAGGAACCAATCCTATAGTCACATCAGAATGGCTCAGCACTCACATCTGACATGGAAGGAACCAATCCTCTCACCATGTCAGAATGGCTCTGGGTCTCATCATTTCCCCTTGGAGGAAACCTTGATCTGGAGAACACCAAGCTTCTCCTTGAAGTATTCAAACTTCACCCTAGCCAATGGCTTTGTCAACACATCAACTATCTGTTCCTCCGTCACAACATACTAGAGCTTCACTGCTCCCCTCTACACCATATCCCTAATATAGTGATACTTGATCTTGATATGCTTTGACTTGTCATGGAACACTGGATTCTCTAACAACTTCACGCAACTATGGTTGTCACAATGTATACAAGTAGCATCCATCTAGAGATCAAATAAATCAGACAGTAGCTTCCTCAGCCATACTGCCTCACAACTAGCTGAACAAGCTACGACATACTATGCTTCAGCCGTACTCAGT
The DNA here is from genome assembly GCA_001517045.1 of Pseudotsuga menziesii. Classification (NCBI taxonomy): domain Eukaryota; kingdom Viridiplantae; phylum Streptophyta; class Pinopsida; order Pinales; family Pinaceae; genus Pseudotsuga; species Pseudotsuga menziesii. Next base: position 46,475 of record LPNX010540589.1, on the reverse strand, counting down.
GCCACATAGGATTGCTTCCTGCTAAACCAAGAGATCACACCTAATCCCATACTGAAGCAACACCCTGAAGTGCTCTTCCTATCGATGGCACTACCTGCCAAATTTGAATCAAAATAACCCTCTAGGTTAATCTTCTGATTCACCTCATACTTAAGCCCATAATCAATTGTACCCCTCAGGTACCTTAGAATATGCTTTGCAGCAATCAAGTGAACATGTCTCGAATCTGTCAGGAACTAGATCAAGGTGTTCACAGCAAAGAAAATGTCTAGTCTTGTGTTCATCAGGTACATCAAGGACCCAATCATCTGACGATACATCGTAGCATCAACCATCTTTGATGAAGCATCACTCAATAGATTCAAGTTCGATGCCATAGGTGTGGTCATGGCCTTGCGGTCCATCATCCCAAACCTCTTCAAGATTTCTACTGCATACTTCCCTTGTCCAAGGAAGATTCCATGTGCATTCTTCCACATCTCCATGCCTAGAAAATAATGCATCATACCCAAGTCCTTCATTTCAAACTTGGCAGCAAGCTTTCTCTTCGTATCAGCAATCAACCCATCCATACCTGTTACAAACAGATCATCTACATATTGTAGGATCATCACTGGGTTGCCATCTTCAACCTTGTAGTAAAGGTTGGAATCTACTTTACTTTTGGTAAAGCCCAAACTAGATAGAAATCTGTCAATTCTATTGTACCATGTCCTGGGTGCCTATTTCAAACCGTATAGGGCTTTCTTCAATCTACACACATGAGATTCCCTGTCATGTGTCTCAAAACCAAGTGTCTACTCTACATACACTTCTTCTTCCACTACACCATTCAAGAAAGCAGTCTTGACATCCATTTGATGTATCTTCCATTTCATCACTGCAGCCAGAGAAAGTACCGATCTGACGGAAGTGTATCTGGCTACAGGTGCAAAGGTTTCTTCATAATCTATTCCTTCTTTCTGTGAGAAGTACCATGAGCCACAAATCTTTCCTTATATTTCTCTATGCTACCATCTGCAGCATGCTTGATCTTGTAGATCCATTTGGAAGTTACAACCGACTTCCCTTCCGGTCTTGGGACAACATCCCAAACATCGTTCTTCATGATTGATTTATACTCTTCGATCATAACATCCTTCCATTCTTTCCATTCTGTCGCTTCTTCATAATTGGAAGGTTCTTTATTGATAAATTCACATAGTAAAGCTACATATCTGGAGCAGGATCTGGTTCTCTTTCTTTCTCTGTGATTCTCTTCTAGAGCCCCATATCTTTCCGCACCTTGGATAGCTTCTTGTACCCAAGCAGGTTTCCTCTTGTGAGGATTCTTCTCTTGAGGTGGATCTACAGGTTCTTGAGGTTATTCAAATTGTCGATCTTCTTCTTGAGTTTCTTTGTTCATGGTTGTGTCATGAATTCTGGGTGCTTCTGCTTCTTCAGGTTCTTCAGCACGTCTCTTTTTGGATTTGTTGTAAGCTGTATCTTCATCAAATGTTACATCCTTGTTGATGTCAATCTTCTTGAATCCTAGGAAATAATATATTCTGTAAGCCTTCAAGCTTTCAGAGTATCGCACAAATATACCCTTCTTTCCTGAAGGATCTAATTTTGTTCTCTTCTATTTTGGAATGTGTATGTACACTAGACAACCGAATATTATGAGATGGCTGACTTCTGGTTTCTTGTTGGAAAAGACTTCTTCAGGTGTCTTGCTCTTGAGTACTCTGTGTGGAGTATGGTTCTGTACATACACCGTTTTTCTAGCAACCTCTTCCCATAGATGCATGGGAAGATCTTGATCATGAAGCATTGCTCTTGCAACTTCCATGATAGTTCTATTCTTCCTTTCTGCAACCCCATTCTATTGTGGATTATATGGAGTGGATAACTCCCTCTTAATCCCTGATTCTTTGCATAAGTCTTTGAATTTGTTTGATGTGAATTCTCCACCATTATCTGATAGAAAGGTCTTGATCTTATTTTTTGTGTGGTTCTCGATCAAGGATTTGAATTCCTTGAACTTGCTAAAAACTTCATCTTTGTTCTTCATGAAGTAAATCCATGTCTTCCTAGAAGAGTCATCAATGAAGGAAACATAGTATACATACCCGCTTAGTGAACTTGATGACATTGGTCCCAATACATTGTAGTGGATGATTTCCAAAATTCCTTTTTCTTTGCTCTCACTACTTGGAAATGTATTCTTTATATTCTTTCATTTCACACATACTTTGCAGACCCCTTCATGTTTTGCTTGAATTTCTGGAAGACCTTCAACAACTTTGCTTGCAAGTGGTAGTGCTCTGTAATGCACATGTGCAAGCCTTTTGTGCCAAAGTTCATTTGGCTCTACTAACTCATGGACCAAAGCTTGTTCTAGATGGCCCTTCAATTTGTATAATCCTCCTTCTTGTTCTCCAATTACTATTGCATCGTCAATAGTCTTTCCTCTTGATTACATGAGGACTTGGCCATCTACAAATGCAACCCTCATGCCTTTTGCATCCAGTGCTGATATGTATAGAAGATTCTTCTTTAGTCCTGGTACAAACAAAGACATCCTTCATTTTCATACACTTTCCAGAGTCTAGCTTGTAGGAGGATTCACCACTACCTTTTATGGGATATTGGTAGTCATCCCCAAGTTTCACCTTATGGGGTGAATTATGTTCGAAGAGTTTCTCAAAATATTCCTTGAAACTTGTCATGTGTTTGGAAGCCCCACTGTCAATAAGCCAATCTTTGCTTCCATGAGTGACAGTTCCCGTGAGAGCGGAGATCAAAACATATTCTTCTTTACTTGAAGAGTCTTCACTTTCTTGTTTTACTTTCTTCCTCGAAGGATCATCATCCTTAGTAGTGTGAGCATGATGTCTTATTTTGGAGTTCTTCTTCTTCTTGGATCCATTCTTATTCATGGGACAATTTCTAGCAAAGTGTCCTATTTCATCGCATGTATAACATTTGAGTTTGGATGGATCCCTTCTTACAGGATTATTTTTCTGATGAGAATGCTTACCTTGGTGATGATGATTTTCCCTTCTTCCTTTCCTGGAGTGTATTATGAGAGCTTGATATTCACTTCCCATCTTTTCTTCTCGAGCTGCTATTTGAGCTTCTTCTTGTGAACATTCTTCCCACAATCTACTGAACTTGACTAACTTCTTCCTAGCATAGATTCCTTGGATTAAAGAATCCCATGACCTAGGGAGACCATTCAAGGTTGTCATCACAATTTCTACATTCTCTACTTCTTCATCTACTACTTCCAGTTTTTCTTTCATTTGAGAGACCCTTGTGAAGTATGACTGGATGGTCTCCTCATTTTGGATCTTTACATTCTTCAATTGGTTCCTTAGAGTCATCTTCTAGTTGATGTTCTTCCCTTCAAACGGTTTGGTTAGGGAATCAAACATAGCCTTAGGTGTCTTGAGGGAGGACACCTGTGGTATGAGGTGATCCTTGATTGAATCAGCAATGATCCTCTTTTCCATAACTAACTTCTTCTTATGTAAGGCCTTGGCCTCATCTCCCTCTAGAACTGGAACCTCCTCACTGATATAGGAGTCTAACTCATTTTCTTCCAGGACCAGGGAGATCCTAAACTTCCAGGCTCGGAAGTTATCATCTCCCTCAATATTTTCTTCAATCTTGGTATGATGAGACATCTTAACTGAGAACCTAAAATGGAAATATAAAATATTTAGATCTTACTAGGTCAAGATGTCAAATCTAGATTTGGAGCTGAAATTCTGTAGTGCTGGTTTAGGAGCATATTACGGTTTTTCTTTTCCAGAGTTCTGTCAAACCAAATTCTTTGATTTTTATCCCTAAATTCAATTTTAGGGAGGAGATCAATCTAGGCCTAGGCTCACTGAAAAATTCCACTTCTGTAAAAAGACCTAATTTTCAGCAGTAGTGTTGGGTCCAAAATTGAAAAACCTCAGAATTGGATTCTGCTTTGATAGAAAGATGCACCCTAGGGAGGAGAGTTATTCCAAACTTATTTTGCTGAAAATATGTGGAGAGAGATCCACAAAGTAGGAATCCCTAGTTCCCACAGTTGCACAATGTCTTCTTCTCAGGTTAGCGCTAATACCATGTTAGATTTTTAACATTAGGCTAGCATTCTATTAGGATCTTTAACTAAGAGAACAACAAACACAACAATCAAACACAAGAGACAATGAACACATTGTTTTTCCTTGGGGAAACCATAAATGGAGAAAACCCCGCAACTTCCTCAGAGATAGAATCAACACCAAAAGTAAAACCCAAAATAGTAATATGATCTCCAAACAGCAGTAACCTTCTTTCTTCCCTGCCCCAGTGTCTTCCTCTTCCTCAGCCATGCGCTACAACTGAGTGTGAGTGACTGTGTGTTAAATAGAGAGGCTAGCTCTCTATTTATACTAATTCCTGACTTGACTAAACCCAACTAGGGTTGACTTCACTAGGTGAGTCTAATAACCCTAGTTCCCCGAAACTACGGGGACTCTTACGCTTAGACAATATGAGGATTACCCACCTTGACTTGACATGACTTGTTTACATTATAGAAACTCTTGATCAGAACATCGGGGCATGACATGACTCAAGTACATTAAAAATACATCCCGGAATAAACATTGGGTTACAATACATAAGAAATACAAATGAATACATTCTGAAGTTACAATTACATTAATAAGAAGACAAGGTCCTCCGGCTATGAAAGATAACGACTGACCTTAGGAAAAAAAGTTACAAAGTTAGAAGAGAAAAGGAGACCCAACACACCTCTAGAAGTGTTGGAAAGTAGAAGAGATGTAGCCACTCAGGCTGCGAATAGAATAGAAGAAGTAGAGCAAACATGTGCTAAGGTTGTGGAACAAGTCTCTCATACTTGGGAAGCCCTAATGGATGACGAGCAATCAAAGAGGATTGCAAGTGAGCTGACTATGCCTGAAGAAAATATAACACAGATAAGAAATGAGATGAAACAACTACCATTGAAGTAGAAAATGGTCAAGGCAACAGAAATGCGGAAACTATAGCAACAAATGACTGTGTTGCGCACACAACAACAACAATGCGAGGAAAAGGTAGAGGAATTACTAGATGAAGCAAAGAGAGTTATAGGCATAATTCAGCCTATAAATCAGAAGGTGCAAGAAGTAGTGACATATTTATAAAAATTCATGGAGGAACAGGTTAGTTCCGACCTGGTGGAGCACATGCAGAAAACATAGGAAGAAGTGCACACAGAGATAGAGAAACTGGTGAAAATCATGGAGGTTTTTCATAACAAAATCAGCGCAATTCAGTCCATGGAGTAATAGTTTGCATGGCTTTGGATGAGCCACAGGTGAGTGTTGGGGGCTTGTTGGGCCTAGGGACAGTAGGGAAGAATTCATGTGGAATTATGCCTACGTATGGAGAAGAACATAAAGGAGAAGAGGAAGGAGCTACGACCGAGGAAGCAACATAAAGGGAAAAGGGAAGGATGTTGTGATAGAAGAAGTAAAAGAGAAGAAGAAGACAAAGAGAAGGCACATGAAGAGGAATATGCACTAGATGAGTAAGCCATGATAGAAGGACATAGCGTGATACGAGATGATATTGAATAATATCAACATAAGCAGGCATGCAAATAACATAGCGGCTAGAAAGTGACTATAAGGCATAAAGTTGAGAAAGCAACAATCCTTAATGATCATGGGTATGAGCTCATCTAGAGCCGATGGAAACCACATGCATGAAGGCATATTTGTAAGTCAGGCTGATAGTGGCTCTCGTTATGTGTTGCTAGAATAGGAAAGACATCTTGTTGGATGGATACAGTAAGTCGGCTAAGATAGTGACATAAAAGGAGTCTGTAATGAGTCTGTTAGAGTTTGTATCGAGTTGGTATTGAGTCTATAAAAAGCATGTATGGGAGCTCTATTGAGTCTGTAATGGGGCTTTAAAAGAAGGAACCCAAGTTGTATATGGGTTAGTCGATAATAGCATCTAAGTAGTCTCTAGTGGCCTTAAGTAGCGTTAAATTCTAGATTGTAGATTGCTTGTTAGACTCTTGGTAAGATGCTTGAGCTAGACTTGAGGTAGGTGTTATAGTTAATGGCTCTGTATCGTTGAGTGCATCAGAGTAGAGATTCTGCAGTTGAGTGTGCAAACGAGTAGGGAAGGTTGAGTTGATCCAGGTTGTGTGTAGATCACTGAGAGAATTAAAGTAAAAATAGAAAGAGATAAGATCATAGAGCATGTGAGGGAGGAGAAGTATGTAAAGATAGAAGAGAAGATATTGAGCAGAGTTTGCAGCTTTGTGCACAGATGAAAGGTGCATCTATTTTCTCATGCCAGATGAAGAGCACCTTATGGTTTTCACACAGATGGGTTTCCATGTTATATTATGTGTATATGTGTGAATGTTGAAGTAGATTAGATGTATGTGTGATTATTGTGTTGAATTACTGGTTGATTAGTGTGTTTGCATTTGGATAAATGTTGATGGCCGCATTATATTAATGGATATGTTTATACTGCATGCCTACTGTTTATTCACTTAAGTTGCACAAAGAATGGTTGGGTCATAGTTTAGCTACTAAAGCACTGTGTATACAAGTAATCCACCCCTCCCAGGCCTTCATTGGAAGCCTTGATGCAGAGCCAAGGTACTAAAATACCCTCCCTCACAACTGCGAAAAAATGGTTATGGCAGTTACCCATAACGAGAGATATCTCAGGTGAGACGAAATCTTTGTCGCAGGTGCTGCCGACTGAGCTCTACTCTGTCAGTATGATATCTCAATCTTTTGTTGTGCTGAGGAGAAGGGATTGAACCTGGGTCCAGTTACAAAAATATAGGAGGAGAGAAAAATCCAACATAAGATATGATATTTAATAATATATAATTTCCCGTATATATAATTATTTAAATGACGTCTACTGTAAG
>LPNX010540589.1:3706-36277 GCA_001517045.1 Pseudotsuga menziesii | reverse complement strand
TATATTGCATTATGTTATATTTTTTATACAACAGTAAGTATAACTGTGTAGATCACTATTATCTTCGCACATCATATTTTGAAAGAAAGGTCTGACACTGAAAGACACAAATGTATCTTGAAGAAAGGCCCAACGCTAAAAGACAAACATATTTTGAAGGAAAGGTCTGACATAAGATGAAGATGCATTTTGGAAGGAAGGTACGACATAGATATTCAGGCATAGAATCATGGACACAGATATGAATTGTTTTGGGCAACTGTTAGACTCACATACAAATACATTGATCAATGATTGTGACAGTTGTGTAACTTGAAGAGAAATACGTAGATCAAAATTGTTTCAAGCAACTAGATGATGCATATACGCAGACATAGATATAAAGAATTTAGTAGTTGCATATTTTGAAGGAAGAACATTTCATCACTTATACACTTAAATTTCATATCAGGGAAGTTGGGCGGGAAAATGAATAGGGGGATAATTGCCTCCTTCCAATGGGTACTGGAGAATTCATTCAGGGTGCAACAACATCCTTTTTGTGGTTGTAGATAAATGATGTGGATCATGATATCCTTCTAGTGGGTGCTGGAGAATTCATTCAAGGTGCAACAACATCCTTTATATGGGTGCAAATAAATTCACTTCCACACCTAGAGAGCAAAATTATTCTGCAGATAAAAAATTGAAGCCGCAAGTCGCAATTTGCATGACAAGATTGACATATGTTCAAGTTGGTGCCTAGAAGTCGTAAGTTGGATATTACTCAGATAGAAATTGCTATAGGTTCGTGCCAACATATTGCAACTTGTACTTGAGATCAAGTGAACATATGAATGAGTGGGTGCCCATGAATGGAAACTGTAATATCCCATTAATGTAACTTTTCATATACATATAGATATACATTTTCTCTCATATATTTCTGCAATGTTCTATTTATTAGTGTAATTATTTTAAATTTGAAAAATATGCATATTTTGGACGTATCTTTGCTATTACTAATTCATCCCCACTGTTATAGCTAATTTTACCACTCCAGGTGAATCACACTTTGTATTTCCTTCCCCTATCCCGCTGTAGACTCCTTAGACCCCATGGACCATTTTTTTGTCCTTTGATGTTTCCTTGATCATCCCTAAAAACATGTGAAAAATTATACACACGACTTTTAAACCTATAAGCACGTATATATGTGGGTTTGACCACTAAAACCGTGTACATTGGGATGTGTACAAAATCCAAATCCTTTTGGAGTTTTCCTTGATATGGATCCGACTCACTTGACTCCTGGCCTTCCCTATGCCTTGAGATCACTCAGATTCGACCTTTCATTACCCCTTTGAAAAGCTATATAAGGAACTCTATGGTACATTGAAGGCATATGAGAGAATTGAGAGCAAAGAAACTATAGTCCATTGTTGCCGGAACTTATGCTTGAGTCTGCATCCCTTTGTCCCTTGGAGCACTTTTGTGTTCTTCCCAAGCTTGCCTTTTGCTTGTGAGCTTGCTATCGAGAGATGGAGGATTGAGGTGGTAGAGGCCCAAGTGGGGGATTCAGTTTCTCCGATTCGCAGATGTGCCGTCAGAGGTTGTATCTATTGTCATCTTTGATTTATATTAATAGAAATATCTTTTCCTGTCCAATAATGTGTGTTTGAATGAATATTTTATCCATGGGATTATGTCAAATGCTTATACATTATTCATTAGATATGCTAGAATAGAGCTAACACCATGATATATATAATGCTTGTATTGTTTACTTGTTGTTGAGGAAGTAATTTATCAATTCAAGCTAAAGTTGGAAAGCTCAACGGGGATCTACTTCAACCGTCTGGAATAAGGTACGAGGTCTGATCCTTTAGTGTTAGACATTTAATTTGTATTGCATATTGGAAAGGATTGATTTCTGGAGTCAAGCTGTTTGTTGTGGTACCCCAAGCCATAGGAATTTCTCTTCGTAACAGAATTGGTGACTCCGATGGGGAGTTCCTAGTAGTTGTCCTTTGGGGATTGTTCTATCGGCATTCAATGAATTTGAATTGCTCTTTCTCTCTTGTTTCTATGTCGGGTCTGGGGACATGTTTTCTTGGTAGTGTCTGATTGGTGTAAAGTTTGTCTCAACTTGTTTGCTTGCCTTGATTTTATGCACCTTTCTTCCTGTACGTGAGTTTTTAACTCACAGTCGCGTATACATGCGGATTTCTCTGCTATTTCCGCGTATACATGCGGGTTTACTGCGAACAGTCACGTATGCCCTTAATTTTACCTTTTAGTGGAAGTTAAATGGTTGTTGGGTGAATTTTGATGATTGATGAGTCTCCTTTGGCACTGCCTGAGTCTGTTTATACCTCTGTTTCTGACCAGAGACGTTTTTTTAGGCTAATTTTTTTTTAAAGAAGATTCTTGTAATGGCATTTTCGATTTTTTGTTTGGGATTAGTGCATTAGAGTTCTTTTACCTGAGTGCTTTGCTTGAGTGTTGTTTGAGTGTGCTTGCAAGGTCTAGGGGTTGTAGAATCATTCTTTTGATTTTTGTATCTCATTTTATTTCAAAAAATCCAAAAACATTTGCTTATCATCATGCATTGCATTTTGCATTTTGCATTGTACATGCACTAGATTTTCTTTGGAGTATTAGTTAGGATTTCATATAGGAAAGCTTGCATTCATCATTTGAAGAAAAAATGTGCATTTCACGTAGTAGCATACCCTGTTTTCATGGACACAATGCATTTGCATTGATTGTTAGGTGTGCATTTTACTTCATGTTATGTCATAACACCATTAGTCGCACGTCCATATCCCTATTCTGAGTAATAAAGTCAATTAATATCAACGCTTAAATTAAAATGAATTACACTCTTTTCTTTTCTAGGGTGCACCAACAAGCTTAGGTTTTAGGGTCTTGGAATAGTTCTTATGAGTAAATTCTCCAAGACCACTAAACAACAATATCTATGTGTCTGTCCAGGTGAGTGTGTGAAATCCTTGGTATAACCAGTGTTTCTCAGGATCCTCCTCTCAAAAGGGAGTTAAGAACGAGGCAGTGTGAGTGGTTGTTATAGCAGATTTCACCACTCTAGGTGAATCACACATTGTATGGCCTTCCCCTGTCCCACTGCAGACTCCTTAACCCCAAAGGACCACGTTTTGTCCTTTGATGTTTCCTTGATCATCCCTAAAAACACATGAAAAATGCTATACGCGACTTTTAACCCTATAAGCGCGTACATACGCGGGTTTGACCCATATAACCGTGTGCATAATCCAAATCCTTTTGGAGTTTTCCTTGACATGGATCCGACTCATTTGAATCCTGGCCTTCCATATGCCTTGAGATCACTCGGATTCGACCTTTCATTACCCCTTTGAAAAGCTATATAAGGAACCCCTTCGTACATTGAAGGCATAAGAGAGAATTGAGAGCAACGAAACTATAGTCCATTGTTGCCAGAACTTATTCTTGAGTCTACATCCCTTTGTCCCTTGGAGCATTTTTGTGTTCTTCCCAAGATTTCCTTTTGTTTGTGAGCTTGCTATCGAGAGATGGAGGATTGAAGTGGTGGAGGCCCAAGTGGGGGATTCAGTTTCTTTGGTTCGCAGACGTGTCGTCAGAGGTTGAATCTTGTAATCTCTGATTTATATTAATAGAAATATCTTTTCCTATCCAATGATGTGTATTTGAATGAATATTTTATCCATGGGATTATGTCAAATGCTTTTACATTATTGATTATATATGCTAGAATAGATCTAACACCATGATATATAGAATTCTTGTATTGTTTACTTGTTACTGAGGAAGTAATATAGCAATTCAAGCTGAAGATTGGAAAGCTCAACGGGGAAATGCTTCAACCGTCCGGAATAAGGTACGATGTCTGATCCTTTAGTGTTAGACATTTAATTTCTATTGCATATTGGAAGAGATTGATTTCTGGAGTCAAGCTGTCTGTTGTGGTACCCCAAGCCATAGGAATTTCTCTCCATAACAGAATTGGCGACTCCGCTAGGGAGTTCCTAGTAGTTGTCCTTTGGGGGTTGTTTTCTCGGCATTCAATGTATTTGAATTACTCTCTCTCTTGTTTCTGTGTCAGGTATGGGGGCATGTGTGCGTGGTAGAGTATGATTGGTGTGAATTTTGTCTCAGCCTGTCTGTTTGCCTTGATTTTATGCACTTTTTCTTCCTGTACGCGGGTTTTTGATTTACAGTCGCGTATACACGCGGGTTTACTGTGAATAGTCACATATACCCTTGATTTTGGATTTTTGTGGAATATAATTGGTTGCTGGGTGAATTCTGATATTTGCTGAGTCTCCTTTGGCACTGCCTGAGTCTGTTTTGACCTCTGTTCTTGACCAGAAATGTTTTTTTTAGCCTAAATTTTTTTTTAGGAAAGTTCTTGTCATGGCATTTTCGATTTTTTGTTTGAGATTAGTGCATTAGAGTTCTTTTACTTTAGTGCTTTCCTTGAGTGCTGTTTGCATGTGCTTACAGAGTCTAGGGGTCGTAGAATCATTCTTTTGCTTTTTGCATCTCTTTTATTTTCAAAAAATCCAAAAACATTTGCTTATCATCATGCATTGCATTTTGCACTTTGCATTGTACTTGCACTAGATCTAGATTTGTTTTGGAGTACTAGTTAGGACTTCATATAGGAAAATTTTCATTCATCATTTGAAGAAGAATTGTGCATTTCACATAGTATCATACCCTGTTTTCATGGACACAATGCATTTGCATTGATTCTTAGGTGTGCATTTTACTTCTTATTGCGTCATAACACCACTAGTTGCACGACCATATCCTATTTTTGAGTAATAAAGCCAACTAAAATCAACGCTAAATTAAAATGAATTACACTCTTTTATTTTCTAGGGTGCACCAACAAGCTTAGGTTTTAGGATCTTGGAATAGTTCATTGTAAGTCAATTCTCCAAGATCACTAAACAACAACATCTAGGTGTCTATCCAGGTGAGTGTGTGAAATCCTTGGTATAACCAGTGTTCTCAGGATCCTCCTCTCAAAAGGGAGTTAAGCACGAGGCAGTGTGAGTAGTTATTGATTGGGATGACCCCTAGTCATAACTGAGTAGCACCGGAGATATTTCCAAGATTGTATTCGTATCTGGGGGCTCTTTCGAGAGTTTCGGGCTTTGCTACCCTTCCCATACAGTCAATCCCGCCTACGACTGTCCGCCTGAGCATTGAGTATATTGAGGTGACCTTAGTGGCCTTACCTAGGATATCGAGGGGGTACTTGTAGAGGTTATTCTGCATGTGTCCCAGCCAGGTTGGGGTCGGACAGCACAGTCGCTTTACGCGTTGAAGCTGAGGGCCACAATAATTGGTTACGTACCTCTGCTTGTTGTTTATGGGAGTCTCAAGCCTCTCCTAGGTGAGACATACCTTCTTCATTCGAGAGCTCACTTCTCCAACCCTTGTTTTCTTGCATTTGGCTTTAGATTTTATTAGTGATTGCTCTGTGCATGATAGTTGGACTAGGGTTTACGTAAATAGAGAGTCTTTGCTATTTTTTGAGTCATTATGGATTCGAGTGCGGTTCCGCGCCGTTCTCATCGTTTAGCAGGACTTCCGCCTTCTCTTTATCCTCCTCCTTTGGGAGAGAGACCGAGATAGTCTAGGAGGACTATGTCACACATTGATTCACACACCATGGGGGATTGTTCAGAAGGTATTCCTGAACCACCTCCTCCCATTTGTGTAGATGATGGGGAATTTACACCTACTTATGATCCTTCACCCGAATTAGCCGAGTTAGGTCCTGTGATTTTTGAGATAGGAGCCATACATGATAGGACTACTCACTCTAGGGCTGATTCCCCATTGACACATTATCGGTATGGCATGCCGGAGGACACCGAGACTCATTTTGAACCCGCCACTACTAGCTATGGTAGTTATGGTACGACTAGTTTTCCTATGCATGATTTGACATTTCATGTCGAATCCGACTTCGAGCCTAACACTATGCCTGGGGGCACTCTCATTCCTTACCATGCAGAGAGGTTTGGGAGCACTAGTCACATTGCACCTTCCATCCCAGTGGTGGAAGCTACATCCTATATCCCTCCTAGGTCTAGGGTTAGCGATCCGATTAGGATACCAGATCTGATACGAGTGACGATAGGCGGTAATACATATCTTATTACTCAGATTCCTTCGTCCTCGGCCCCTAGTTCTTCAAATGTACATCCTCCACCTTATTCACGTGGTCCTTCAAGTCGGTACATGGCTACGAGTCAGGTCTGTACTGTAGTTACTATACCATTTGTGTCTCAAGTCCACATGCCACCCACTGTGTCGGGAGGTTATGTTCATGCTTCTAGAGGTCATCTTGCTACTTCTGGGGCATATATCCCTACTTCTAGAGCGTATCTTCCTACCTACGGAGTGTCTCATGGGGCATCGCATGCGATGACCTATGGAAATTATCATGGGACACCGTATGGACAGGTTTCCTCACCTTATGGAGCTGGGTATCAACAACCTGCTTACTCTCCTAATTACGGCTTTGTAGCTCCTACTAGTCAAGGTCCACCATACTATGGTACTTCTACGCCACCCTATATGGGTCAGACAGGAGGAGGACACTATGGCCAAGGCCATGGTGGTAATCAACCTTATATGAACCAGGGAGTGGTCCATCGACCTCATCATCCTAGGCTCCCTTTCCTCTAGACGCTTAATCTTCCCGACTTATCGAGACTTACGAACGACCCTGTGGCTCATGACCCAGCTTGGCGGACTGTCCCTACCAAGCTTCCTTTGGACATACCTAAGTTCAAAGGCAAACCGAGAGAGGATCTAAGCAAACACATTACTAGATTTCACCTATGGTGCTCTTCGAATTCCTTACATAAGGACTCAGTCCGTTTGAGACTATTTCAACGCACCCTCACAGGGCCTGTTGCGAAATGGTATATAGAGTTACCTAGGGGCACTTTTACTTTGTTCAAAGACCTTGTGATGACTTTTCTTAATCACTTCTAGCTACCAGTGCGCTATGAGGTTGGTACTGAACTCTTGTCTACATTTCAGCAAGATAAAGCCACCCATATTTCTTATCATATTCAAGAGTGGCATAGATGGAAGAGATTAATTAAAGCCTTTATACCACCGGAGTTCCTTCTCGAGTGGTTCCTCAAGTCGTTACTGCCGTATATCACGAAGGATGTTTCCACATCCGGAGTGCAAAATGAGGAACAAGTGATCTTTAGGGTGCAGGAACTAGAATTGATCTATGCTCAGTCCGGTTTGTTGTATGAGATTATTCCCAACGCTCCTCATTCCAGTTTCGATCCCAAAGTCAAACCTGGACCACATGTCGATGGCATTGTGGGTTTTGCAAGTGCGAAACCTGCAGATTTGGTTGCAAAACAAGCTAGTAAATTATCAATCAACCAGTCTACTTCGAGACAAGCTATGGCTTCATCTCAACCCGCCCAAATGATGAATGTACTTTCTGTGCAATCGTCGGACCAGAAGGGTAACTAGCAGCCCGAACGGAATAGAAGAAAGGGTAAAAACAATAATCGAAAGGGTGGGAATAAGAATGAGAATGCTAACAATAATGACAATAATGGTAAAAATGCTGGGGGGGACAAGCAAGCTAAACATAAGGTTAAGTTCCCTTGCAATTTATGCAAGGAGGATCACCTCACTTACTTGTGCCCTCGGATTGATGAAGCTTCGAGATTCTTAGCACAAGGCCCAGCTGTGCTAACGAGCCCTTTACCGCATAACCATAATATGAACTCGAAGTCCCATGACTAGTCTAGTGATGATGATCCACCAGAGGGTAGTGGTCGTGGGTGCATTAACATGGTCCGTGCTGCCAAGGTTGTGACTCGTGCTAAAGATTATAGTTCATCACAACCTAGCCCAGGAAAAGAGCCTGATCCACCAGGAACTCCTTTACGCATTGAGAAACCTACAAATAAACCTGAGGCTGCACCTCGCATTCCTAAGGGAGTCCTTAAGCGTTCAGGGCATAATACAAATTCCCGAGCCGCCCATAATTATTCAGTTGTCAAAAATTTAGGCCACACTCCTTGTGCAATGTCTGCATTGGAAGTGCTTCAGACTTGTCCTTCGCAAAGGAAGGCGTTCCTTTCTACTCTTGGTGTGAACGGTGATGATTCTTCCTCGGTGATCAAATTTGAAACCACAGGACATCAACCTGGCTTGCCCTACTATGTGTCTCTTTTGGTGCACGTAGAATGTCTTCGTATGACCGTCAAACATACTGTGATTGATGAGGGTGCTGCTTCTTTTGTGATGTCTTTGGCCTGTTGGAAGGGTCTCGGTTCTCCTGAGCTGTCTAAATCAGTGACTATGTTAACTAATTTTGATGGGAGATCTTTTAGGCCGTACGGCATCCTTCCTTCCCTTAAAGTCCATTTGGGGGGGAAGACCGTTGTGATAGAGGTTGAGGTGGTTGATGCACCCCTTGACTATAATATCCTGCTGGGTAGGAACTGGATGTATATTATGCAAGTCATTGCTTCTTCCTTGTTTCCCATTGTATGCTTTCCACATAACAGGAAGATTATAACGATTGATTAGATGACATTCAAGAATCTGTCTGTTACCGCATCTTCGGGAGCTTCGATCCTGATCGTTGAACACTCTCAGCCGACAACTGGGAGTGTGGGTGTAGGAATGTATCCATCCCTCATGGGAAGCTTTAGTTGTCCTACACCGATCCTCATGATAGGATCTTATTCCGATTAGGCTTCGACATCTACAACCTCGGTGTCTTTTCGCACAACCCATATGGAAGAACCTTGGATTCTTCCTACATCGAGTACATCGAGTGAGCCTGTCGAGATGAGTGTGCCGTTACTTGCAGCCATGATAGCTTATCAAGCTAATCTCAAGAGTGTTGTAGAGCCTTGTTCTTCCTCTTCACGGATGGAGGAGGAAGACCCCTATGTGCTGCTGGCATGGGCAGTATAGTCTTCTCATGCCCATGACTACCTTGATACGGTTTTCCCTTCAAATGAAGCGATTATCGAGGCTATGTCAGGAGTTGAGCCACCATGGGAGGAACTTCATCATAGATCGTACTTTCTTCCGGAGCTTGACCATTTGGAGCATGAGGATTATAGGGAGATTCTTAGTTAGAAATTTGGTAGTCCTATGGTTCCATTAAGCTCTCCTGGTCCGATGGCTGATGGAAACATGGCGAACATATCGTCAACGATTCCTATCAACGTTTCTCGCAATCCTGGCACAATAAAGAATGTCTATATTGGGGCGGATTGTTCCCATGCTGAGATTCTGGAATATACCGAGCTATTCAAGGAATTCCATGATATTTTTGCTTGGTCTTATGATGAGATGCTAGGTATTGACCCTCGAATTGTCAAACATGAGATTAATACTTACCCCAATGCTAAGCCTGTTCAACAATGTTTACGTGCCGTGAATCCTAGGAAAGCACCTGCCATTAAGACAGAGATAGAGAAGTTGTTGAAAGCCGGTTTCATTTATCTTATTCCCTTGACGTAGTGGGTTTCAAACCCCATTCCAATAGATAATAAGCAGGGAGCGATCCGCTTATGCACTGATTTCCGCGATTTGAATCATGCCTGTCCTAAGGATAAATTCACCACACCATTTATTAATCAAATTTTGGATGAGTGTGTGGGTAGTGAGGTGTTCTCTTTCATGGATGGATTTTCTGGGTATAATCAGATACAGATTAAACCTGAGGACCAACACAAGACTGCATTTATTTTTCCTAGTTAGCGCCTTATTTGCATTTGGTGCCCCTGCCGATGTTTTCTCCTTTAGGGTGTGGGAGTCCGTTGTATAGTACTGCCATGACATTTCGCAAGAGCCTCATACTCCTCTTGATCTTATGCTGGCCTATTTCCCTCAGGACTCCCTCATGTCAAGTTGTGAATGCATTATCATGAGCTTTGCTTGCCTCATTGAGCTTTATGCCGGCTCCCCTCACATTGCGTTTTAGCCATATAGCCCGAGCTTGTCTCATGTCTAGCCATGTAGAGCCATTTTTATATCCTTCGTAGCTTGTTTCCCTTTTTACTAGGAGGGGATTTTCCCCCGAGTGTCAATATCCTACACATGTATCCTTGCATTGAGCATAGGTATGTTCCACTGCTTGGAACTAGTTTGTTTTCCCTCATGACACTCATCTCCTCCTAGTCTGTAACTATAAATCTAGTTTATTCTTTTTTCAAGCTTTTCAAATAACTGAAAAAGTCCAAAAAAATAAAAAAACCAAAAATCCAGACAAGGAAAGATGTTATCTTTGGCAGCTGTCAAGTCATGTCACCTTTGAACAGAGCACTGTATATCACATCCATTGGTTGGGTTATAGTTTGACTTTTGGAGCTGTACTCGTTTATCTGAGTTTTTCTCCACCGACTGGTTAAGCTTCCAGTCCCCATGAAGCCTCTGTTGATGCCTCTTGTGTCACAGAGATGTCCCGGTTTGTATATCGAGTCTATGCTTCCTTCATTCAGTCACCATATGCTGTTATGCTCTTGTTCGAAGGAAGTTGAAACTTGAGTCGGCCATTCCTCAGTTATCTTGACTTTGCATGTCAGCCATTCCCGGTATAGTTACTGGTTCGTGCACCTTATGATCGAGTCCTTCCACATTATACAGCTTTGCTGAGTACCTCGTGTTGGATGATGGGGGACGCCTTAATGCCATCCTTCCAGCAAATTTCATCCCATTGACTTCAGATCATTTATTCTGGGATTGGAATCTAGAGTCATTTTGAGTACCTTGAGACTTGCAGTCATCAGTGGCAGGTTCTCTCACCATCGACAGTTTCTTGGGAATACATCAATGTCCCCTGATCGATGGATCCTCTCAAGTGTTCGACCTCAACACATTTATTCACACTTGTTAGTTTGCACTTTAGTACCTTGATTCCCATTTTCATCATGGGTGGGTGATCTTGCGTCTGTTAACGGTATACATTAATGATTGGTAATCAGACGATGGACTACTATGTTCGACCTCGACACCTCTATTCACATAGTAGGACATGTACTCATAGTAGTTTGTGTAGAAGACTTTCCAGATTGGTGGCATCTGTTATATGCTACCTCCTTGATCATGCCAGTGTTCATGAGATTTCAGCTCTCGTGACTTGATTCCAATATATGTCAGACATTTCCAGCCACTATGGAGATCTTGATCTATTATATATCTTCAGCCATTTTGGAGATCATGGTCCTTTGTATATCTTCATCATGGAGATTCTAATCTATGTATATTGTACGTGGCTATGACCACATATGTGACATCATGTATCATGCCTATTCATGGCCATTGTACTCTTATGTATCCAGGACTGCTATATGTACTTGCAGTTATATGCAGAGTTGTATTATTTTACTATGCTGATTGGCTGGCTAGTCTTCCATTTGGGATCCTTCATCACTCCACTTCTGGGATGGACTTATAATGTATTTCGGCCATCGTATAACCCCTCTGATCTCATACATTATGGGGCATCTATTATAGCGGATTTCACCACTCCAGGTGAATCACACATTGTATGGACTTCCCCTGTCTTGCTGCAGACTCTTTAACCCTGATGGACCACTTTTTGTCCTTTGATGTTTCCTCGATCATCCCTAAAAACACATGAAAAATTCTATACGTGACTTTTAACCCTATAAGCGTGTACATACGTGGGTTTGACCCATATAACCACGTACATCGGGATGTGTGCATAATCTAAATCCTTTTGGAGTTTTCTTTGACATGGATTCGACTCATTTGACTCCTGGCATTCCATATGCCTTGAGATCGCTCGGATTTGACCTTTCATTACCCCTTTGAAAAGCTATATAAGGAACCCCTTGGTACATTGAAGGCATAAGAGAGAATTGAGAGCAACGAAACTATAGTCCATTGTTGACGGAACTTATGCTTGAGTCTGCATCCCTTTGTCCCTTGGAGCACTTTTGTGTTCTTCCCAAGCTTGCCTTTTTCTTGTGAGCTTGCTATCGAGAGATGGAGGATTGAAGTGGTGGAGGCCCAAGTGGGGGATTCAATTTCTTTGGTTTGCAGATGTGCCGTCAGAGGTTATATCTTGTAATCTCTTATTTATATTAATAGAAATATCTTTTCCTGTCCAATGATGTGTATTTGAATGAATATTTTATCCATGGGACTATGTCAAATGCTTTTACATTATTGATTATATATGCTAGAATAGATCTAACACCATGATATATAGAATGCTTGTATTGTTTACTTGTTGTTGAGGAAGTAATATAGCAATTCAAGCTGAAGATTGGAAAGCTCAACAGGGATATACTTCAATCGTCTGAAATAAGGTACGAGGTCTGATCCTTTAGTGTTAGACATTTAATTTCTATTGCATATTGGAAGAGATTGATTTCTGGAGTCAAGCTGTCTGTTGTGGTACCCCAAGCCATAGGAATTTCTCTCCGTAACAGCGGTTATTTAATGGGATGACCCCTAGTCATAACTGAGTAGCATCAGAGATATTTCCAGGATTGTATTCGTATCTGGGGGCTTTTTCGAGAGTTTCAGGCTTTGCTACCCTGCCCATACAGTCAATCCCGCCTACGACTATCCGCCTGAGCATTGATTATATTGAGGTGAACTTAGTGGCCTTACCTAGGATATCGAGGGGGTACTTTGCAGGGGTTATTCTGTGGGTGTCCTGGCCAGGTTTGGGTCAGACAGCACAGTTGCTTTACTCGTTGAAGCTGAGGGCCACAATAATTGGTTACGTACCTCCACTTGTTGTGTATGGGAGTCTCAAGCCTCTCCTAGGTGAGACATACCTGCTTCATTCAGGAGCTCACTTATCTCTCCCTTGATTGCTTGCATTTGGCTTTAGATTTTATTAGTGACTGCTCTGTGCATGATAGCTTTCCTAGGTTTTGCGTAAATAGAGAGTCTTTTCTATTTTTTGAGTCATTATGGATTCGAGTGTGGCTCCTCGTCGTTCTTATCGTTTAGCAGGAATTTTTCCTTCTACTTATAATCCTCCTTTGGGAGAGAGACCTAGACAGTCCAGGCAGACTATTTCACACATTGATTCACACACCATGGGAGACCATATAGAGGATATTCCTGAACCACCTTCTCCCATTCATGTAGACAATGGGGAGTTTACTCCTACTTACGATCCTTCACCCGACTTGGATGAGTTAGGTCCCATGATTTCTAAGATAGGAACCTTTCATGATAGACCTGCTCACTCTAGGTTTCATCCCCCATTGATGCATTACCGGTATGGAATGCCGGAGGATGTCGAGACTCATTTTGAACCCGCCAGCACTAGCTATGGTAGTTATGCTATGTCTAGTTTTCCTACACATGATCTGGCACTTCATGTCGGATCTGACTTCGAGCCTAACACTATGCCTGGGGGCACTCTCATTCCTTACCATGTGGAGAGGTTTGGGAGCACTAGTCACATTGCACCTTCCATCCCAGTGGTGGAAGTCACATCACATCTTCCTCATAGGTCTAGGGTTAGCGATCCTATTAGGATACCGGACCCAAGACGAGTGACTATAGGGAATAGTACATAGATTATTACTCAGGTCCCTCCATCCTCTGTCCCTACTTCTTCAAATGTTCACCCTCCACCTTATTCACATGGTCCTTCAAGCTGAAATGTTACTATGAGTCATGTCTATACTGCGGTTACTAGACCGGTTGTGTCTCAGCTTCATGTACCACCCGTTGTTTTGGGAGGTCATGCTCATACTTCTAGAGCTCACATTCCTACTTCCATAATGTATATTCCTACTTCAGGAATGTATGTTCCTACTTATGGAGTGTCTCATGGGACATCTCATGCGATCAATTATGGGTCCTATTATGGGACGCAGTATGGACAGGGTTCTTCACTGTATGGGGGCGGGTATCAACAACCTGCTTACTCTCCTAATTATGGCTTCGTAGCCCCTACTAGTCATGGTCCACCACACTATGGTGTTTCCACACCACCCTATATGGGTCATATGGGAGGAGGGAACTATGGCCAAGGCCATGGTGGTAATCAGACCTATCAGGGAGCGGTCCATCGACCTCATCATCCTAGGCTCCCTTTCCTCGCGATGCTAAATATTCCTGACTTATCAAGATTAACGAATGATCTTGTAGCTCATGACCCGGCTTGGCTATCTGTCCCTACTAAGCTTCCCTCGAACATACCTAAGTTCAAGGGCAAACCGGGAGAGGATCCGAGTGAACATGTTACTACGTTTCACCTATGGTGCTCTTTGAATTCCTTACATTAGGACTCCATGTGTTTAAGGCTATTTCAACGCACCCTTACAGGGCCTGCCATGAAATGGTATATAAAGCTACCTAGGGGAGCTTTCGCTTTGTTCGACAACCTTGCGATGAATTTTCTTAACCACTTCCATCTACCAGTGCGTTATGATGTTGGTACTGAACTCTTGTCGACATTTCGACAAGATAAAGTCACACATATCTCTGATCATATTCAAGAGTGGCATAGACGGAAGAGGTTAATTAAAGCCTTTATACCGCCGGAGTTCCTCCTCGAATGGTTCCTCAAGTTGTTATTGCCATATATAGCAAAGGATGTTTCTACATCCAGAGTGCAGAATGAGGAACACGCGATTTTTAGGGCACAGGAACTAGACTTGATTTATGTTCAATCCGGTTTGTTATATGAGATTATTCCCAATGCTCCGCATTCTAGTTTTGATCCCAAAGTCAAACCTGGACCACATGCCGATGGCATTGTGGGTTGTGCAAGTGCGAAACCTGTGGATTCGGTTGCAATACAAGTTAGTCAATTGTCACTCAACCAATCTGCTTTGGGACAAGCTATGGCTTTGTCTCAACCCACCCAAACAGTGAGTGTACTTTCAGTGCAATCGTCGGACCAGAAGGGTAACCAGAAGCCCGAATAGAATAGAAAAAAGGGTAAAAATAATCGTAAGGGTGGGAAAAAGAATGAGAATGCTAATAGTAATGACAAGAATGACCGGAATGCTAGGGGGGGACAAGAAAGCTAAACATAAGGTTAAGTTCCCTTGCAAGTTATGTAAGGACGATCACCTCACTTACTTGTGCCCTCGTATTGATGAAGCCTCGAGGTTCTTGGCACAGGGCCCAGCTGTGCTAACTAACCCTTTACCACACAATCAAAATATGAACTCAAGGTCCCATGACCAATTTGGTGGTGATCAAGATCCACTGGAGGGTAGTGGTCGTGGTTGCATTAACATGGTACGTGCTGCGAAAGTTGTGACCCGTGTGAAAGATTATGGTTCGCCGCAACCCATCCCAAGCAAAGAGCCTAAACCACCAAGGTCCCCTTTGCGTATTGAGAAACCTATGGATAAACCTGAAACTACACCTCACATTCCTAAGGGAGTCCTTAAGCGTTCAAGGCATAATCCAAATGCCCGAGCCGCCCAGAACTATTCAGTTGTCGAGGATTTGGGCCATACTCCTTGTGCGATGTCTGCATTGGAAGTGCTTCAGATTTGTCCTTCACAAAGGAAGGCATTGCTTTCTGCCCTTGGTGTGAATGATGATGATTCTTCCTCCGTAATTAAATTTGAAACCGCAGGACTTCAGCCTCGCTTTCCTTACTATGTGTCACTTTTGATTCACGTAGAATGCTTTAATATGATCATCAAGCGCACTGTCATTGACGAAGGTGCTGCCGCTTCTATGGTGTCTTTATCATGTTGGAAGCGTCTAGGTTCCCCTGAGCTGTCTAAATCAGCTACCATGTTAACTGCATTCGATGGGAGATCGTTTAGGCCACATAGCATCTTTCCTTCCCTTAAAGTCCATTTGGGAGGGAAGACCGTTGCGATAGAGGTCGAGGTGGTTGATGCACCTTTCGACTACAATCTCTTGCTGGGTAGGAATTGGATGTACAGTATACAAACCATTTCTTCTTCACTATTCCGCCTTGTATGCTTTCCACATAATGGGAAGATAGTAATGATTGATCAAGCAACATTCAAGAATCCGTCTATTACTGCATCTTTGGGAGCTTCGATTGCGATCATTGAGTACTCTCAGCCGGAAAATGGGAGTGTGGGTGTAGGCATGTATCCATCCCTCATGGGAAGCTTTAGTTGTCCTGCACCAATTCTTATGATAGGGTCTTGTTGCAGCGGCAACATTTTCCCAAAATTCCAAAAAATTTCGGGACCCTCCTTTGCTTATATTAGCTTGATTTGCTATGTTGTTTTGGCTTAATAATTCTTCACATAGGTTATTCCTGATGCTTGAAACAATCCACTACTTGTTTTTGATTTTTCATTACCTTAGAAAGTGTTTTCAAGTTTATGAATCAGAAGAATATTTTCTTGCAGCCTCGTCGTTGCGGAAGGATAATCAACTTTGGCTTCGTTATTTTCTTCGATGCTTTTGGTTTAATCGGCTGATCTTTCATTTTACATCGAAACATGTTGCTACTTTGGTCTCCGCCATTGTGGATGGCAGATTGCTAAGTATTCCGATCGTCGCTTTAACTTGCCGAACCCCTCTTTGTTATTTTCGCTGATCTATAGGTTTACGGTTCCACCGTTGCGAAAGAAAGAAACACTAACCTTGCCTATCTTTCATTAGTTTTCTCTTCATATTCAAACCTTCCATAGCCGACTGTGATATCCTTTATGCCTCCGCCGTTGTGGCTCCTGTTTCGCTATCGCTCCGATGCGCTAATGGTTTGTTTCCCGGTTATCCCTGCGGATAGATTAGTGGTTTGGTCACCCGACATTGCGGAAGGAATTATCTTACGTCCTCCTATCCAGAGTTGTCCACCGTCTGATATTTTGTTCCCCGCTGCATGTGGTTGACTATATATAGGTATGGGGTCGGGTTTGTTTATTATTCTATTACTATTTCCATTTCGACTTGCCCACTGTTGATCTCGTTGTGCTGTCATTCTATCGAACTTGCAAGGACCCCCATTTTCGGTACCTGTGTCTAGGTGGCTCAACTGTGGAAGCTTCACCACTTTTCTTCCCATCGATTATGCAGCAGTGCCAGGTAGGCTTCTATTGCATTATCTCGTTCCGTTTGGGTGTTTGGTGATTTTTTTCCCACGGTTAGGTTTTTGTTGCGGTTGTTTCCCTTCGCCCTGTCATTCACTTGCATATATAATTATGGATTTGTATCGTAGCTATCCGCGGGAAGGCGTTTGGCCCATAGGGTGTTTTACTCTGTGGCTTTTCGTTATGCAACCCTATGCTTAGAGAGTTGGGGGTTTGATGTAGACGGCCATTACGCTGTCTGCACCAATCCACCTATATTATGATGTTTTGCAAGGGAAGGCTTTCATGGCCTTCCTGTGGCACTTGGAATAGTTTCCCCTCACCCCCCCCCTTTTTTTTTCATTTTCGTGCTACCCACCTCGTCAAACCACAGTCGCGTTTTGCTCCGCTGTTCCATGCAAAATCGGTTCACGGTCGGTTTCGAACCTAAGTCGGTGGAGGGGTATTTATCACTGCATATAGTTATTGACCATAGGCTGCATTGATGATGTTTCTTCCTAAAAACACACCGTGAGAACTCGCATAATTTCCACTGTCTCTCCCGCGCAGCGCGATGAGCATGGTGCCCGCAGATAGCCCGAGTTTCCTTCATTTTTATGTAGATTTGCTCCCCACTCGATGTTGTTGATAGAATTGTTTTAGTAGTAGATAGCGGTGTTAGCTTGCACACCTTTTACTTCATTTAACTAATTGCTGTCAGGGTAAACATAGTTAGAGTGAAATGCTGCACATGTTGTCTCAATGTTTGCAATGTAGTCAGGAATGTCTTAACGATGATGATTGCATGTATAACAGGAAGATTCCGAATTCAATATGTCAAAGTGATAGAAGAAGAAGGCCCCTATGGTCAAAGAGGACCCTGAAGTGGAATTTATTACCAAAACTGAATACATCTATGAAGACACCAAGTGTTTATCCAGTGTAGAACCTGAGTATCAATGGGGAGAGATATACAGGATGATCACGCACCGAGAGGTGCCTGACATGGGCTTGGAAGAAGAGGGAATATATGCCAATATAGAGAGATCTTCACTGATGAATATTGCCACCAGACCAAAGCTATTCCCATGCTCTGAAGTAATTGGTTGGATTCTGCCCCGTGTAGATGTCACCACAATGATCCCGGAGAATGTCAACAAACAGGGCTACGCTGCCTATAGCCCTGGCCTACCACCTTCTAGAAGCACAAGTATTTTTGTCCAATGATTGGTTGAACAACATTAGAATGGACCTTGTGGAGACCCTTAAAAGAATGTTGTTATCTAGAAAACATTTCAGAACTAGGGCAACAGGAGAGTATGACACAGCAAGCCTACGGGCCCCGTATAGGTTCATAGCTTTAATGCTTAACAGGATTTTTGGAAGAGCTCATGGCAGGTTCTTCAAATTAGAATGGATGCCAATTATTTTTTATGTTGCAACCTAGGGGACCATTTTCAACTGGGCCAACATTGTATCAAACAGTCTTTTAGCCTGCATGGCCTCGACTTTGGGAGGAGTGTCCCAGAAGAGATCTGAATTCTATATGAGTTCCATACTTGTTGATTGTATATTGTGCAATCAACCTTTCCCTGGCCTCAGATGCATCTGGGACAGGGAAAGGATGCCTGTTTATGCTGCATAGAAGCCACTGTGGGTGCACAAGTACCACAGTCATTACAGAGAAATCTGTGAATAGTTCATCATGCCACTATATACGCTCATTTTCCTGAAGGAGTGTGACTGCATGTCAGAAGAGGCATTGCGGGTTATTGAGGAGTATGTAGATTATTATTTGACCGAGGATGGCCTATACTTCAGAATGTTCGGAGGGTCCAGAGCACCCTCCCTACTACCCATATACGCCACTGACTACATCATTCACAAGGAAGCAGTTAGGCAAGTCTTCCTGGATGGCATAGGAAGCTTTTTGTTTGAGCATAAGAAGGCTGCCTATCCTCCTTTGCCCTTCAAGTTAGGAAGTTACAGGTTCACCAGAGTGAAGAAATATGATGAGTTTGTAGAAGAGTTGGAAAGGTTTCATTTTGGTGAGATGCCCTTCCATAGAAGTGACTCCCGTAGTAAAGTAGCTGAACATTGTAAAGAAAACAACGTACATTTTGAATACACCCACCATTGGGATAGAGAAGAATCTATCTTCCAAAGTGCATTAAACATAACCGCTTTGAGGAGAAGGTTCAAGAAGAAGATCACCCCCAAAGGTGGGAAGGGAGATGAACAAGCAAAAGATGAGGAAGAAGCCAAGAGAAGAAATGAGGAAGCCCAAAGGATGGCACAAGAAGCTGCAATGTGGTTGCAGGGAGAAGACAAAGGAAAAAGAAGAGCTGCCCAAGAAGCATCCAAAAAGGCGGAAGAAGATGCTAGGAATGAAAAAGAAGAAAAGAAAAGAAAGCTTGATGAGGAGCTACAGAAGCAAGAAGCAGAGAGGCTAAAGCTGATGCAGATAGAACAGTCAGCCTCTGACATAGCTGGAGGATAGACCCAGGACATGGAGAACCCCAAGGTTCAAGACCCAGAAGTACCTGCTGCCAGCACCCCTGGACAATCTGTGGTCCCCACCCTTAAACTGGTCCCTTTTCTACAGAAGGTGGGTGAAGAAATACCTGATTTTAACACTATTTTCTATGACAGGGAGACACAGAGGATAGTGAAGAGAATGGAAAGGAAGGTTGAAACTGGAGGTCTTCCCAAGAAAATGATAATGGATACGCCCGTTGTGTTTGGAACAGACCGAGATCCAAGATTCACCATTAGAGTCGGAGCTGCACTAATTCACGCCTCGGAAGACAATGTGGACAGGATTATGACAGACTTGGAGCAATCCAATAAGTCCTCTGCTCAACTGAAAGACACATTGAGAAAGGAGAGAGAAGAAAGCAATAGGCTAAAGACGAAATATGAGGACATGAAAAGGGAGATGAGGTCCTCAAAAGATGAACTGCAACTCCTCCAAACAAAGAGACAAGCTAGTGAATCTGTATAAGAGCGTCTAGAGAAAAGGCAGCAAGAGTATCAAGAACTAAAGGTGGATAAGGAACAACGACTGGGAAGGATAGAAGACTTAGAGCTACAAAAAACAACCTGGGAGGCAAACGAAAAGCAAGCTCAAGAATAAGAGAGGAAACTTCAAGAGCATATCTCTTCTCTAACAACCACTTTAGAGGCAGCAAAAGAGCAACAGGTCAATCTCCAACCCTTCAAAGAGCATGTGCTAGCACAAAAGGCCAAGATGTTGCAGCTGCAAACCACCATAGAAGAAGAGAGATGCAAAGTTTTGCAAATAGACGGCCGATTAGAGGAAATTCTGGAGACTTCCTCTTATTTCGTTGATAGATCTCAAGACGTCCTGGAAGTCCTGACAGCAAGAATGACAAGGCTGGAAAATAATGAAGAAAATCCAGCAGAGCTGCCATCAAAGGATCAACAAGCCCTCAAGCAGGATTATGACTTATTAGAATTTGCTATAAACACCGCAGAGGATTTCGAAAAGGCAGTTAAAAAGACGAAAGGAGCCTGCACAGAGTTCTTTAGGAGGCTCCTGATTACCTATAACCGGTGCCAAGTAGAGGCAAAGCAGAGGCTAGATATTTTCCCGGACCACAACTCATTTGTGGAGAAGTTGCAGAAGAGGTATCAAGAGGAAGAAGCAAAATTACAGCATATTAAGGCCCTTAATGATCAACTCTTAAGAAGTGAAGTAGATCATTTCGTCATCAGTGTGCAGTTATTGGAGGATCAACTTCGTTTGAGTGCAACCAGGATTGAGGCCATAAAGAATCAGGCAGTGAATTTTGAGATAAAAATCCAATTTTTAGAACCTTGTGCATTTGAAGGAATCGCCTCTGAGGCTTTGGTGTGGAAGAAATTTCTGGATACCCAAGTGGGGCCCTCTTCATGAATGATCATTCACTTGTGTAATATGTAACGGTTTTGTAAAAATTTGAGGAAAATTTTGGGAGGAGAAAAGTTGGGAAGCCCAAGGGTTATTTGTGGGCAGCCCAACGATTTCATCCTTTTGTATAAATATAGAAAACTTAGAGGAAGAAAGGGATTTTCCTAATTAGACATAAAAAGCGATATTGTAAGAAGAACTACTTTTTTTTGCAATAAAGAATTATTGTTTGCTTGTTGGAGAAAGATTGGTGGCACTTTCAAATGTTATGCTGTGGATTGCAGAAAGATGAACTATTTTTTTTTTCCAGCTTTTTGTCCATTAACTGTGAGATCGTTCTAACTCTTAGAGCCTATGTTCTTGTTTGAATGATTTCTGGTTTATTCTGTGGATTTACCACCATGAGTAATGGATGCTGTTCATAAAAAATTGGCTATCTGATTGTCTAAATATCTCTAATCATTCATGTGTTGTAGGAAGGAATATCAACTATCTTTAATTTCTCTTTATAATGCATGCACAATACACATTACTCATAAATAAGTGACATTTTTTCTCCCTGGGGATAGATAGATAGATAGATAGGTAGTTAGTTTTACTTTCTTGCTACATATGTGATTGAGATGCTTGTGAGTGCTAAGACGAGAGGTAAGAACCTACGCATCACGTTGTGAATGCTCCTTGCATCCTTATCACCCTGTAGAGTTAAATAGGCACTTGCATATCATACTTAAGTAAAAAAATACAAAAATACACGGTGGACCGGGCCGCAACCGGTAAAACCTTTGTTTTTGTTACTTTGACCTACGGTAGCCGGACCGCAAACCAGACAGATTCCCCATACCAAACAGTCACGGGCTAGTTGGGAACGCTGACTGGGGAGTGGGAACACTGACTGGGGAGAATCCCTTGTTGTTGTTGCCTGTGAATTTCTAGGCCTCAACAGGTCTAGTTCTGGTGAGGCTTCGACATCTATAAGATCAGTGTCTTTTTGCATGAGTCATATGGAAGATCCTTGGATTCTTCCTACACCGAGTACTCCGAGTGAGCCCATCGTGACGGACGTGCCGTTGCCTGCAACTATGATAGCTTATCAATCTAATCTCAAGAATGTTGCAGAGCCTAGTCCTTCCTCTTCGCAGACGGAGGAGGAGGACCCTTATGTGCTGCCAGCATGGGCAGTATAGTCTTCTCACACACATGACTACCTTGATACAGTTTTCCCTTCAGATGCAGCGATTATTGAGGCTATGTTGGGAGTTGAGACACCATGGGAAGAACTCCATCATAGATCGTACTTTCTTCGTGAGCTTGACCACTTGGAGCATGAGGATTTTAGGGTAGTTCTTAGCTAGAGATTTGGTAGTCCTATGGTTCCATTAAGCTCTCCTGGTCAGATGGTTGATGGAAACATGGCTAACATATCTTCAAGGATTCCTATAAACATCTCTCGTGATCCTGGTAGAATAGAGAATGTCTATATTGGGGCTGAATGTTCCCATGATGAGATTTTAGAATACATTGAGCTATTTAAATAATTCCGTGATATTTTTTCTTGGTCATATGACAAAATGCCAGGTATTGAACCTCCTATTGTCGAGCACAAGATTAAGACTTACCCCAATGCTAAGCTTGTTCGACAATGCTTGAGGGTGATGAATCCTAGGAAATCACCCACGATTAAGGCAGAGATAGAGAAGCTGTTGAAAGCCGGTTTCATCTATCCCGTTCCCTTGACAAAGCGGGTTTCAAAACCCGTTCCGGTGGATAAGAAGCAGGGAGCGATCTGCATATGTACTGATTTCCGCAATTTAAATTGTGCTTGTCCTAAGGACAATTTCCCCACACCATTTATTGATCAGATTTTGGATGAGTGTGCAAGTAGCGAGGTTTTTTCCTTTATGGACGGCTTTTTCAAGTATAATCAGATACAAATTAAACCTAGGGACCAACATAATACTACATTTATTTGTCCTTGGGGAACTTTCGCATATCAAAAAATGCCTTTCAGCCTTAAAAACACTGGAGCTACATTTCAGCAAGCGATGACCTTGATTTTCCATGAACTCAAGTCCATTATCAAAGTATTTTTGGATGACCTTGCTGCTCATTCTCGTATGAGAATGTGTCATCCCTATCACTTGAGATTGGTATTCGAAAGATGGCGGCATTATTTGGTTAGATTAAATCCTCATAAGTGCATCTTTTGTGTGAAGTCAGGTCGTTTGTTAGGATTCATCATTTCTAAAGAGGGTATAAGAGTTGACCCTTTGAAGGTTGAGGCAATACTTCAGTTGTCTCCCCTAAAGAATATTCATCATCTTCAATGTTTGCAAGGCATGGCAAACTTCTTACGGATATTTTTTGTCAACTTTGCCAATTTGACTAGAGGTTTCATGCGTCTATTGAATAAGGACACCTCCTTTTATTGGGATGAGCGAGCCCAGGAGTCCTTTGATGCACTCAAGCGAGCCCTAGCATAGGCCCCGATGATTAGTCCCCCGGACTATAGCCGTGATTTTCTATTATATGTGGCCGCATCCTTAGAGACGATTGGTATGGTTTTGGTTCAAGAGGATGAGGAGCTCCAAGAGCATGTCATATACTATATGAGCTGGAACCTTATTGACATAGAGGTTCGTTATTCTCATGTTGAGAAGCTTGCTTTAGCTACCATACATTCAGTTCATCGGTTGAGACATTATATTCTCCTTCGCCAGACCTTGGTTGTAGCCCATGTCAATCCATTTCAATTCGTCCTCACTCGAAGGATGATTGGGGGAAAGTATAATAAATGGAATGTCATTCTGCAAGAATTCAATCTCGAATTTGTTTCGGCAAAGTCGAAGAAGTCTTTAATTTTTACAGAGCTTATATCGGATTTCCCGAGTGAGGGTGAGGAGCTGGTTTGTGAAGATACGTTTGTCGACGAACACATCTTCTTAATCTCAACTTTAGACCCATGGTATGGGGATATCATAATATATTTACAAACATTGAAGACCCCTACTCACCTCTCATGAGATGAACGATGACGATTATGTCACGTCTCTAAGAACTACCTCATAGTGGATAACACTTTGTACCACCGTGGGGTAGATTCCATTTTACGACGTTGTTCAACTCATGAAGAGGCTGAGGTAGTGCTGAATGATTTCCATGGAGGGGCGTGTGGTGGTCATTTATCTGGGATTTCTATAGCTCAAAATATCTTGAGAGCGGGTTATTTATGGCCGTTGATCTTTAAGGATTGTGTTGATGCAGTCAAGAGTTGCCACCCTTGCCAAGTGTTTGCACATAATATGCACTCAAAACCTGCCCCATTACATCCCATTATCACCGCTGGTCCCTTCACTAAGTGGGGGATCGATTTTATGGATTGCAACATAGCTTCGGCTGGGGGGCACCATCATATTATAGTGGCTGTTGATTACTTCACGAAATGGGCTGAGGCTATGCCTACAGTTAAATCCGACGGTGAGACAGCCTCCCACTTCGTATTCAACCAAATTATTACTCAGTTCAGGATTTTGAAAGAGCTTGTCACTAACCATGGCTTGCACTTTCAGAACCGTATGATGGAAGAGTTGGCATCAAAGTTAGGGTACAAGCAAGAGCATTCCTCCTCTTACTATCCTCAAGCGAATGGACAGGTAGAAGCAGTGAATAAATCACTCAAATCCATTCTCCAACGAACCAACGCACAAAGCAAGAATAATTGGCACATCATGTTATGCCCTGTTTTGTGGGCATATCGAATCGCTGTTAAGACTGCCACGGGTTTTTCTCCATATCAACTTGTACATGGAGTGGAGTTGATATTGCCGGTTGAATGAGAGATTCCTTCTTTGTAGCTCTAGAAGTCAATAAACGTCGTGTAGAGGTCCAGTACGATAAGTCTATCCATCCAAGGAGGTTTAGTGAGGGTGACTTGGTCCTTTTGTGGGATCAACCGAAAGAACCCTTGGGGGTAGGAAAGTTTAATCCCATGTGGTAGGGTCCTTACGTGGTCAAACATGTGTTAGAGAAAGGTGCTTATGAGTTAGTGTATTACGAGGGAACGGCCTTAGCAGAGCCTAGAAATGGGATCTATCTTAAGAAGTACTATGCATGATTTTCAGCCAAGGCTAGTTATTGTATATTAGTGTACAGTTTTGCATAGTTAGGTCTTTTTCTTATCATGATCGGGGTTGTGATTGGTTTTCATTTCTTTTGGAAGATGTCAATGGAATCTTCCACCTACATAGGATTCGTGGATGGTGCGAGTCATCACACTCAACACTCAGCCTCTACTACTTGGGTGATTTATACTCCTATGGGTTAGGTACTGTCTTCAGGAGGCGTATGTCTATAGCCATCTTCTAACAATGTTGCTGAATATAGTGCCGTTATTGAGCTTCTACGAGATGCCATTTCACATGGCATTCTCTCTCTTGAGGTATGTCTTGATTCAGAGTTAGTAGTGTCATAGCTTAATGGTTTCTACCATGTTAGAGATCCGACGTTATTAAGAATATTCTTACGTGTGAGATTATTAGAACGACAATTTGACAATATAACATATATACACATTCCAAGAATTAATAATCAAGTTGCTGACTCATATGCTAACTACATGTTAGATTGGCATTTGTTTCATTCACAATAAATTAATCACAAACACAATTCTTACACATGTAAATAAATAAATCGATCACCATAAAAAATTTATATAACATCCAAAATGTGGTAATACATAGTGCCATGATACAAAATTGGGGCTCTCGAGCCACCAACATATAATACACGGTAGTACAAAATGTATAAACTCCCAGGTATGTAATCCTATGGAGGAGGAGGAGGGTTGTGATCATGGAAGGTCACTATGGCTCTAGCTAGCCGTCAGAATAATCGCACCCATGCACGTGGTACACCCACCACCTGGTGGTGCATAGCCTCAGGCAAGTCCTCGACTTGCGCCATGGGAACCCTATGTGTCAGTCTCACAAAATTGGTATGAATGATTTGGAGCATCCACTTTGCATCCACACCCATGATAACATCTCCTCTTCCCCTCCGTCTATGACGAGGGAAGCCTTCTAGACACCATGGTCCCACATCTGCACACAAATGGTAGATGTCACTATGTATTGTCACACAAAAATATGTCTTTTGATTCCATATAATTAGAAAACACAAAAAAAATTAAATAACTCAAAAAATTAAAAAAGAGAGGGTCGAGATTTGTTACCTATATCGCCATATGCTGATCCTAGTGGTAGCGGCATGTCCGGGTCCCCCTGGAAATCTATCCTCGCATAGCGGTAATCATCGATGGCAACTATCTATCGTCACCACCACAGAAAGAAGTCAGCTAGATAGGAGTTGGCCACCCTACCACCCCCTAGTCTACGCATTGCATCTGCCCAACGCCGTTGGGCCGGATCTTGAACCCCGTGAAGAGGAACATCCACTCTGGGGCTCAATCCTGGAACACGCTCGAAGAAAAACATGCTCAGTATACTGCTGAACCCGAAGTTCCGCACTCTACCTGCCTTACACTCATTGAGCTGATGTTTCATGTTGCTCAGTAGTGTAGTGCTCCAGTCATAAATCATGGGTCTCATGCACTCCACTGCATAGAACATCAGAGGCCGCGAGGCCTGGTGGAGTGATGCCAAGCCTGCTATCCTGCCCAATGTCAACAGTATGGCCTTTAGGCCCAGCACCTGTATAGTGTTGGTAGGGACCTGAATCCCCACCTTCTCTGTGTCTGGATAGCAGTACACTGCAATGTACTCGTCGATAGTGAGCCACCTCCTGGCCCACCACAAGAATGAAGGTTCACTACTTCCCCTCATCTAGAAATCCCAATAATGAAGTATATGTCCTCCACCTCTATAGTGAGGGACATCCTATCTATCTAGAAGGACTCAGAGTCTGGATCCTAGTAATCCACCAGCATCTGTAATAGTCTTGCTTTGGCCCTCAAACCACCAAGACACCAAATCTTGTAGAGTCCGCATGCACATAGAGCTTGTTGAGCCATTAGATCGGCCCTTACTTCTTCCTCTACCTCACCATGTTCACGCTCTCTCCACTCTAGGACCATCTTGCATAAGAAATTGCCAATTTGCCCATTAGAATATTGAAAAAACTATATGCTCGGCATCATACGCGACTGTTTTCAAAACAACCGCGTATGTACGTGGGTTTGGGGGCATTTTCCGTGTTTATCCAACCCTATACGCGAAAAAACCCTCGATTTTCACGTGGGCCTCAATGCTCATTTTAGTTTGGCCTAGAAAGCTTAATTGACCATGGAATTTGATAAAAATTGCATTGAAATGAAAGAGAGGAGCATGGGAAAATACCTGGAAGGAACGGTAGTGGATTCTGCCAGCTGGATCTCCTAGAATTCGCTGTTGAAAATCTAAGCTCAAATGGGTAAAAGTTTCAAATGTTTTATAATATTTTGAATTATTTACTATTTATACAAAATTTTCAAATATTTGAAAATTTTTACCCCCTTTCCTATAGTTTCAACATTTTCTAACCATGTTGGACCGTTTTTGACATAATTCATGTTGTAGAGGACC
The DNA here is from genome assembly GCA_001517045.1 of Pseudotsuga menziesii. NCBI lineage: Eukaryota > Viridiplantae > Streptophyta > Pinopsida > Pinales > Pinaceae > Pseudotsuga > Pseudotsuga menziesii. The sequence goes on along the minus strand of LPNX010540589.1, from coordinate 8,747 downwards.
TTTTTCAGTGTTGTTTCAGCCGTTGGATTGACCCATTCATGCTGATCTCAGGTATCATGTCTAAACTGGCATATAGGTTAGGTTTCATCACCATTTGCATTTTTCATAACCTTATGACCATATCATCATGACCTTAGGTACGAACGCACTCTATTATATCATGGAACCTTCTTGCTGTTTTAGAAGTGGCATGATATGAGTGGTAGAGCTTCACCTTACATGGGTACCCTAGTTAGTGCCTTATTTGCATTTGGTGCTCATGCTAATGTTTTCTCCTTTAGGGTGTGGGATTCCATTGTATAGTATTGCCATGACATTTCGCAAGAGCCTCATACTCCTCTTGATCTTTTGCTGGCCTATTTCCCTCAGGACTCTCCCCATGTCAAGTTGTGAATACATTATCATGAGATTTTCCTGCCTTATTGAGATTTATGCTGGCTCCCCTAACATTGTGTTTCAGCCATATAGCCCGAGCTTGTCTCATGTCTAGCCATGCAAAGCCATTTTTTATATCCTTCGCAGCTTGTTTCCCTTTTTACCGAGAGGGGATTTTCCCCCGAGTGTCGATATCCTACACATGTATCCTTGCATTGAGCATAGGTATGTTCCACTACTTGGAACTAGTTTGTTTGCCCTTATGACACTCCTCTCCTCCTAGTTTGTAACTATAAAGCAATTTTATTGTTTTTCAAGCTTTTTAAATAACTGAAAAAGTCCAAAAAAATAAAAAAACCAAAAAACCGGACAAGGAAAGATGTTATCTGTGGTAGCTATCGAGTCGTGTCACCTTTGAACAGAGAACTGTATATCACATCCATTGGTTGGGTTATAGTTTGAATTTAGGAGCTGTACTCATTTATCTGAGTTTATCTCCACCGATTGGTTAAGCTTCCAGTCCCTATGGAGCCTCTGTCAATGCCTCCTGTGTCGCAGAGATGTCCCAGTTTGTATATCGAATCTATGCTGCCTTCATTCAGTCACCATATTCCACTATGCTCTTGTTCGAAGGAAGTTGAAACCTAAGTCGGCCATTCCTCATTTATCTTGACTTTGCATGTCGGCCATTCTTGGTACAGTTACTGGTTCGTGCACCTTATGATTGAGTCCTTCCACATTATACAGCTTTGCTGAGTACCTCGTGTTGGATGATGGGGGATGCCTTAATGCCCTCCTTCTAGTGGATTTCATCCCATCAAATTCAGACCATTTATTATGGGATTGGAATCTAGAGTCATTTTGAGTGCCTTGAGACTTGCAATCATCAATGGCAGGTTTTCTCGCCATTGACAGTCTTTGGGAATACATCAATGTCCCCTAATCGATGGATCCTCTCAAGTGTTCGACCTCAACACATTTATTCACACTTGTTAGTTTGCACTCTAGTACCTTGATTCCCATTTTCATTATCGGTGGGTGATCTTGCATCTATTAATGGTATACATCAATGACCGATAATCAGACGATGGACTACTATGTTCGACCTTGACACCTCTATTCACATAGTAGGACATGTACTCGTAGCGGTTTGTGTAGAAGACTTTCCAGAATGGTGGCATATCTTATATGCTACCTCCTTGATCGTTCCATTGTTCATGAGATTTCAGCTCTCATGACTTGATTCCAGTATATGTCAGACATTTCCAGCCATTGTGGAGATCTTGATCTGTTATATATCTTCAGCCATTATGGAGATCATGGCCCTGTGTATATCTTCATCATGGAGATTCTGATCTATGTATATTGTATGTGGTGATGACCACTTATGTGATATCTTGTATCATGCCTATTCATGGCCATTGTACTCTTATGTATCCGAGACTGCTATATGTATTTACAGTTATGTGTAGAGTTGTATCATGGTACTATGCTAATTGGGTGGTTGGTCTTCCATTTGGGATCCTTCATTACTCCACTTCTGGGATGGGCTTATAATGTATTTCGGCCATCGTATGACCCCTCTGACCTCACACATTAAGGGGCATCTATTATAGCTGATTTTACCACTCCAGGTGAATCACACTTTGTATGGCCTTCTGCTGTCCCGCTGTAGACTCCTTAGACCCCATGGACAATTTTTTTGTCCTTTGATGTTTCCTTGATCATCCCTAAAAACATGTGAAAAATGATACACATGACTTTTAAACCTATAAGCGCGTATATACGCGGGTTTGAACACTAAAACCGCATACATCGGGATGTGTACAAAATCCAAATCCTTTTGGAGTTTTCCTTGACATGGATCCAACTCACTTGAGTCTTGGCCTTCCCTATGCCTTGAGATCACTTGGATTCGACCTTTCATTACCCCTTTGAAAAGCTATATAAGGAACTCTAGGGTACATTGAAGGCATATGAGAGAATTGAGAGCAAAGAAACTACAGTCCATTGTTGCCGGAACTTATGCTTGAGTCTACATCCCTTTGTCTCTTGGAGCACTTTTTTGTTCTTCCCAAGCTTGCCTTTTGCTTGTGAGATTGCTATCGAGAGATGGAGGATTGAGGTGGTGGAGGCCCAAGTGGGGGATTCAGTTTCTCCGGTTCGCAGATGTGCCGTCAGAGGTTGTATCTATTGTAATCTCTGATTTATATTAATAGAAATATATTTTCCTGTCCAATGATGTGTGTTTGAATGAATATTTTATCCATGGGATTATGTCGAATGCTTATACATTATTGATTATATATGCTAGAATAGAGCTAACACCATGATATATAGAATACTTGTATTGTTTACTTGTTGTTGAGGAAGTAATTTATCAATTCAAACTAAAGTTGGAAAGCTCAACGGGGATCTATTTCAACCGCCTGAAATAAGGTACGAGGTCTGATCCTTTAGTGTTAGACATTTAATTTCTATTGCATATTGGAAAGGATTGATTTCTAGAGTCAAGCTGTCTGTTGTGGTACCCCAAGCCATAGGAATTTCTCTCCATAACACCCACCTCTCAGTAATAACTTAATACCAACACCCGACCATGCAAAGTTTAAGAATACTACAAAGTCAAAAACAAATATCAAATTCTCCAAAATGGAAGTCTCATTTTACAACATAATGGATGTCAAATTTTAAAATAAAGATACATAGTTTTGATAAGATGACAAAATTTTCTTGATTTCAAAAATAATGTTTTCCATTACCATGGCGAACAAGCCTAATTGGGATAGTCTTCGTAAATGAAACACTGTGGATGAGATTTTTTTTTAATAGTCTTCGTAGGAAATATCGGTAATTGTTGGACAACATTCTTTGAGTTGTGAATTTCGTGCAATACATTCCATTGTACTATTTTCTATCTCTAAAGTGCATTCTACAACATGTTGATATTTGCTTGTTGTTTGTTGTTTGAAAGATGCACGGTTCAATGAGTTGTGCACCATTGGATTACCACATTCACTGCATATTAATTGAGATGGAGATGAAAACACATTTTTTGCTTTGAGCAAACCTTGTATTTGCACATAGAAATTGCTATCACTATTTCATCCAGTTTTTTTGGGAGAAAAGGTAACATAATTAAAAGCAAGAAGAATACTAGCATATTGCAGGGAAACTATAAAATGGAGGTGCAAATACTTTTTTGTATTTATGGTAGATATTTATTTTATATAGATTATTTGTATCTATTGTTTTTGTCTAGTGCTTTTGCAAAAAAAGTGCCTGAGCTTTTAATTGGATGTTTGAGAGCACACTTTGTTTTACAAAGTCATCATTGAGAATGCCAACAAATGTTTCCAAACAAAACCATATGTTGTGGCTTCTTTTAGGACCATTTTTTGACAACATTCTTGAATAGGTATAGTGGAGACAATGGATGTTAGTTGTTGTTGTATTTTTAGGAGAATATTTTTGTAGTTTTCATTGATTTGCAACTACAACCGATTTAGAAAATATGTTAAACTTGTGTCCAAAAAGTTAAAGGCATTATAGCTAATTGCAATTTTCAATAGAAACAAAAAAAAAGTAATTGCTAATTGATGGAAAAAACAAATATTTTGCATGAAAGGAATTCATACTTACATTTTGTTGAAGCCTGGAAATTCGCAGGAAAAAACAACAAGGGATTCTCCCCAGTCAATGTTCCCAATTAGCCCGTGACTGTTTGGTATAGGGAATCCATTCGGTTTGCGGTCTGGCTACCGTAGGTCAAGTAACAAAACAAATGTTTTACCGGTTGCGGCCCAGTCCACCGTGTATTTGTATTTTTTGACTTAAGTATGATATGCAAGTGCCTAATTAACCATGCAGGGTGATAAAGATGCAAAGAGTAGTCACAATGTCATGTGCAGGTTCTTACCTCTTGTCTTAGAACTCACAAGCATCCAAATCATGCAAGCAAATAAATACTAACTAAACTATCTCTAGAGATCCGGGTATTCATTCATGAGTGTTGGCACTTGGGCAGACCCGGGTTAACGCTTTATACTTCGCACCAAAAAAAGACCCACTGTGTTGGCCCTTTCGGCAACAACCTGCGCACAGGTTGTAGTCTCACCCGAAACAGCAATGGGGTGCCGCAGAATCAGGTTTCTGCATGCAAAGGGGGGGATTACTGTACCTTAGCCTTTCTAAACAATTATTATTCAACTTCCTGTTTACTTATCATTCATTCACATATAACTTTAGAGCATAAAAGAAAAACCAAACTTGCATAACCCACTACAGGGAATTCACTGCGAAGCTTGGTATTAGCAGAGATCTTATATTATCAGATATAATCAGTTAGATGCATGAAAATAACAGAAACGGAAACAACACAACAAAACCACAACACCACATATAACGTGGTTCACCCCCAGTGTAGGGGCTACGTCCACAAATTGCGTTTTATTCCTCTTTCCTCAAAACCACAGTTTATCTGCGCACACAGCTGCAGATTCCTTCCATTCTTAATAGCCGCGCACACAGCTGCAGATCTTTCTTTCTTCCTTACAAAAACCCTCTGCGCACACAGCTGCAGAGGTCATCCACGCACACAGCTGGGACTTGTCCTTTCCTTACAAAAACCAATCTTACTTGCCTTATCTTTCCTTACATCAAAAGG
>LPNX010540552.1:3303-20143 GCA_001517045.1 Pseudotsuga menziesii | reverse complement strand
CCACTATTATTTAATTTACAGATCAAAATTGTTTGCCTTAATGTCAAGGGCAATTAAATTATCTAAATCACTTTTACTGTACTATGGTGAAGTTCAAGGCTAACTAAATTATCTAAATTACTTTTACTGTACTATGGTGAAGTTCAAGGCAAATTGACATGTATGCCAAATGATCCCATAACCATTTAAGCTAATAGCCATTTTTCTTCGGAATTATTTGTGAAAACATCTGGTTGAACCTAGTCAAACTCGAAAATAAATAAAAAATGAAAGTACTAATTTCGTATTCGATCTCCACCCTTTGAGAAACACGGGAGGAGCCATTTGTGGTGGGGAAGGGATTAAATCTGGTCAAACTTGTGGGGATATCATCAATTCATAAATAAAATAAAATAATATTTAATATCCTTAAACATTTTAAAAAGTTGCCATAAAATAAGTGGCCCTGTATTTAATTGATTTCATATCTATCAATATTTAGGTTTTTATGACAAGTTGTACATGTCCAACATATTTGCCTTACAATACATCCTATCCAAGCACATCCTAGACAATTCTACCTTTTTTTCAGAGGAAAAAATATCAGTCTTTGATATTCATATGAATCAAAAAGACATATTAAACAATTGCATGGGTTTGTCCAGACGGTCCATGTCCATCACCACCAGCCATAATGTGGGACATCATCACAAAATACATAAGACAATTACAAACTGAACAGCAAATACAATCTGAACAGCAAAAACATACAGAACAGTGCAAACAAACTGAAAAGCCAGCCAAAACAGCTATAATGTAAATACAAAGTCTGATCATGCACAGACTTTTTCATCATCCCTGAAGGTTCAGGTCAGATATTCCTTCATTCTGTAGTGTCCTTTAAACATATCCTCCCAGAAAATCTTTACAGCCAGTGGAAAAATCATCCAAAGCAGGCAGTAAAAAAAAAATATAACATATCATATGACCGAATGCTGTAGAAATGAAACAGCCACCAAAAAAGGGTAAAAAGTCCTTCCCCAATAACCAAACCATCCAAATATTCTGAGTAATATCTAGAACCCATTTCCATTTTAAGTGCCTTCTTAGATAGATCATCAGCGAGCATGTTGAGTTCCCAATAAATATGATTGAAGGTCACTAGTGGGGCCAGATGCAACAAAGATAATATTTCATTGCGCCAATGTTTCAATGTGGGTATTTTAAGGGTGGACAGTCTATTCACCCATGAGATAACCACCATTGAATCACCGAGGATCATATGTATGGGCAGTCCCATCAGCTTGTTAACTCTTAGGACAGACCAAAGGGCCAGCAGTTCCGCACGTGTGTTGGTACATATTCCACAGCCCACAGAAAAACAAAAGTAATGGGTTTCACTAATATAGATCACAAACCCAGCACCTCCCAAATTCCTTTGTGCCGCACCATCAAAATATCCAACAGGGAAGACATGGACAGGCCTAGTACCAATCTACCTGTTCTTTTTTTTTGGAGGTACAGGGTAAAGGCCATGCATACACTCAATCCTAGAAATGAGTAGGGTGGCTACAGGTTTCCCATTTTCAAAAATGCAGTGATTACGAAGGAGCCACAGGAACCAGAAGATAATGACAGGGATATAACGGTAAGAAACAGAGATAGCGGAGTTGCTGAACCAGTGAGCCAAGAAAGACAGCACGGAGTCATGAGGGGAGAAGGTGAATCCCAGACATTTCGAGAAGTGAGTGAATATGTTCTCTGCGAATGGGCACAATAGGAACAGATGTCCACAGCCCTCTAAATCTCTTTCACAAAATACACATCTACTGGGGCCATTGAACCCACGGAACTGCAGATGATCCCAGGTGAGAATTCTGTCCCTTACCAGCAACCAAGTAAAACAGATGATCTTCAGCGGTAACTTTAATGACCAAAGCAAAGACAAGACCGGGTTATGATCCTCAATAATGATGTTTTTAACAATACAGTCATAGCCAATAGTTGCACTGATAGGGCCAACATAGTTCCCAAAAGACCACAGGAGCTTATCAGTCTCCTCAATTATTTTGATCCGATTAAATTCTAAACCCTTGATATATAAACTCCATTGCTTACTCCATTCTTCACATAAATCTAATTCCTCAGCTGAAAACCAGTGTCCTGTAGCATGATTTTTTCCCTGATCAAGTGTGGTAATGCCATAGTCATCCAGATAAGTCCTCAACTCATCCGACAGGATAAAGTGACAGCCTAAACCAATTATTGGATCCGCTTCAACTCTGACCTCTGAACCATTCCCAACCTGCCAAATAAGTCCATTTCCAATCCAATGCAGGGTTTTTATAAAGCCCAACCATATAGGAGAAACCTTCCAATGTCTGAACTTTTTGAGTCTGCACCAGGACTGTAGAGGCAAATTTTTCATATATTTTGCCCTCAGGAGTTGATTCCATATACCAGTATTGTTCAAGGCAAACCAGAAATTCTTCATCCTCAATGAACAACAAAAGTGTGGAAGATGTTTTATACCCCAACCTCCCAGTGATATGGGTCGAGCCAACTGGTGCCAATCAATCAGGTGATACTTTTTTTTCAGGGCCGAGGACCCCCAAAGGAAAGAATAGATAAGTTTCTTGAGTTTATCCAGAATGGATGATGGGATTGGGAAAAGTGCACACCAATATACCGGCAGACTGGTAAGTACAGAACGGACAAGAACCAAGCGACCACCCAAGGACAAGAGCCTGTTTGATCAATGGTTAATACGCTTTTCAAATTTCGAGATAAGCCAACACCAGTCCTTGACAAGATAGCCAGAGGGCTTCAGGAAAAAGCCAAGGTAAGAAAAGCCAAGGTTGAGGTGAGCAAAGCGGTATGGCATAATATCTGATATTCTACTGAACACAGCATAATCCAAATCATAATGAAGGAAACATGACTTGTCCATGTTGATCTTCATGCCAGAGGCCTCACAGAATGTATCAAGTATAACCTTAAATGCAATCCAATCCTTGAAAGTGCCCATCCCGAAGAGTATCACATCATCTACAAATAGTAGATGTGTGAGTGCGAGATTATCCGAGATCTTAATACCTTTGATAACTCCATTCCGCTAAGCATCAGCAATAAGAAGGCTAAGACCTTCAATGACCAAAATAAAAAGCAACGGAGACAAGGGACAGCCCTGTCTAATGCCCCGGGAAGCGGGAAAGAAAGAGGAGGGAGAACCATTGACAATAACAGCAAAATTTGCAGAAGAGATACACCCTAAAATCCAATTTACACCCACCAGTGGAACCCCTATCTGAATAAGTAGCAGCCTGATGAAAGTCCAATTTACCCTGTTGAATGCCTTAGTCAAGTCCAACTTCAGAATAAGTGCAGATTTTTTCATGAGTTTTACAGAGTGGAGGACTTCTTGAGTAATGGCAACAGGTCCATGAATGAGGTCGTTCTTAAGGAAGCCAAACTGCTGAGGAGAGACGAATGAATCCAAAAAGGGCTTAAGTCTCTGCGCTGCCACTTTCGAGATCAATTTATAGCACAGATTGCATAAAGAGATGGGCCGAAAATCCCCAAAGCTAATAGGGTGATCAACTTTAGGTATAAGAGCAATAAAAGTAGAGTTAATGGCTGATGTAAACTTTCCCAGAATACGAGAGGATTCCACCAGGTTAACCAAAGTAGGACCCAGCAGTTCAAGGAAGCATAAATAAAACTCGACCGTCCAGCCATCGGGTCCCGGGGCCTTGTCTTTTTTAAAAGTTCTTAGTGCACCCTCAATCTCCGAAAGGGAAACCGGATCAGTAAAGGCACATCGATCTTCCCCAGTGAGGAAGGAGGGAAAGAGTCTGATAACTCTCAGCTGTGCAGAAAGGTCGGTCAACCCATCATCAGCAAAAATCTCTTTAAAATGTCGAACCCCCAGGTCCTTTAATCCCCTATCATCCGATATCCAGTCACCATTGACATCCTGAATACTCCAAATGGCGTTCTGATTTTTCCGGGCAAAAGCCACAGCACGGAAGAATTTGGTATTAGCGTCCCTAGATTTTGCCCAAGTGACTTTGCTCTGCAATCTGGCAGAGTTGACATCATGTTCCAAAAGTTTATTGTACTCATCTTTTAAATCATTTAATCTGAATTGAAGATCCTGATCCAAGATCGCAGATTGAGACATGGCAAGAAGTGAATTAATCTCAGCTTCCAGTTGTGATGAAGTGGCCTTCATTTTCTTAGTCTCCTCCTTAGTCCAATATCTTACCTTTTCTTTTAAAAGTCGAAGCTAAGAAGAGAATTCAATCATAGTATCCAGTGTATAATCCTGAGGGGGTGCAGACCATGAATGACGAATCATATCACAAAAACCCTCATTGCCAAGCTATGTATGATTAAATTTGAAAGGGTAAAGGCAAGGACCTGGAGGCTCACCCCAGTCGAGCAAAATAGGAAAATGATCAGATATACTACATCTATGAGTCCACACCTGGTGTCTGGGCAGGGAGCCAATGAGCTGTTCCGAAAGCAAAAAACGATCCAATCTTTTAGAAATGCCCTCCACCCCTGATCTACCATTCCGCTAAGTAGGACCGGCACATGAAGGAGCAATATCCACAAGGTGATGGGCAGAGAGAAGGGAGGAGAGAGTAGGGCCCAGTGGATCAAGAAGGGCTTTTGAACCCCAAATCTCAGAGGCACTCAGGGTAAAGTTCAGGTCACCAGTAAGTATAAGGTTCGGAGTTGAGAGTAATCCTCCCGCAGCAACATTATTCCAGAAAATGTCCCTTTGTAGGCAAGGGCCATAGACATTTAGTATGGAAAAAGGCAAATGGCCCCCCCTCATCGAAACCTTAAGTAATATGCCCGCCAGTGTATGATAAGCTTTACATCTAATCACATGAGGGTTCCATCCAGAGAGGATGCCACCCGAGAGTCCAGAAGAGTCGAGGGCACAAAATTCCCACCCAGGACAAAGTTTGGAGAAGGCAAAAAGAGTCGGGTAAGTGCTGGTCATAGTTTCCTGAAAAGGGACCACATCCGGGGAGAGTGTCAAAAATAAATTGTGAAGGCTTTTCTGTTTCGCTGAACCTCCTAACTCACGTACATTCATGGACAGAATACGCATTAAGTATCCGATGGGGGAGGGGTCATTGCTCTAAGAACCCATTGGTTTGTGGATACAGTCTTACGTGCAGCATTCTTCAGATGAGTGGATATAGGGGTGTGAGGAGTGGGAGCAAGAGATTCAGGAAAGGCCGACCTAGGATTTTTTTTTTCTCCTAATGGTGACATTGTCAAATCGAATGGAGTCGAGGGGGAGGACCAAAGGCGTAAGGGGCGACTTAACCAAGAAAATGTTCAGTGTTTTGTGGAGTGAAGGGTCAGAAAAAGACGGAGCTTCGATCGGGCTATGGGGAGAAGTGTCAGATGGTGGATCCGGGGGAACAAGAGGAGGGAAATCAACTGGTGAGAAAAGTGGTCGGGTGCGATCCACATGGCGTGTATTAGTATCCCAGCTGCTAGTGGCAATAATGGGAACACTAGTGCTTGATGAAGGTAGGTGGTGAGACAAAACAGATGAATCGGATGTAGGTACCCTCTCAGAAGATGCGTTCAGGGTATTATCGACCGATGCAAAATGAGGCAGTCTGGGAGCAGAATGAAACCTGTCAGCACCTTCTAAAGAGACAGATGGATCCTCCCCAGGTGGGAAAGAGTGTGCAATAGGAGAAATAACAGAATCACCAACCCCGTCGAGAGCAGTATCTGCAAGACCCTCAACCCCAGCGAGCGGTGCCTCCGCATGCAAGACAGTTGGATCAATATGAGACATAACAGTTTTAACAACCCCAACAATAACAGAAGGCACGCAAAGAGACAAGTCTGATTCTTCTCTCTCGACGAAAGGATCCTCCACAGGAGAGATAGTGGGTCCAATCAGAGACTTAACAGTATCAACAACCCCGTCATTGTTAGAGGGCACAAAAAGTGGCAAGGCATAACCTACTCCCACGGCAGAAGAAGCCTCCTTTGGCGGGTCAGAGAGTGCAATAAGAGGCCTGTCCGTCTCCGCAGACCCGACGAGAACAGAGTGCAAGTTATGTGACAAGTCCGAACCCATACCCCCAGCACAAGGACTCATCACAGGCGGGACCGAGGGGGTAATAGTCGACTTGGAAATGCCATCCAAGGGTAAACTTGAGACAGGTGACAGAATAGGATCAACTCCCGGCGCAAAGGAATCCAAATATGCTATCTTGGAGACATATGCATCATCGAATAATACACAAGCATCTTTCACATTATTGCAAGAAGATAGTGGAAGAAACGATGCTTGTCTTACTTGATCATGTCCCGGCGTCGACAAGGGTGACAAAAGATCCTCAAGTGGAGAGATGGAGCCCGGAGAACTTGAGGAAAGTCGCATATATGGGCAGCATTTCCTCAGGTGACCAATTCCCCGACAACAACTGCACCGGAATGGAACACCCTGGTAGTCGATGCGCTGAGAGATGATGGACCCATCACATAAAATATCAATGTCCGCTGGTAATCCGATGGAAGTATTGAGTTCGACCAAAATCCTGGCTATCCTCTTGTCAAAAGTATTCATGAAGTCCTCATCGATGGCGATGAAACAGCCAATTGTGTCCCCAGACCCATCAGAATAGCACGGTTCCAAAGTGGATAGGGTAGCCCCGGTAAAAGGGCCCAAAGGTGTCTCTTTTTAATCCTTTCCCTCGTCGGGTCGAAGTGCACATGCCACCTGTCCAGTACCAGAGATCCTCTGTCAACCCTCCACGGCCTGTTAAGAATAGTAGAAGCATGCCCATCCTCCAGAAAAACAAAAACAATCCACCCTCTGACTAATAGGCTAATGGCAGGCACATAATTGATAAGCGGCTTCCATCTCTCAGCTACCCATGCAATCCACTGCTTCTTGTCCAATGAGGCATATTCGAGCCTCCCAATGAGGGCCCGTGAGCACAAGGCTGATACCCTGTCAATATATATATCCCTACCCACCACGAAATTGAGTCTGCCATCCCTTGCTTTGAGGGATTTCGTCTTCCTTTGACGTCTAAACCGGTCAGGTTTTGGACCGGTAGCAGCCGACACCGGCCTCACCAGAGAATCCGGCATGTAAAATCACGGGGGTAGACAAAAGGCGAGCCTCAAGAGCAACCCAAAAGGTGATAAAGGCAGACCATAACCCAAAGATATACCCTATTCAGAGAACCACAGCCAAAGACCCCAAAAACAGATAAGAAAGGGATTCCCGTAACTCCGGTGTAACCCTAGAAAGAAAAACAGTGCCCAGAAAGTTAACATGGAGGCCCCTTCTCCAAAAAACCCTCAAGAATCCGGCATGTAAAATGACGGGGGTAGACAAAAGGCGTGCCTCAAGAACAACCCAAAAGGCGATAAAGGCAGACCATAACCCAAAGATATACCCTAGTCAGAGAACCACAGCCAAAGACCCCAAAAACAGATAAGAAAGGGATTCTCGTAACTTCGGTGTAACCCTAGAAAGAAAAACAGTGCCCGAAAAGTTAACACGGAGGCCCCTTCTCCAAAAAACCCTCAACACCTCACATAAAATATGAGCAGACAATGACAGGCACGAGCATATTAAGTCAAGAGCCGGGAATCCAGACCCACAAAGTCACGAGCCGGGAATCCAGTCCCAATAGACCATCATTGCAAACAGTGCCTACATAGACAGAGAGAACCAGGTACAGGACAGCCTTCCAAAAGCAGAAGCCTTCAGAAGCTTCTAGAGACCTGGGGGGAGGATACAGCGAGAACGACAAAAAAACAGAGAGTCAACCCCACAAAAGACAGAAACCGAGAGTAAACCCCACTGCCAAACACCAATTACAAAAGAAATAACTTCCCACTTGTTTATGCTGGTTGGTACTAGTCCTCAGCTATGAGGATGGACTCCAGCGGATTGTTTTAGACAGCGAGGTGTAGGCCGGCTCAAAAACCCGAGACAGACCAAATGATAAACATCACACATGCAAGGGTGGCAAGGAAGCATGGCAAACGAAGGAAACCAAACAAAAAGGCACAATAAACAATAACCATGACACAAATCCAGAATGTAACCACCAAGAGGCGCTCAATATGATACCAGCCTATCTGTGTAACGGCCATCCCAGTATACCACAGTATAAAAGTCCAGAACCTGTTTTATGGCCGCCAAGTTAAACCCGCTTCACGCACAGTGACAGCCATGAAACCCTCGTTCCGTGCTCTCCGCTCCTCCCGCTCCTCATGTGTACATCTAGACAATTCTACCTTACACAACATCCTATCACTATCACATCTTTCAATGTTTTGACATACAAGATCCACCAAATCTTAAAACTTCTTGGAAATATCAATCTAAGGAGTACATCAACACCATCTAATCTAACTTTGCTAATGACCTTTGGAGACAAGACATATGTTCTAGGAGCAAGGTTAACATAAGTCCAAAATTTATAAACACCCGCACAAGAAAAGGAGATGAGTTGTTCAACTTCAATTGTGCATTTATCAACACCTCATCCCTATGTAAGGGACAAGCAATGCATTAACTATGAACCCATCCAATCAAATCAACCATGATTCTGATGAAAAGCACGAGGATCATCTAGTTGATTGTCATAGCCATTGGGTCATAGTCCAATTGATCCTACCCACACAATCAGAAACACAAGGTTTCATTCCATGCGAGTCAATCAAAACTAACATTGAATTTTATAAATCAACCATCAATAGCCACCATTTTAACTTTAAGAACTCAACAATTGCTTGAAATGATCACTAAAAACATGCCTCACACAACACACACTCTCCTAGGACACAACACAGAACACCCCTTAACAAACATGTCTACTATTCTAGGCACATTAACAAACATGTCTCATATATCAAGCACATTAACAAACATGCATACTATATTTATGTTATAGTGCATCTTTATATTTTTATTATGTTGCTTTAACATAAGGTTTCAATTCATATTTGTTCTATTACATTAAAAATGAACAAATGCATAATTTCCTCTATTCAAGTTAGGTAGCATTTATAGCCTATCATACACTCTCCTACCACACAACACACAACACCCCTTAACAAACATGTCTACTATTCTAGGCACATCAACACACATGTCTCATATATCAAGTACGTTAACAAACATGCATACTATATTTATGTTATAGTGCATCTTTATATTTTTATTATGTTGCTTTAACATAAGGTTTCAATTCATATTTGTTCTATTACATTAAAAATGAACAAATTCATAATTTCCTCTATTCAAGTTAGGTAGCATTTATAGCCTATCATTGTTCTCACCCAAGTTCAAACTTATGACTATAACTATATGTACATGACACCTACAAAAATATCACTTATAAAAACGAAAAAAACATAGTATTCATACCCAAACAATTTGATTGAGACAAAACAATAACGCAAATCCCAAACCATTGCCATAATTAGAATTAGAATCCAAGGAATCAATATTGACAATTATTTCGTGAATCATATCTTAGCATTGAAATCTTAGCATATGCAAATGAGGATTGACACTGACTTAGGAAACCAAGGTTTGGAAACTAAAGGAGTCAACTACATTAGCAATGAATACACCTTGCTAGGAAGGTCCATGTAAAAACTCGTTGCTATGACATGTAATCTAGGATGGGAGTATTTTCCTGTGCAACTACTTAAATTTGGTAGAAACGGTACACATGTAAATCTAAACAGGCAGAGGGAAAGTCTTATAGATACAGTGTATAGTAGTTCTTTATAGTTAGGAGGACATTTATGTTGTCGTCTTTATTCATGTGGAACATTAACAACATCCTTCACGACTGAATTTAATGATTGCCAACTCTCCATTAAACGGAATGCATTCTACTATATAGGTTTTCACCAAACAATTTAATTTTACTAACTCTGTAATAAACGATACAGGTTCACAATCGCAACCTACCACCATCTACGATCCCGTTGGAAATATTAATTACTCATTGATCCACATAGCAAATCAGTCGATTCCCTCAAAGTCTGTAGCAAGTTAGTTTCTGTCAGACAATCTGACAGAATGAACAGTTCACATCTCTCATATATAAAGCAGGCGAATTAAATTTCTAAATCTAAGTTTCTAGGTAGATAGTTATTACAGTCTTTAATGTAAGTCGGTAGAAGTTTTTTATAAGAAGTAGATTGTAAATCCGTAGATGCAGACACATAGACAAACATAGATAGACATACCGAAATACATAGAGGAGAAGAGAAGAACATTGAAAGTGTGCGAAGAAGAAGAAGGAAAAACTTCGTGAAGAGTTTGAAGCTCAAGCTTCTGTGTTTTGTGAAAGTGTTGAGAGCCGAAGCTCTGTAAAAGGTGAAACATCTTTGTAAATTTCCAAGTTTGTATTTGCGGCTATAGATCTTTGTTATGCCGCCACAAGATATATAAATCCATAGTTTATGGTTTAATGCAAGTTTTATTTAGCCGCACATCTTCTCTAGATTTATCTGAGTGAATGTTGTTTACATTTACTGTTTAGTGAAAGACACAAAGAAATCCATAATTATTTCACTGCGTAAAAGTTCTAGTTTTTATCCGCAGGGCATTCGACACAAGTCTTATTTAATATTTGGTTATATGATATTGTGAGTGAGTCGCAATATAGTTCTGTCACATTTTATCCCAAGTTACCGTCGGTGAAAAGTGTTTTTAATGTTCTAAGTATTTAGACTAAGAAATATCTCTTCTATAAAGTTCGACCAAAAGTTGTTTTGTCAAAGTGAAAGTTGGTCGCAACCTAAATACCGTCGCAGGAAAAGTCGGTCGAAGCCAAGTGAGTCTGTTGAGGTAAAAGTGTGTCTGGTGAAAAGTCCATTGCAATAACTCGGTCGCAATAATTATGTCGCAAGACTTTCTGTCAAAGTAAAAAGTGGGGTTTACAAGAGCACTTGGTCCCAATCCCAAAAGTAAAAAGGGAAAGAAAATTTTATGACCGTATGGTAACTCAAATCTACTGTCGCAGCATTCATCTTTCTCAAGATCTGGTATCAGAGGAGGTTTAGGAAAGAAACCTTATCTTAAAAAGGAAAAAGTAATTTTTTCTAAAGAAAAATTTAAAATGGCTTCAACTTTTGATTCACACATATCGAGTTTGCGAACTCGAATTTTTATAGGAAATAATTATGAGTATTGGTCTCTAACAATGAAGGCTTTGTTTATAGGTCAAGATGTTTGGGAGATAATTCAAAATGGTAATGCAGAACCAATAGATCAAGCAACATATAATAATCTCATGCAAGCTGAGAAGGATGCATTGAGGGAACATAGGAAGAAAGATGGAAAAGCTATGTTCTACTTACACCAAGCCATACATGAAAGCATACTCCCAATAGTAGCTACAACAATTACCTCTAAGCATGCATGGAACACATTGGAGATCGCATATCAAGGCTTGGACAAGGTAAAGACTTCCAAGTTGCAAATTCTGAGAAAATATTTTGAATTTCTGTCAATAAAAGATACAGAGTTAGTAGACTCATTCTACACTAGATTTGTTGGTTTGATAAATCAACTAAAATCTCACGGAGAAAATATAAAAGAACAAAGGGTTGTTGAAAAATTCTTAGAAGTATTCCCCCAAGCTTTGAATCCTTGGTTGTGACCTTGGAAGAAAACAAAGATATGTTAGTGTTTAACATTGATGATTTGCAAGCTTCACTCATCAATCATGAAAAAAAAATCAATAGATCCAATACATCATTGGAAGGGGCATTCAGAACACAGTCATCCATAAGTCGTGGAAGAGACAGGGGAAGAAACAATTCTAGAGGAAGAGGAAGAAACTTCTCTAGAGGAGGATGCAGTGGCAATCTGTGAATGTCGATGGTAGAGGATAGAATCAGAATCCAAGTCAGCCAAGTGGTCACAGGTTTGATAAATAAAAAATTCAAGGTCATTATTGTAAGAAATTTGGTCATTATGCATATGAATGCAGGAAAAAACAACATGACCAAGGAAGGCAAAGCCAGAACTAGTTGACGAACACCAGCACTTCGTCAAGCACAATGTCGATGGAATGTGCATCCCTAATTAAATGCAATACTGTCCAAAAAAGTCCATGTGACATGTGGTATTTAGATTTAGGCTGCAACAATCATATGATTGGTAATTTAAATTTGTTTTCCAATCTAGATAATTCAGTTCAAATTGATGTTACACATGGAAATTTAATGTCCAAGCCACTGTTTTGGGAAAATGTACTATTGCTATTCTAACCAAGCAGGGGGAGTGAAATTTTATGCCTGATGTCTATCATATCGAAGGTATGAAACACAATTTGTTGAGTATTGGACAACTGATACAAAAAGGTTATAGAGTCTACTTGGAGGACAATCACCGTGTGATTAAAGACATACAACCAAGAAACCAACTGATAGCAAAAGTGCCAGTGACAAGCAATCACTTGTTTCCATTGACGATAGTTCCAGACATGAAAGGAAATGAAAATACAAGATATACATTCAACACAAAAAGCAAAGAAGAAGATAAGCACTGCGACAAGAAATAAAATGACAACACTGAAATTTAAGCAGTCTTTCAAATAGAAGTTTAGGATGATTCCTGGTTGTGGCATTTCAGATTTGGACATAGGAATTTTGGTGAGTTGAAGCTACTGCACACAAAGAACATGTTGAAAGGATTGCCATTAATCGACAAACCAAAGAGAGTTTTTGAAGGCTGCATTTTTTGTAAGAAGCATAGAGATAATTTTTTAGTCGGAAAGTCATACCGAGCATGCACACCACTTGAGAGTGTGCACTCTGATATTTGTGGTCCAATGCAGACATCATCCATAGTAGGATGCAATTATTTTCTTACTTTTATTGATGACTACTCAAGAAAAACATGGGTATATTTTCTAAAAAGTAAATCTAATGCATTTAGTTGTTTTCAGCAGTTCAAAGCACTCGTGGAGAACCAAAGTGGATGCCACATCAAAATCTTAAGGATGAATAGAGGCGGTGAATATGTTTCAAATGAATTCTAAATTTCTGCAAAAACCATGGTATATAGAAGCAATTCACTACGTGATATACACCTTAGCAGAACCGTGTTGTAGAGAGAAAGAACAGAACTATTATGGAGATGGCGTGCAACATGATGGCAACCAAGCATTTTCCAAATGAATATTATTAAGCTCCATCATTCCTTGGGATATGAGAATTATTTCATGGACATGTTGTTTTATTTAGCCATGAGAGTTGACCATCCTGATCTCCCAACGACCTTTCCTAGTGCACCCAAGCATAGGATTAAATCCAGTCGGCCTGGAATTGCACCAGCTAAATACTTTTATGAGACTATGGTACATGATTCTCATATTATGGTACACATTGGTTGATGGGATAATTTCTACCTTCCAGCAACAACTTAGTAGAAGTGGACCATAATACTAGCATCATATACCATAGTCTCTGAAAGTATTTAGCTAATTAAGTAGGTTTAGATATTATCTAAGATTTCGTACCTGGTTGAGCACATAAATAAGATTAACTAGAGTGTAACAAGAGTACAATTTGGATGCATTTGATGGTCATCCTATTTTAGCTAGTTTAGTTAAATGCTAAATATGGCTTTGGTTATATGTGATAATCACTAAGGCTACATATTAAACCTTATATATACTCTAGATATATTTTGATTGATCTAACTATGGTTGTATACTTGTTACAGTGCTCCGGTTAATCTTGTTGATGCCCTTGAGGAAGTCCAAAATCTAAGATAATATTTAAACACCTAATATTTATAGTTCTTAGTACTGTATTCATTCCAGTTGTCTTACAATCTATCTTCGCTCATTCTTATGGCAAATGTCTTTCTATCTTAGATTTCGAATCCCGGTTCAGGTTATATTCATAACGAACAATGTCTATTACCTAGTATGTTACCTAAGCCATCCGTAATTGATTCTTAGTACTGTATTCATTCCGGTTGTCTTACAGTTTATCTTCATTCATTCTTATGGCAAATGTCTTACTATCTTAGATTTCGAATCCATTCAGGTTATATTCATAACGGACAATGTTTAATCGTTAATGAATGGATCAATTGGAGAACACAGTTTACAAGATGCTTATGAAAAGACACTAGAGAAACCAAAGGACATTGTTAGGGATGATTTTAAGAACCCCCCCTAGATTTATATGTATAAAAAATGGGTGAATCTCTCCGATATATAGGAAAATTTGAAGGCGATTTTATCAATAATATAATATGCATATATAAAAAAATTGGCGAATTTTTAATTTTATTATATAATGTTGTAAAATATTGGTGAATATTTCATTTTATTATATAAGGTTGCAAAATCTTGGTGATTCTTTCACTGATTTATAAAATATTGTAAAAATAGAGGAACAACAACATTAGTGAAATAACATGAATCACATCATCAATAATAGAACATGTATACTCACGAGTCACAACTGGAAGGTGTCAATGAAACACAACCGCACTGACTAGAATCAGGGAAAGTGGGAACTCCACTTGTTATCTCGTCCCTTAATGGTCCAACAGACATGTGGGAACCTGAATCTTGGCAAAACAATAAACTAATAAAATCAGACATTATGATCAATCTTGGCCTCCACTAGCCAATTGAGGTCATGGAGGCTAATACAATTATGCATTGTAATTATGCCAATTGATTATTGCATTAGATAAATGTTGGTATTGGTTAAATGGATAGGAGTTGACTTCTAGACATGAATGGTCTTTTGTGACCAAATAATGTAAGTGTGTACATGTTATATTAATGTAAAATCCACGACTATTGTAGGCTAAGAAGGACAAAGAATAGATGGGGGGTTATGATTCCATAAGAGGGAGAGTGAAAACGGGGTTTAAAGGGGGAGATGACCCTCGTGACTTATAATTTAAGTCAATATACTTATTATTCATTTATATAGGCTCTTTAATTAAAAGTCCATTACCCTTAACCTGAGTTAATTATCTTAAGCCTAGGGATTAGATGGGAAAAAGGTGAACTTCCCATGAGTGCCATTTGTTCAGTTCTCCTCATCCTCACATACCTCTTGGCTAGTTCTCAACATGCATATAAATTATTAAGAACTAGCTCATTATGTGATCATTCTTCCATGATTTAGCCATCAATTGTTGTCAGCTTTGAGCCACCGTCACCCATACCATATCCTAGAGCCATCACCCATACTATAGTTTGGAGCCATACCGAATAATGGTTGAGTTCCTTGGAGTCTCAGCATGGAGAGTCCCTGGTCAGTGGAGCCTTGGAACAAAATTGGGGGAAATCAGCACAAGTGATTGTTAACATAGAGAAGGAAACCCGAGGGACTGTTAACTCAGAGAAGGAAACCCCATTCCTTGGGTTGTGCAAGCTTATGGAGGAGGAGTTCTGGTGGATTAGGATATCTATAGAGGGGAAGTTTGGAATTGTATTGTGGATTGATATCCCCAACTTGAGGGTGGTCTTTGTTATATAGAGAACCGGTATAATGGAGTGCCTACAACTGGGAGGAATGTCCTTGGTCAAAGCATAATATATGGTTGGGATACACCTATGCAAATATGAGGGAAATTGCCAAAAATTTACACTTATCCTTCATCAAACCTTGGAAAAACTTCAACTATTAGGGAATGTCAATCTCCTTAAACTCCCCCAACTCAAAAATCTGGTATGATGTCTTAAGAAAAATTAAAAATAAATTCCAACCATGGGGATCCTAGTGGCTCGACCCAACTGTGAGGATAGTACTCACAAAATTTGTTCTCTCTTCCTTTCCCATCTATAGATGATCTACCCTCCTTGCTTTATCATGTTCTCTCTTCTCTCTTCCTTTATCATTGGTGTAGCCCCTCTCTTACAATCAAAGCTAACTTGGATTCTCGAAAACGACAAAGAAATAAATATTTGGAAGCCCCTCTCCTACAATCAAAGCTAACTTGGATTCTCGACAATGACAAAGAAATAAATATCCGTTGCAAGCCTGTTTGTTAATACAAACATAACCTTTCGTGTTAAAAGATAATAATGCTCAAATCTCATTGGTACTTTTCTTTGTTTCTCCTTGATAATGTAGCAATTAATTAGGTGTAGGTATCCCACAAAGATTAGTTAAAATGAAAAAAAACCATTATAATATAATAAACCAACTTAATGTCAATTTGGTCTAGCCCAAGTGGTTGTGGAATGGAGTGTTATCCACCCACCCAAGTTTTATTTACCTAAATAACATGTTAAGCTTATAATGAGAATATTGTTGTAATGGCTTTAAGCCTTGTTGTTGGATGTTCTTGTGCCCCATTACGTAGAAAAAACATAGCATAAATCTATCTTGCTTTCGGATTTTATAAGTGCCTAGAGAGATCAAATCTCTTGAGGTGCAAACCATTTTTAAAGAGAAAAATTTGAGGAAAGGTATACACATGAGCTTTGTTATTGACTAGCATCGTGCCTTGTTACGTGGAAAAGAAAATAAACCAACCTAAATCTATCTTGATTTCATTTCTATAATTGCTTAGAGAGATCAAATCTCTTGAGGTGCAAACCATTTTTAGAGTGCAAAAATTGAGGAAAGGTTTGTGGTTGATAATGTTCTTAGTGCTTGATTATATGGAATTAAGATGGATCTATAGAGTTTCTTATAGTTCACATCCATAATGGGCTAGAGTTCCTTTGACCAAACTAAAAGTTATTCTACAATCAAATTCATTAGAGTCTCCACGAATGCCTCAAAGGTTTGCACCCAATCCTTGTTGTGACTGGCCTTGTGCCTTGTTACATGAAAA
>LPNX010540533.1:59198-84612 GCA_001517045.1 Pseudotsuga menziesii | reverse complement strand
AATGTGGGATAAAAAAAGGAAAGTAGTTACAACATTATTATTAAATTTATATAAGATAGGTTAAAATTAAATAATTACTAATATTATGAATGTTGGGTAAAAGAAATGAAAATAATCATTGTTTTGTTACAATTGTGAATAAAAAATACTGTGAGAAATTTTATTAGTCTTAAATGTCTAGATAGAAATATGTAATTAGTTATTATATTATTTCAATTCTTTTAATATCATATGAATGTGCGCTTTAATTTTGTAGGGAAATTTTGGAGGGAAAATTTTGAACGAAAATTTTGGAGGGAATTTTTGGAGGGATATTTTTGTTCTCATAGCTATAAGATTGTCGGTCAATAGTTGCACCATTCTACTTTTTGGTGAGGACTGTGGTAAAATTTCTTTGCAGTTGTGCGATACAAAGTTTTCTATAATTCTATCTTTTAGTCAAGAAGTCATGGACTCATCTGAAGAAAATTCCAATGTCAATGAAGAAATGTACAGTTCATCTAGCCAAGATACTGGCAGTGCAAGCAATGTAATCAAGCATGTTATTCGAGAACTTCCTAGTTATGAAGATTTTGAAGACACTAGTAAATAAGAGAAAGAATGTGATGATGATGAAGAGGTTCCTCCAAGTGGGGATCTTAAAGACAACAAACAATATGATGACAATTTTCCTCCCAGCGAGGATTTTCAGGGCACCAATGATGATTTACCTGAAAGGAGGATTTTCAAGGCACCAACGATGATTTTCCTTCAAGCAAAGATTTTCCTCCTAGCAACGATTTTTGTGGGATTGATGATGATATTCGTCCCAGTGAGGATTTTAATGGGACAGATGATGATTCTAGTGAGGAAGAAGACATCAATAATGGTGAAAATGATTTTCCTCAAAGCAAGGATTTCAATGGAAGAAATGATGAGTTTCCTCTAAGCGAGGATTTGAATGTCACAGATGACGAGTTTCCTCCAAGAGAGGATTTCAATGGAATGGATGATGAGTTTCCTCCAAGCGAGGATTTCAATGGCACCGATGATGAGTTTCCTCCAAGCGAGGATTTCAATGGAACAGATGATGAGTTTCCTCCAAGTGAGGATTTCAATGGAACCGATGATGAGTTACCTCCAAGAGACGATTTCAATGGCACCGATGATGACTTACCTCCAAGCGAGGATTTCAATGGTAATGATGGTGACTATCATCCAAGCGAGGATTTCAATGGCACTGATGATGATTTTCCTTCGAGTGAAGATTTCAATGGAACCGATGATGATTTCTCTCCGAGCGAGGATTTCAATGGCACCGATGATCATTCTAATGATGATGAAGCCACCAATGATGAAGACAGTGATTCTCCTTTCAGTGAAGAATTTAGTGGCACAAATAATGTTGATGGTCACATTGATCTGGTAGCAAGTGATCATGACAATAATTTTCATAATGAGTTTGGTGATGAAATTTTCAATGAGGGGGGTCATATGCATCACAATGAAAACAATCATCCTGCTGAGGATGTTGTTGCAGACATAATGGTCCAGGAGATCCAGTGACAGAATCCAATGCAGAGCAGGATTAAGTGTAGGACTAGACCTTTTTATGTCAATCCAAAGCATTCCAGTTATACAAGGTCTAGGAAATAATTGCTCACAAGTTCAAGTTCCATTACTCATTTGATTTTGAGTGAGTGTTGCCACAAAAGTTGTTTGAAAAGTTTAGGCTAAAATTATGTCTTAGAGAGAAGGAAGATGTATCTTTCAATGAACAAAAGCATGCAAAATTCATATTTAGTGGGGTGCATGATTTCTACCAGGACAGGCTATGATTATCGCGTTGGAAGAATTATGCTTTGTAGAAAGGCATTCAAATGGATTCACTCAATTGGTAATCTTCGATTATCAAGAATCCAAACAAGACTAGAAAAGGATCCTACATTTTACACTGACGATTATCAAGGATGAATCACTGGACCATCAACACACATTGCAATATCATGGATGCATGATTTCTTTTCCAAGCATGGAGAGAGTATGCAAAATAGAGAAACAATACACATTCCAGATAATTTCACAAGGCAGGAAATCTACAACTTATACAAGGATTATGTTCAAGGTGGTCAAGGAAATGACAACTTCATCAGATATGCATATTTCACAAGAGTATGGAAAAATAAGTTCAACAACGTCCACATTCCAAAGAGGTCAAGGATGGGGGTCTCCAGTACATGTGCTTCTCTTAAAGAAAGAAGGAATAGATCAGAAGGGATAGAAAGAGGTATGTTTACAAAACAAAACAAACAAATAGATAAATGTCAATTATTGAATCTAGTTAACAATATTTTTTGTTATGTTGTTTGTAGATTCCATAATCAATGCACTGCAAGAACATCACAATCAACAATCAAATGAACGGAAAAAATTGTACAAACATCGCAAGAAGTGTTATGATGCTCCACATAAGTATATGGGTTTGATAATTGATGGCATGGATCAGAAAAAAACACTCTTGCCACATTTTGTCCATGTGCCAAAGAATTTAAAGGAGGAGAATTTTACTCAGTTTCACTTGGTTGGGTGTATGGTTTTTAATGGTGAAATGATTTCAAGGGTTTACTTTACAGCTCCAAATATTCACAATGATGCAAATTTGACCATCAGCATAATTCACGATGTCATTACTCATTGGCCTGGTGATCTTCTAGAAGTTCTATATCTACAATTGGACAACACAAGCCGGGAAAACAAAAACCAGGTCGTGTTTGGTTATCTAAGCATGCTTGTGGAATTGGGAATTTTTAAGAAGGTAAAAGTTGGGTTCCTTCTTATTGGGAATACACATGATCATATTGATCAAATGTTCATCCATTTTGCAAGGACATTGAGGAGGAAGAAATTCGGGAGCCTACCATCGTTGATTGAAATTATAGGGAAAGCATACCATCCAGAGCCTACTATATAGAAATTGGAAGAAACTGTTGACATGCGAAGATTTTTGTTTGGATCGCATGGTGAGGAAAGGTGCATTGAAAAAATTAATGACATTATCTTTCAGCATCAAATTCGTATAAAAAATATTGATGGAAAAACACTATTGTGGGGCAAGAAGTACTCAACTAGCACAGAATGGGGGCCTTCATCAGGTTTGGCATTTTTGAAATTCATCCCAAGTCGTCAAATGTATGCTTCAAATTTATTGTTATTGCAATCATCTACAGAGATTGATAATGCAAGGCGACAAAGTAGAGATGTTGATTCTTCTCAATGCTTGGAAGAAATCAAAAAGTCTATTGAAGATACATATGAGTACTTTGATGTTGCTGATTCCGTTTGGTGGGAGTCTTTTTTCATAGAGTAGAGTGACATAATTTCAAACTCTACAAATGGAGATATATTTTTGAAGACTCCATTTGCTTGGCCACAAAGTTTATCAAATGAAAACGAGGTAACAAATGTTGAACCTCGAGCTATTGAGTTTTCTCAAGTAGAGGAAAGAGAAATGTATAATGGCTCTAGAAGATCATCCGCAAAGAGTCGAGAGATGGAAGACCTTTACAGGGGCTCAGTACAAGATATCAAGGAGGGTTGCATGATTGTAGTTTTGGCTACAGATGATCCATGTCAATATCCATTCTGGATTGCAAAAGCTATGAAGGTCAATAAAGAAATGAAGAAGTAGTATCAATAGAAGTACATTGGTATGCAACAGATACACACCCATTTGATGGTGTGTACAAGGCAGAGATGGTGGTTGAGAAAAAGGTTTACAGAAAGAGAAACATAAAGGGTCAAAAAATAAATCACTGCCACATTGACATCTTGAAATTAGAGGAAGTTGATATACTTGTTTATGATTTCAAGTTGACAAATAAAGACATTCTCCGCTCCAAGACTATAGAGATTATCAAGAGGTTGCTGCCACAGCCAGAAGTTGCACGATGGGAGTCTGTTAAACCAAGCCGTATATCCCGAAGCAATATGACATCTGAAATGATGGGCATAGATGTAGACTCATATGGTGCGCCCATTGATAATAGAGAAGAGTATGGGTCATCTACATCTTCATCAAGTCCTTCATCTGTAGAAAATGTAGATTCTGATGGGGTGTCAGAATCCATGGATGAATTTGAAGAAGCAGTGTAGATGCTTTTCATTAGTATGATTTTTTTAATTGAAACTCTACAGGAGTTTTTGATGATGGGGTGTCATAATCCATGGATGAATTTGAAGAGGCAGTTAGATGCTTTTTACTAGTATGATTTTTGTAATTGAAACTCTAGAGGAGTTTTTGAATATTTATATGAACCATTTGTTCTTGTATGGTATAATATATTATCTCATTATTAATCACATCATAATTTCTTTGTTTCTATATGGTTATAATAGTGAAATTATTAGAGAAATTTGTTTTTTCTTTAATATGCAATTTTCCAGAAAGTTTAATTTATCTCTTCAAGAATTTTTCTTTTTTTCCAATTTAAGGTTGATTTTAAAGTTTTGTTAAACAACAATATGGGATGTTTAGTCCATGGCTCTATTTTTTACCCTAAAAAAAAACCGTGTATACTGGTATCAACACTTTTCTATTTGGGGGGTGTTTTTGGTGTTTTTTTTGCAAAAATCATCGTTTTTATGGGTAGAGTTCTCGTTCATAGTATATAGTTCTCGTTTCATAGTATAAGTGGTTTAAGAACTTATTTTATGGTTTTATGGTGTGATTAATGAATCATGGAATAAAAACATTGAAGATAGTAAGCAGATATCAGTAACTCACCTGGGCACCTTCATGCTTGAGCACAAAGTTGCGCTCATCAGAAACCAAGAGTGACTCTAGGTTTTGTGCTTCTTGTCTGGCTTTCTCTTAAGCTCGGATTCCATATTCTTGTATAAGGCCCACTGCATCAGTTTGTAATGTAGTGAACTTATTTTCAGTGTGATCTACAAATGGTAAAGCTAGCCATGGCATGCTGGAGTGAAATTTCTACAGGGACCACACTATTGGGCTGAGAAATATAGACCCGCTGTCTTCCCCAGAAGCTCCGCTACTGGAACCTATTGGAAAAACACAAATTGGCAATGAGACCATCATAGAATAAAATTTCTGCTCCTATTATTGCTAAACCCTTACAAAATCCAATAATTGCAGGAAACTAAATCACCCAATTCAATACATGCTTTCTTTCTTACATTCTCATATAAAGAAAAGATATCCAGATTTCGAGGTAGAGTAAAACACAAGCATAAATGGCAAGAACTCAACTTTATTCCTCCATTGGTAAGGACAAAATCTCATTCATTGGACAGCAGAAGAGACTCTACAGTCTGTGCAGCCCTTACGGCCTCCTCTTTGGCCCTCAACTCATCAATTCTCTTTGCAGTGAATGGATATCCCTCAGCACCATATTCTTCAATGATCTCCCACTTGCATAAGCCCAGTTGAATTCAATAACCTGACCAAATCTGCATATCTACATAAGATTGATCAGCAATTTTTACTTATAGATCAGTCAGGAAACTAGTGTACAACTATAAAATGAAAAGAAGCTTTTGAAGCGAAACGGTGGCTTACATTTGTCTTCCATTAAGAGTTAAAATGGAGATTGAAGATGATCTATGATTATAGTAGTCTACAAATCCATAGGATGACTATAAAGAAGGAAAATCAAATGGTTAGCTTAAATACAAAAAAAAGACTTGAAAATTAAGAGAGCACTAAAAAATAGTCTATAGTATTAAAATCACTTTCAAAAAGAAATATAGCATGTAGTTCCATATCTATAGTATTAAAATCACTTTCGGAAAGGAATATAGCATGTAGTTCCAGCTCTAAAGTAGCATAATCCTCATAAGGTAAACAAACTCTTCAACCAACCATAGCAAAGATACAGAGAGATACATAATTTGAAAAAGATGTTAATTATTTGTAGTAAATTGTATCCATCCTAACCCTGGATATTGACCGCCAAAATAGATCTAAGAAATACAGATCTCTTCCCCTTGAAAGATTATGGTTTAAGATTTAAAGGTTTAAGATGAATAGATGCTAGTTCCTTTTTTAATTGGCTTTCAATATTATTGTAGTCAAAGGACAAATTATTGAGAAGAAGAATGGGTGACGAGGGAATAATTATAATAAATAAGAACTAGTGACCAAAGAATAATTATAATAAAGAATATTTATCTTTTCTTTCTTGATAAGCCCGCAGTCCTCCATAGGGACAATGCCAGCAAAAACCTCTGGGAGAAGGCTTTTTGTAACATCTAAACTTATGTTTCCCACATATCTGCATCAGCAGCAACACTTTGGTAAGCTAGATGAACAACAAACAATAAGAAATGAGAACCATCTGTTTTATAAAGACTAACAGTTTTTAAAATATGGGACTTGATATAAGACAAAAGAAAACATCAAAAAAGTAAAGAAGATTTTTATTTAAATGGGACCAACTGCATCATCATCCAACACTCTGATAGTACGACACAGGATCTAAAAACATCCATGGGAGAATTATAAGAGCTGAGAGCACTAGGCTGGACAATCCCCACAGGATGCAGAGTGTCTTCCATTAGAAACTCCCATACCATCCAAGGCCGACAAGCCTGCATAAGTTGAAAAGCGCTAAATACAACCATCTAAAAATAATAACGATTGAACAATTTGTAGAATCAAGCCATAATTTTATTTTCCTAGATATTCTATATTTCTCAGGAAAAGATATGAATTTCAACCAAACCATGAAAAAATTATTTATTAGATAACAAATGTGCTGAACATAAAATATGATTTGTCTGTTTTATCGTTGAAAGAGAAGTTTTAAGACTAAATCCATGATAATAGTCTACCTACAATAGTGTATAAATTTTACCGTGTTTTCCATCAGATATGTCCTTGTAATATTATATAGATGTGCCAAAAAAAGTTCAGAAACATCCAATGTTCAAACATACATAAAATAAAAATAATAAACTAGAATTAAACACATAAAACATGCAAGTTGACTCAATTTCCACAGCAGTAACTCATTGGAGAATGTTTATAATGCACACAAACAGTAAAATTAACTTGTAGAAGGTGGCTAAATATCAAATAAGAATAACATGCAGTACAAAATAATCTAGTTTGTTTAAAATTTCATGTATTTGCTAATAGATTTAAAATTTTCTCTCAATAAAATTCATTGTAATACATATTATTGTTTGATTACATAAGCATAGTGTCCTCGATGTTTATCAGTACCAAAGTCACAATTCAAAGCCAAGAACGGAAAAATTATCTTCTCTGGTGCTACCATATCAAAGACATAGACCTCGCCTTGATACAAGAGTGTTAGTTGATTTGTTCCCTGACTGGGTATAGGGGAAACCAACTGAGGTTCTCTGAGATTGTCACCATCTGATTGAACATTTGCCTCCTCAATGCAATTATTGTCCCCATCTCCCTCATCCTGTTCTTCTCCAGCACCATTGTCATTGCTATGATGCAATGGATTCCCATGCTCATCATTGTGCATGTAATGTATTTGCATATGCCCACTATTTACTCCTTGAAATTGGGCTCCTTGGTGCCTGTGAGGATCTCCCTCATTTTGACCCTGCATCATTATCCCATGCATAGAGACATGGTGGGTAGCTACATGAGCATGTGCATCAACAGCATGGATCGGCACCTGCTGATCAAGATAGAAACTATGATGCTGGTGGTGGTTGTGAATAACTCGAGACTCTGGATCAAGATTGTCTGTGTTCGACATGTTTCTCGCATAGCTATGTGAACAATTATTAAAAGAATCACCATCAATATCATTGAAACAAACTGGAACTAAATTAATTTCATCCAATAAAACAATAAAACCTTGGAGAAGCTGGTTGTCTGCAGCATTTCCACCTTGAAGTCTAGCTAAACTTCCAACTATTGGGCCATTGTTGTAGGTTGCAGGTTCTGTTTGCTGATAGTTGTCTCTTGGATCTGCAAAGTTATCATTGTAATCAACCTAGAAGAACGTGGTTTTAGCCAACAGACTGAATAGGAATTAAGTATTTTTAGATGTTGGACTCATAAATGTATGTTCATGATAAGGATGTGTTTATCCCATCATGGGATTTACAATTATTATACCTGCGACTTAGGTAATGTGAACAGTTGAGATGGATCTTCTTCTCCACTGGGGCATTGCAGTTGCTTGCCAGCAGAAGACAAATAATCAGAGTAGACTGCCGTGCATCTTGTAAATGCAAGCATATCTAACTTCCAACTATTGGGCCATTGTTGTAGGTTGCAGGTTCTGTTTGCTGATAGTTGTCTCTTGGATCTACAAAGTTATCATTGTAATCAACCTAGAAGAACGTGGTTTTAGCCAACAGACTGAATAGGAATTAAGTATTTTTAGATGTTGGACTCATAAATGTATGTTCATGATAAGGATGTGTTTATCCCATCATGGGATTTACAATTATTATACCTGCGACTTAGGTAATGTGAACAGTTGAGATGGATCTTCTTCTCCACTGGGGCATTGCAGTTGCTTGCCAGCAGAAGACAAATAATCAGAGTAGACTGCCGTGCATCTTGTAAATGCAAGCATATCTTGTTCATATCTAAACATAGCAATAAAAGCATGGATAAAATTCATCAATCCCTGGTTCTAGAGCAATAACCAAAGTACTTGATATTCACATTCTTTGACACCTCCAATTTTAAACATGAGATACCTCATACCTGAGATGGAGGGCAATGAAGGGTTCCCTTCTCTGAATTCTGGTGACAAGAGTTCATGCAAGTTTCTCAATGGGGTCAACAAAGTTTAGAGCTTGATAATTGGCACGACAACGGATCTTCTGAATTGAATTAGGAAGGTCTTCATGTGGGACAATACTAAAAAAAAAAACGTTAAAACTCAATTGATTGAAGATTCACCAACAAGATATGACAATTTTAAAATCATGATATTTAATAGGGATTCAAGTTAGAAAAACAACTTTTAATAGAGGTTCAACATTTCAACAATCCTAGCACTTACCAAGTTGTCCAAGGATGCACTATTAATGATAATTTTGCACTCAATATCTTGGCAATTGCACCCAATCCTACTAAACACAATGTTTATTCTCCATTTTACTCTATGATTATTCTTTATTTATAATTACCAACATCTTCTGCAAAGTTTTCTGCTATCTCATCTTTTATTTTAAGAGGAGCAGTCTCCTCTCAACAATCAAAACAACCCAAGCATGATATTAAATAAGGATTCAAATTAAGAAAACAACCCAGGTTTAGCTTTTCAACAATATTAGCACTTACAAAATTATCCAAGGATGCACTCGTAGTGATAATGACGCACACAGTAACTTGGCAATTGCATCAAGTCCCAAATGCAATCTTCATTATCCGATTTACTTTGTGATAATTCTTTATTTATAGTTACCAACACCTTCTACCAAGTTTTCTCCCATTTCATCTTGGATTTTAAAAGCATCAATATCCTCTACACAATCAAATGTATGGCTTCCTCCAATGGTTTCACAAACATCCATGGGATTTATGCACTTTCACATAGCAAATATACCAAATTAGCAGCCTTCTAGAGTTTCTTCTTGGTCCTCTCTATGTCCAAGAAATCCATCTTATTCAGGAATTTTTCTCTTGAGTCCCACCTACTCTCTTAGTAAGTCTTCACCATGGGTAGACAAAAACAATTATTGTTTGTTGTTGGTTAATGTAGGAGTCCATAGTATTTACATAACTAATATCCTTGGAATATCAATGGCACAAATGATAGATTTTCCACAAGAAATTGCCAACCTTTTTTAGGTTCAATGAGAAAATTATTAGTGATTTTCCCTCATAACCATTACAAAGTGTGGGGTTTTGTACATTAGTGCAAACTCAAAGTACATTGATTCAGTAGCAGCAAAAAATAACTATTCCAATTTTTTGGTTTAAAACTCAGTATGATGATGTATATATACTTCTAAGGATATAGCACAGACCAATAAACTCTTCATCTAATTCACCCCTTTTAACTGAAACTTGATATCCGCCCAAACATTTTGATTTTCAACATGAAGGTTAATGAAGATATGTTCCTTCATTTTAGCAAGCAATTCATCTAGCGCATTTAAGGTTATATGTCATTCTACATACCATTTTTTACCTTATCAGTTTTTACCCTTTTTGGGTTTACTTAATTTTCTATTTTTTCTAAACAAATCTACTAAATATTCAATATACCATGAATGAAAGATGAATGGACAGTAGTTTCTTGATTCCTTAGTCATCTTTAGTATTTACCAATATAGTTGTCCATGCAGTTTCCTCTTGGCCGGTTCTGCATGCCAATATGTCTGTTTCAGTCATCGGAGCTCCAAAAACCAAAGGTAGAAATTTAGGTATCAAGCCCAAACATTGTTAACTCATCTTATATTGGCACAGCCAAAAGGTATTGGTGGCTTTGAGACAAGGAATCTTCAAGATAAAATGGCTTGGCCAATCATGACCAGGTTCTCAATATTTAGTGACAAGGCTGTGAGAAGTATAACTGAGACAATATCACAGCACACTTTGACTTCACGTACTGACGAACCCACAGCGACAATGTGGGGCTTCGAACAAAAGTAAAAGAGCGAGAAATGACAAGGGAAAATTCTACATATATTATGAATGCTTCAATAAATAAAGGAACAAATAAAAAGGGAAAAACCAAATATACTTATGGCAGAGCAATGCCAGGGCCACCTCATTCCAGTTCATGTTCTCGAAAAAGTTCAACCAATCAACCAAGCATTGTATGCAGACACAGAGTAAATTCTAACAACTTGCTTGATGTAAAGCTATTTATAAATTATAATGATAAAAATATGTAGTTCAAGACCTAATTTTCATATAAACCAGACAATATGCCTTGATCCTGGTATATTGCTTATCAAAGCACAATCAAACTTATATATTTATTGGTTACTTTACGTGGCTTGCTATAGCTACCAATCAATAAACTAGACTCCATTCACACTGCAATTTATATTTCATTCTTGATAACAAACTGATCTATATAGATTAGATATATAACCAGCTCTTAAAAATTAAAATTAACATAAAATAAGAAGCTTTACTTTCTTTGCCTTGTAACCGAGACGTCGAGCTTTGTCGGGCCTGCTGGGCCTGGTTGCCCTCACTATACCAGGAAGCTGGCGAAATTCCCAGCACCTCACTCGCTACAAAAATCACATTACATCTGACTGCTTCTTCTTCCATAGCTCCTCAATGTACTTATAATCCCATGTACCTCAATCCACCAACATATATTTAAAAACCTTCCAGATCCAATTATAACAAAGCCAAAACCCCAAAAACAGTCCGAACAATGGCATTTTTAATATAGAAACTGAAAACCAATGGAAAGAGGAAAAAAACCACTGGATTGTTTACTAAACATATGGTATTTTTTTATTTACAGGATGGATGATGAAGTGAACAGTGCTTAAAAACCAAGATTCAAAAAGGATCTTGGCCAAGAAATCCATATGTGAAGAAGGATACACTCATCAAAAGGGTGGAAAGAGAGAGATTAAATGGCATATATTCCACGCTGCTTGTTTCAATTACCAGCTTCTGCAAATCAAAGGAAAAGTCTATGCTTTGTTACACCATGTTCTAGGAATCATCAATTCATCTCGTTAAGCCCATGCCTCAATACTCATCAGAGAAAAGTGAATGGTCGGCCTGCAATAGTATTAGTGTTACAAATAGCAGTATCATCAAACCCTCTTTTATGTTTAGCTGTTTCACTAATTCTGTAGCTTGCAAGCTGTCATGGGAACCAGAAGTTTTATGCCAAACTCTTGTTAATCGTTGGCTTTTCAATGCAGGTGGAAGGAATGGTTCACAACTAATAATGCCAAAGAAAAAAGATGGCGTGAAGGAAACGAGGCGGAAGCAAAGCTGAGAAAAAAATCGAATGGGAGACGCATTGGTATCTTCAATCAAATAAGACCTAACCTAAAAACAAGAACATGCACTATTTTCATGTGTCATAGAACCTGTAATGAAACCAATGAGAAGCTGCTAATGCAAAGATATCACCTTAGTTTACCAAAAACTACTAAAGAATAAGAGAGTAAAATGAATAACTACATACAGATTAACAAGTACGTGTTTAAATTTCACAAGCAACATGATTTTAGTGGAATTTGAGGCCCATCAAAAATCATAAAATATAGGGTATGTTGCTAATGCTCCAAACGAGAATTTCTAAGAATAAAAACTCCTACAGTAAAACATCGAAATTTAATATTACGTTCCCCATTAGAACAATCTAGGAGAACATATACATGGGTCAAAATCATCATAGAAATAACTAATAAATAATTCCACTCTTCTTTCTGTTCTTTCTGTCAGTCCCACACATGTTATTAGACATCAACCATCCAATCTAAAACCATGTTGTTATTTAGGTCGATTCAACATTTGAGGAGCATATTCCCATTGAGTGAAGTTGATCCTCCATCAATATGGATGACGAGGCATTGATTGATTAAAGAAACAGTTCTCTCACAGCATGGAAATAATCAACCAAGAGAAAATTAAGTATAAATATATGCTTTTCAAGGCTGATTACAAATACATACCTGGACAGTCCTTGCTGCTTGCAATACAGTTGTAGTAGCCTTGGTGACAATATGTTGCTTGCTTGACTCTGCATTTTCAGGTTCTTGTCCTCCCATTGACAAATGTTGTGTAGCTGAATATTGGCGGTAACAAGTTCATTCAACCTAGAATTAGGGATTCCCACAACCACAACAACTAGAATCCCTGGATGGTTCAATAAAACCTTCTCTACATAGAGAAATACAACGTTATATTAAGGACCACATATGAAATAGGTAAACATTATCTTAGTTTTCTTAGAAAAATGACTGTAACAATCTTGGCTCATATTTTCATACTTGAAAGTTGAAACTTCAGGAAAAAGTTGGCCTGAAAAAGCCTTCACCTTATTTTGGAGTTCATTATAATTTATAAGGTCAGCCAACATGCTATTATATATATATGTGAAAAATCTAATAGTTATATTACAGAAAATGAGGTAATTGTCATCCATTCAAATAGTACATGCTAAGCTATCATATTGGGGATATTTACCTCAGAAGGATAAAAAATTTATGCACCACCAATGGATTCCTTCTCCCCACCATGATATGATAACCTATTAGAGTAGCACACAACACAAGAACAATGAACTATAATATAAATATAGTATTCAGTAAATAAAGTAATCTTTTTTGTTTATTATTGTATAAAATGTTCAAATAGCATGGAAAGAAAAGTAGATAGGACAGTACCTTTTAGTTTGGAGTTGGATGCTTTGCATGCCACAAAGGAAGTTTGCAGTGGCGGGAACCGAAGAGGACAAGTACAGAAGAAGTAGCTGGACTAGTAAATTAAAAAACTGACTAACAAATTATTACAATAGTTATTTATTTACATACCATTAACTCTTTTATGGAGAGTATTTTGAAATGATTCGAGTATCGCAAATATTTGAAATCAACTGAATGTACAATAGTATACTTGTAGTAGAAGTTTAAAAAAAATTTACTTTCAAACCAAGTATAGGGGCGTGCTAGGGGAAAAAATAGACATAGGTATGAAGTCAATAAGTACAAGCTAAATAAACAGACAAGATAAATGTACAACAGAACTTAAGAATTTAGTGTATATTGTGAATTGTTTCTATGTACATACAGTACAGTGTGAACTATTTCTCTGATCATAAGAGAGTATTTGAAACAAAATGAGGATTGTGAATATTTACAACCAATTTAATGTCCAAACAGTCTAAATTGAGTAGAAGTAACAAGTGGACAACATATTTACTTTGAAACCAAGTATAGGGAGTCCATGGGAAAAAGAATATACATATGTGTAATGACAAGAAGTAGAAGGTAAATATATACATGGATTAAATGTATAGTAGAAGTTAAGAACTAAGTATAATGTGAACTATTTCTATTTACATAGAGTTTGTTGCATTGTATTTGTAAAAAAAGTGTTTGTTTGATAGAGTACAAAGTTTAGAGAGGTGCATTACATGAAAGTAGAAGGTAAATATAATAAATGTACATGTATTGTGGTAGTAGTGGAAGTATGTAATATGTACAATGTTTGTGCATTCCATGTGTGGAAAAGGGTAATACATCTATTCAAGAAAAGCATAGGTTATGGACAAGGTAGTATGTACAAGTGAAGGGTAGTAATGGCAGTTGAAAAATGTGTGGGAATCAAAGAAAAAGGCTTGCTAGGTTGTAAGGAGAGAGAAAAGGGAATTGCAAGAAAGGAGGAGGCTCTAGTCATAAATGCAAGAGGGACTATGGCAATGACAACGCCAGGTAATGTTTATGTATTGAGCAAGAGAAGGGTGGTGGGATACTAAGTCTTTGCAGATCTTGTGCCTGGTGTCCCTTTCATGCATATGGATCATGCGTTGAAGGAAGGCTCTTATTTATGAGAGAAGCTTAATAGTAGGGTGAATCGGATTTAGTGGGATGTTTGAAGTCGATTGGAACCGTGCTTCAATTTGTT
The DNA here is from genome assembly GCA_001517045.1 of Pseudotsuga menziesii. NCBI lineage: Eukaryota > Viridiplantae > Streptophyta > Pinopsida > Pinales > Pinaceae > Pseudotsuga > Pseudotsuga menziesii. Next base: position 70,049 of record LPNX010540533.1, on the reverse strand, counting down.
GCAGCGATGCTTCTTGTTCCTTTATTTGCTTGTAGAAGTCAGCAAGGGTGTTCAGGTATTGCATGTCCATGTTTGTGTAGAAATTCAGGCCTGCAGTATATTAATTTCACCCACAACATTAACAATTGATCATGCAAAATTATCAACAATGGAGACTGAATATGGAGCTGTAACACAAAATTATATTAACTGAGTGTACAATAGCCAACCCTGTAATAACATAGGCTGCTGAATATATAGAATACATGAGCAAATTGAATGCATAAGGAATCATCCAAATCTAGCATAAAGCAGGCTTACCCAAAATAGGCAAATCCCCCATAGGTGTAAAACGCTGATCCCAAATCTATCAAGGACCCCACGAATTAGCAAGGGCGCATGGGTAAGCTAAAGAGTGGTCAAATGGCAGCTCATACATGCTTTTGCATGGAGGAAAGAGTGGAGGAGGAAGAGGCAACAAAGATTATTCACCTCACCTAGTCTTGCTTTCCTATGTGCCTTAAAACACTGAAAAAGCAGGCAATAAAGAAGAAAAAGCAGAAGGGCGCCTAGGAGGCCAAGAATAAAGAAGATTTGATTCCCAAGGCTTTCCCAAGCACTCCATGAGTCAATAATGGAAAGTTTGACCTCTATGGATAGGCAATTAGCAACTTGCACATGGTGGGACTCATGGACTAGGCAAATAAGACAAAATAAATAAAATAATGTCTAAGTGGGTAAATGCTATGGGTTGATTATTCTAACAGTTTGTTGATGAAGAGCTAGGAAGAGAGAAAAAAGAGCGATTAAAATCCTACCATGTTCAAATAATATAGAGTAAAGCAAGGCACATCTATTTTTGTAATTGAATTGCTATACAAACATTTTTTTTCATAGTAGCAAATAAGAAAAGTAAGAAGATATTCACATCATAGCTGATAGGAAAAAAATGTTGAAAACTTCTGTAATGGACATTTTGTTGTTCTTTTTTTTGTTTGTTCTATTGTAGAGAGAAAATAATGTTATAAGTCTAATGTTATGGTAGATTCAAGTAGATGAAACAAAACGAAGTCAAGATGTTGGAAGCAAATGAACAGAAATATATGCATGAGTGCAAGAGTGTTTTTTTGGGGGGTGGATGGTGGGAGGGAAGAAGGTGAGGTTGTTTTGTTTTGGTATTTACCAAGTGAAAAGTGATAGTATTTGGTTTTTATGGTGTTGTTTGTTTATTATTTTCTATGTAACCGAGAAGAGGTGTGGGAAGCAATGCATGGGTGTAAGTATATGTGAGCAACTATGTTAAGCAATGTGTACAAGTAGAAGGGAAATATAATAAATGTACATGTACTATGGCAGTAGTGGAACCATGTAATATGTACAATCTTTGTGCGTTGCATGTGTGGACAAGGTGGTATGTACAACTGAAGGGTGGTAATGGCAACTGAAGAATGTGTGGGAATCAAAAAAGAAGGGTTGCTAGGTTGTAAGGAAAGGGAAAATGGAATTTCAAGCAAGGAGGAGGCTCTAGTCATAAATGCAAGAGGGAGTATAGAAACGAAAACACCATGTAACGTTTATGTATTGAGCAAGACAAGGGTGGCGAGATACTAAGTCTTTGCGGACCATGCGTTGAATGAAGGTTGTTATTTGTGAGAGAAGCATAATAGTAGGGTGAATCGGATTCAGTGCGATGTCTGAATTCGATTGGAAGCGTGGCTCAATTTGTTACAACGATGGTTTTTGTTCCTTGATTTGCTTGCAAAAGTCAGTAAGGGTGTTCAGGTATTGCATGTCCATGTCTCTTGTTGAAGAGCTAGGAAGTGAGAAAAGAGAGTGATGAAAAGCTCAACATGTTTAAATAATATAGAGTAAAGGAAGGCACATGTTTTCTTGTAAATGAATTGGTAGACTAACAATTTTTTTTCATAGTACCGAATAAGAAAATCAAGAAGATATTCACATCATAGATGAAAGGAAAAAAAATTGAAAACTTGTGTAATGGACATTTCGTTGTTCTTTTTTGTTTGTTTGTTCTATTGTAGAGAGAAAAGACTATTGTAAGTGGAATGTTATGGTACTGAGAGGTGTAGGCATAGGTCAGCAACTATCTTAAGCAATGTCTGGTGCAATTGATCTGGAGGCAATAAAAGTTTCTTCTTGTTTTCTTCGTTGGACAGAAGGGCTATCCTTCATACGTGAATAGCGAGCAAAAGAAAAAGATGGAATTATGCGTAGGTCAGTGAGTTGTCTAACTCTTGAAACTGCAATAAATGTTAGCCCTTATCGATCAATGTTTCCTATGTTGATTGTTGCCTTATGTAAGGTCATTCCTTGTGATTTGTGGATTGTTAAACCCCAGGCCATACGAAGGGGAAGTTGTCTATGAGAACCTCTTGTTAAAGGGAGGATTGGGATGTAGGTAGGGTTAGAATCATCCCATGGCGGGCCTTTGTAGTTGACAAAGTCAACAACAACGAAGAAAGGAAGCATAGGTGGAGTAGTGGCGGTGTTGTACAAGATTGAAACAACTTTACCAAGAGCACCATTAACAAGACCTACCTCAACCCAAAGGTTTGTTGTAAGCATAAATTGTTGACCAACGGTAAGGAGTACGACCATATCTAATTGTTCATCTTCTGGTGCAAGCAGTAGTGTTTGTTTCCTAACTTCTGCAGAACATAATGCAATCGAGACATTTAGTTGTTTAAGCATTTGTTTGTTGTGTAAGGCAACAGAATTGTTAGTTGAGAACAAATGGGTGGATTGATCAAATACATGGTTCTTGGTTTGAGAGAGGGAGGAGGATGTCCTTGACGTAAGAAGGGTCCAATAGACAATAGTTGGTGTTGCATTCTTAAGATTGAGGAGAAGTTGGCGAAACTGAATCTGAGAAGGGTCATCTCCTTGTTGATGGAAAATCGTTGAGAGGGTTATGAATGTGTCAAAGGTACGCCAAAGTGTGTTTCCACGTGATGCTCCTACATACATGGGGATATCTTTAATAGGTGGAAGTTGACTAAGGTCACCTACGAGGATGATAGAGCGGCCTCCAAAAGGGGAAGTTTTATGGGAAGGGAATGCTTCCTGAAGGTGAGAGTCAATGTTGGATAAGAGATTTGGCCCAATGAAACTCATCTCATCAATTAGCACATAACGTATATGGAGGATTCATTCTTGAAGGTTTGCAAGGGCTTGGCCCTCAAGAGGAAGCATAGTATTTATTGGTATCTGAAGGGTAGAATGTATTGTAAGGGTATTTATGTTAAATGCCACGACGCCAGTTGGAGCAAGCAGGAGAAGAGGGGATGAGTTATTTGGAGATGATGAAGAGAAGGCAGCTTGCAAGCATCCAATTAAGTAATATTTTCCTATGCATGTTGTTCCTTGGATGATCATATGTAATGGTTTTGTGGTAGTGTGTTGTGTGGAGTGGGACATAATAATTTCAAAGGCTTTGCGTTGTGTTGGAGAAAATCAATTAGGAGAAGCAGGAGTTGAAAAAGGTTGTAGTTTTACTTGGTTTGATGAGCGGTTCAAGTCAAGAAATGAGATGGCTGAGTTTTGCAATGTGGAAATTGAACCCAGTGATAGAACAATTTTACTCACAACAATTATCAATTGTACATGCAAAATCACTCACAAAAGAGACTGAATATGGAGCTAAACACTAAACTATATTAACTTAGTGTACAATAGTCAACCTTGTAACATGATAGGTTGCTGCATTAAATAATTACATAAGGTATTCGAATGCATGAGGAGGCAATTCGAATCTAGTCAAAAGCAGGCTTAATAAAATTAAGCAATTCCCGCATAGGTGCATAAAGTAGTTTCCAAATCAACTAAGGAGATCACGAATTGGAAAAAGCACTTAGGAAAGCTAAAATGTGATTGAAGGACAACTCATACATGCTTTTCATAGGAGAAAAGAGTGGAGGATGTGGAGGAAAAAAAACTAGTTAACCTCACCTAGTCAAACTTTCCCAATTGCCTTAAAGCACTGAAAAAGCAGGTAATAAAGCAGAAAAAGCAGAAGGGAACCTAGGAGGCTAGGAATAAAGTAGAATTGATTCCTTGAGGTTTCCCAAGTGCTACATGAGTCAAAATAGGCAAGTTTGACCACTATGGATAGCCAAATGACAACTTGCATAAGGTGGAATCATGAAACTAGGCAAATAAGACAAAAATGATTAATTTAATGTCTAAGGTAGCTAACTATGGGTTGATTATTCTAACACCCCCCCTTAAGCCTGACTTATGAGTAATATATCATAAAATTATAGGGCCTAGCAACAAGGCTTAGTCACCCTTTACATACTGCATGTCCATTTAAACAAGGAAAGAGGCAAAAACCACATGGGAAAATCCTCCCTTAAACATGGACTGTAAAACAAAATTTGGAAATATTGTCTTCACTCATGCTTCACAGCATGATCAGCAATCCCCAACAGTGATTTGAGATTATTGAAGGTCTTCTCACAAAATTCTTTGGTGAAGATATTAGCTACTTGTTCTGAAGATGAATAGAAGAGTAGGTGAATGGTGCCATCATGCACAAGTTCTCTGATGTAGTGCATATGGATCTCGATGTGTTTGGTTCTCTGCTTCTGAACTAGATCATTGCAGATTTGAATGGTACTCTGTTATCATAATAGATGGTAGTTGAGTACTCTGATTCGAAGACACACTCTCCAAGTAACCCCTGCAACCATAAACATTGAGTTGCTGCATTTACAACTCCTTTGTACTCTGCTTCTATAGATGAGAGTGCAATGGCACTCAGTTTTTTGCTTGACCAGCTGATTGGCCCTTCTGCAAGCATGAACACATATCCTAATGTGGAATTTCTATCTGTGCTATCACCTTCCCAATCACTGTCAGTAAACCCAATCAAATCAAGATCAGATTTTGCTTTATAGAAGATCCCATGTGTCCTTGTTCCCTGAACAAAGTTAAGGATCCTTTTGGCTGCTTTCCAATGGATCTCATGAGGCTGATCCATGTATCTAGAATCCACACTTACTGCATAAGAAATATCATGTCTAGTATGTGTAAGATACAATAAACATCCAATCAATTTCCTATACAGTGTATTGTTTACCATAGGTGAAGAATCAGCTTCTTCCACCTTCACTCCTGAAAGGAAAGGAGTCTTGCTTGGTTTGCAGTCCTTCATTCTGAATTTGTTTAGAAAATCCAAGGCATACTTGGACTGGTGCACCTTGATTCCAGCTTTGTTTTGAGCAATCTCAACCCCAAGAATTGGCTTAAGAGCCCCAAATCTGTCATGGAGAAGGCTTGGTTCATTGCATTCTTCAAGGAAGCAATATCATCTTTTGAGCTTCCTGTAATGAGAAGGTCATCAAAATATAACACAATTATCATTAATGAACCATTAATTAACTTCAATTAGACATTTGGATCTGATTTGCACCGAAAAAAATTCAGTGATAGCAAGAAGCTATCTATCTTGGCATACCAAGCCCTGGGGGCTTGCTTTAGCCCATACAATGACTTTCTCAACCTGCACACAAGATATGGGTTAGTAGAAAATCCTTGAGGCTGCTGCATGTATACCTATTTAGTGAGATCTCCATTCAGGAAGGCACATTTTACATCCATGTGATGTACCTCCCATTGCTTTGAAGCTGCAATGGTTAAGGCTAGCCTGATGGAGTCCATCTTTGTCACTGGTGCAAAGGTCTCATTGTAATCTATGCCATGAACCTGTGAGTAGCCCTTGGCTACCAATATATCCTTGTACTTCAGAGTTGAACCATCAGCAGCAAATTTGATCTTGTACACCCACTTACACTGAAATAGCTTCCTCCCTGGGGGAAGATCCACTAGCTCCCAAGTGTTGCTCTTCTGGAGTGAGCTGAACTCTTCCTTCATGGTTTCTTGACATCTTGGATATCCTACTACATCTCCATATGTTTTATGATCTGATTCCACCATCAAATAGTATTTCTCAGCAAACATAGGATCCTTCATCGACAGACCACTCTCAAATTGAGATCTAGTCCTCCGAGGGTCATTGGGATTCCCAACTAGCTCTCCTGCTGCATGAAGTGTCTTGGATGCCCATTTTTGCCTTGTAGGGATATTAGGATCTGAAATAAACTCATCACTATCAGACATATTAGAATCAGCATGTTCAGCAATCTCTTCACTTACTTTCAGAGGTTCTGGTGGTGAAGAGGCTTCTCCCACTTCCACTGCTGCTAGGGGTTCTTCTTGAAATTGAACACATCTTTCAATGAAGGATTTGTTTGTGATCAAATTTATCAGCTTGTACCCTTTTGAATATTTAGAGTACCTAACAAATAGGCACTCTTGGCTTTGGGGCTACAAATCCTTTCTCTTTTCTGTGGGAATTCTAGCCCAAGCCCTTAAGCCAAAAATCCTGAAATGGGTCACATCTGGCTTGTGCCCACTCCATGCTTCCAAAGGATTCATACCATCAAGATTTTTATGAGGCACCCTATTTTGGATATAGGCTACACATTTGATAGCTTCGGCCCAGTACTTTGATGGCAAATTTTTGGCCTCCATCATGCATGTTTCCATCTCCTTCAGTGATCTGTTCTTCCTCTCAGCAACACCATTTTGTTGTGGTGTGTAAGGGATAGAATGCTACATCTGAATACATGAATCTACACAATATTGAATAAAATCAGACTTGACATACTCACCACCATTGTCAGATCTGAGGACCTTGAGTTTCCTCCCAGACTGGTTTTCAACCAAAGCCTTAAAGACTTTGAAGAGGCAAAAAACTTCAGACTTGTGTTTCAGGAAGTAAACCCAACAATACTTGGAAAAGCCATATATGAAAGTCAATGCATATTTGGCCTGACTCATGGACATATGAGGGAATGGGCCAGCAACATCACTGTGGATCAACTCGAGGGGTGCAGAGGTTCTCTCATGACTAGCTCTCTCAAATTTATGCTCTGGGTGTTTTCCTAGGATACAACCTTGGCAGAATCCTTTGGAAAATTTTATCTTTGGTAACCCTATGACCATCTCTTTTTCACTAAGATCAGAAATATACTTGTAATTTAGGTGTCCAAATCTTTCATGCCAAAGCTTGCTTGCTTCATTAGCATGAATCAGAAGAGCAGAGGGGTTTGAGTAGGGTAGGAAGTGTGAGAACATGTATACCTTCTGAGTATGATTTGCAACTCCTTTCGCAATGACTTTACCACTTGAGATCTCTGTGATATCAACTTCATCAGGGGAGAATATGACCTTCTTTGGAGACCTAATGTGGGTCATCTGATACACTAATAAGAGGTTGGCGGCAAGACCAGGAACATACAACACATTGCTGAACTGACCATGATCAAGATCAATCCTCCCTTTGCCCAAAATTTCAGTGAGAGAGTCATCTCCCAGTACTATTGGTGGACCTTTCGACATGTCAAGTAAGGAGAATGCCTCCTTGGTTGAAACCATATGTCTTGAAGCTCCAAAATCAATGATGAAACTAGGTGAGATTGATGTGCTAGCAACCAATGCATGAACTCTCTCTCTGTCTTCTGAACTTGATCCTCCTTCTCTCTTATTTGAGCTGTCTAGAAGGGAGATGCCATTCTTCTCCAAGAGTTCGGTCATCATGTCTATTTGCTTCTTCATACAAGAGCTTTCAGTGTGATTTCCCTTATTGCAGTATGTGCACTTTCTCATTTCTCCTTTATTCTTCTTCTTCTGGTAGTTTTTCTTGGAACCTTGTGGCTCCTCCAGAGACTTGTTCTTGTCTCTCTTTTGCTCAGGTGGACTTTTAGCTTTCTTTTTGCTTTTTGAATCCACCCTCAAATCTCCAGCAACCAGATCTTGGTCTTTGGAAGGTTTGATGGTGGCCATCATCACCAGTTTGTCTTGTTCTTGTGTGAGAGATTCCATTAAATCTGCAAGGCTAGGCATCTTCCAGGTTCGAGATGTCAACTTTGTGGCATAGAAGGTTGAAACAAACAATGAATAGTTAGGGCCAAGATTTGAGAGTATGGCTAAGACCAGCTGATCATCCTTCTTTTCGATCCCACATTGTTTTAGTTGCAAAACAAGTGATTTGAACTTGGAGAAATAGAGTTGTAGGGATTCAAAGCTATTTGGACTCGGGGAGATCAGTTCATTTTCGATTTGATGTCCCCTCATTTCATCTATCTTTCCAAAAAGATCAGAAATCTTCTCCCATACTTCATCCGGTGATGTCAATCCATCAAGATGGAAAAGGAGTTCTCTGGAAATACTCAGACACAAGAGACCATAGGCCTCATCCCTCCTGTTGTGCCATTTTATCTTCTATGTAGCTGCATTGGGCTCTGCTTCTATTGCCATAGTCACCCTATAGAGGCCTTTCACTCTCAACATTATCTCCATCTCTGATTTCCATTCAAAGAAATTGAAGGGAGTCAAGATGATCTTCTGAGATTGATCCATAGCTCAGAAATTGTCCCAGCTGACAGTAGAAGGCTCCCAGTCACTGATGTCGAACCTGCAAAAAAAACTTGAAGGAGAGAAATTGATCTACAATGGATCTGATACCATGTGGAAATTGAACCCAGTGATAGAACAATTTTACTCACAACAATTATCAATTGTACATGCAAAATCACTCACAAAAGAGACTAAATATGGAGCTGAACACTAAACTGTATTAACTCAGTGTACAATATCCAACCCTGTCACATGATAGGTTGCTACATTAAATAATTACATAAGGGATTCAAATGCATGAGGAGGCAATTCGAATCTAGTCAAAAGCAGGCTTACTAAAATTAAGCAATTCCCCCATAGGTGCATAAAGTAGTTTCCAAATCAGCTAAGGAGCTCACGAATTGGAAAAAGAACTTAGGCAAGCTAAAAGGTAATGGAAGGACAAATTATACATGCTTTTCATAGGAGAAAAGAGTGGAGGATGTGGAGGACAAAAAACTAGTTAACCTCACCTAGTCAAACTTTTCCAATTGCCTTAAAGCACTGAAAAAACAGGCAATAAAGCAGAAAAAGCAGAAGGGTGCCTAAGAGGCCAGGAATAAAGAAGAATTGATTCCTTTAGGTTTTCCAAGTGCTACATGAGTCAAAATAGGCAAGTTTGACCACTATGGATAGGCAAATGACAACTTGCATAAGGTGGAATCATAAAACTAGGAAAATAAGACAAAAATGATTAATTTAATGTCTAAGGTAGCTAACTATGGGTTGATTATTCTAAAATGCAAGTGTAGAGTTATCTACATGTGGCACCAATTGTGATTGCTTTCAAATTCACGATGACTAAGCATGTCAAGATCATCAAGTTGTAGGTTGTTCCCAGGGTGGAGTTGAGAGAGGAGTTCCCATTCTGACAGGTTGATAGGGGAAGCAGGATGATGTTCATGAGGGGGGGGTGAAGGTTCTCAATCAACATGCCAGGGATTGTAGCTCCCATGGAAGGATTCCCATGCAGAGACAATTTCCAAGTCAGAGGAGCCAATATCTTTTGCCACATTGTGGAAAGGTTTGTACAGTAAGAGTTCACTCCAATAGAAATAGACATAAGGAGGAGAGGTGGAAGGAGGGATGGAAAGGAAACAAGGAAGGACATGCATGATATTGGCTGGTTTGTGTAGCTTCCATTGATTTTTTTTCCTACGTGCAGAAAAGTACCAAGAACGGGAAGCTTCGAGAAGGGGAAGGTGTTCAAGCGAAGCGGGTCTTTGCATGTATGCAGAAATGAAGTTGGTTGGAGGGGGGGTGTTGGGGACATCTAGCAAGACACATTTGAAAATGGTCTGGGAGGTATTCAAGGAAATAAATGTATGACCGCAAAGAGTCAAGGGAAGTTTTTGTAGCATATGGCAGGTTTCTTGTGCTTCAATGTCTCGATCAGCCACGGTTTCGACCCAAAGTTTCCGGATAGGTAGTAAGATTCCCTCTTCTACAGGGGTAGCATGTGCAATACGTGTTAGAATGTCATGGTAGCTCTCAGATTTGTTCTTTGCTTTCAAAGCATACTTTGAAATGTATGAGAGGACAACATGGTGCAAGAGCACTAGTTGGCAATCAACATTAGCTCTCCATACTGAGAGCATAAGAGGGTTGTGTACGTTTCGAAGTGCATCATTTCTAGCGGGGCTATATTTTTTTTGGCTAGAGCTGTCAATGAACATAGAAGATGTTTCCTATAGGTCAAAGGGGAAACCATAGCGGCAAACGAGGTTTGTGCCTTTTTTACGAAGACAAGAGAATTCATTGCATTTTTTATGGCGTTGCACATAATTGACAAGGGTTTCATAGTCATCATTATGGTTTCCTTCACGTATGGAGGATGCTGCAAGTGTGCAAGGGTCTTGGTTAGATGCTCGATGGAAGGAGGAGACACGAAGGTGCATGGGACGAGGGTTCCATGCTGTTAAGAAGCTGTCAAAGTATGTTTTCGCACTATTAACAGCAAGGAGATCATTCCAATCAAGGCTGTCCATATTGGGTGCATCCTCCAACCAAAGGAATCCATGTATATGAGTAGAACCTCGGTTTTTCCATTCATACCTGTATTAAGAAGGGAAGCAAAAAAAAACCAGAAAGTTAGGGAAAATTTCAAAATGCGAAGCAGTAAAACAAAATAAAATTCAAAGAGTGAGAGGAACAAACCTGCACCAGTTATCTTTTGTCTTGAATCATTAGTACAAAAGCGCGGATTTTTCCACAGAGGTTTTCCTCGTTTCTTACTTTTTGGTGTAAAATCCGATGTAATAGGAATGAGGTGTCACTGTATCCATGCCTAGCCATCGCTGTATCCACGCTTGGACTCTTAGACGTCTCTGTATCCATGCCTAAACTCTTGGACGTCACTGTATCCACGCCTGACCATCTCTATAGCAATGG